>JBBPBT010000439.1:0-45920 GCA_037974875.1 Cicer bijugum | reverse complement strand
ACCAATTTGGGTTTTTAGGCAATCTTGTGCATCCAATAAGTTCATTTGTGTCATTGGATTTACATTTAGGTCTTTTTCGTCCACCATAGGCTTTTTCTTGTCCAATTTCGGTTTTTAACCAATCTTGTGCATCCACTAGGTGTGTTTGTGTTATTGGAGGAACATTTAGGTCATTTTTGTCCTCCCTAGGCATATTCTTGTCCAATTAGGGTGTTTAACAAATCTTGTGCATGCAATAGGTGTGTTTGTGTCATTGCATGAGTATTTAGGAAATTAACGTCATCCCTAGGCTTATTCTTTTCCAATTAGAGTTTTTAACCAATCTTGTGCATCCAATAGATATGTTTGTGTAATTGGATGACGATTTAGGTGATTTTCGTCCTCCCTAGGCTTATTCTTATCCAATTACGGTTTTTAACCAATCTTGTGCATCCATTAGATGTGTTTGTGTCATTGGATGAAGATTTAGGTCATTTTCGTCCTCCCTAGGCTTATTCTAGTCCAATCAGGGTTTTTAACCAATCTTGTGCAACCAATAGGTGTGTTTCTGTCATTGGATGAACATTTAATTAATTTACGTCCTCTGTAGGCTTACTCTTCTCCAATTAGCATTTTTTTTACCATTCTTGTGCATCCGCTAGGTGTGTTTGAGTCATTGGATAAACATTTAAGTTATTTACGTCAACCTTAGGCTTAGTCTTGTCCAATTAGGGTTTTTAAACAATCTTGTGCATCCAATAGGTGTGTTTGTGTCGTTAGATAAACATTTAGGTCATTTTCGTCCTCCCTAGGCTTATGCTTGTCCAATTAGGGTTTTTAACCAATCTCGTGTATCCAATAGCTGTGTTTGTGTCATTGGATGAACATTTAGGTCATTTTCATTCGCCCAAGGCTTATTTTTGTCCAATTAGGGTTTTTTAACCAATCTTGTGCACCCAATAGCTGTGTTTGTGTCATTGGACGAACGTTTGGGTCATTTTCATCCTCCCTGGGTTATTTTTGTTAAATTTCGGTTTTTAACCAATCTTGGTCATCCAATATGTTCATTTGTGTCATTGGATAAACATTTAGGTCATTTTCATCCTCCATAGGATTATTCTTGTCCAATTAGGGTTTTTAAACAATCTGGTTTATCTAATAGGTGAGTTTGTGTCATTGGATGAACATTTAGGTCATTTTCGTCCTCCCTAGTCTTATGCTTGTCCAATTAGGGTTTTTAACCAATCTTGTGTATCCAATAGAAGTGTTTGTGTCATTGGATGAACATTTAGGTCATTTTTATTCACCCTAGGCTTATTCTTTTCTAATTAGGGTTTTTAAACAATCTTGTGCATCCAACAGGCATGTTTGCGTCATTGGATGAACAGGTAGGTCATTTTTGCGCTCGCTAGTCTTATTCTTGACCAACTTGGGTTTTTAGGCAATCTTGTGCATCCAATAAGTTCATTTGTGTCATTGGATTTACATGTAGGTCTTTTTCGTCCTCCATAGGCTTTTTCTTGTCCAATTTCGGTTTTTAACCAATTTTGTGCATCCACTAGGTGTGTTTGTGTCATTGGAGGAACATTTAGGTCATTTTCGTCCTCCCTAGGCATATTCTTGACCAATTATGGTTTTTAACCAATCTTGTGCATGCAATAGGTGTGTTTGTGTCATTGCATGAGTATTTAGGACATTAACGTCATCCCTAGGCTTATTCTTTTCCAATTAGAGTTTTTAACCAATCTTGTGCATCCAATAGATGTGTTTGTGTCATTGGATGACAATTTAGGTGATTTTCGTCTTCCCTAGGCTTATTCTTATCCAATTACGGTTTTTAACCAATGTTGTGCATCCTTTAGTTGTGTTTGTGTCATTGGATGAAGATTTAGGTCATTTTCGCGCTCGCTGGTCTTATTCTTGACCAATTAGTGGTTTGAAGCAATCTTGTGCATCCAATAAGTTTATTTTTGTCATTGGATTTACATTTAGGTCTTTTTCGTCCTCCGCTGGCTTATTCTTGTCCAACTATGGTTTTAGACCAATCTTGTGCATCCACTAGGTGTGTTTGTGGTATTGGATGAACATTTACGTAATTTTTGTCAGCCCAAGGCTTATTCTAGTCCAATCAGGGTTTTTAACCAATCTTGTGCACCCAATAGGTGTGTTTCTGTCATTGGATGAACATTTAATTCATTTACGTCCTCTATAGGCTTATTCTTCTCCAATTAGCATTTTTTTACCATTCTTGTGCATCCGCTAGGTGCGTTTGAGTCATTGGATGAACATTTAAGTTATTTTCGTCAACCCTAGGCTTAGTCTTGTCCAATTATGATTTTTAAACAATCTTGTGCATCCAATAGGTGTGTTTGTGTCGTTAGATAAACAGTTAGGTCATTTTCGTCCTCCCTAGGCTTATTCTCTTCCAATTAGGGTTTTTAACCAATCTTGTGTATCCAATAGGTGTGTTTGTGTCATTGGACGAACATTTAGGTCATTTTTTTCTCCCAAGGCATATTATTGTCGAATTAAGGTTTTTAACCAATCTTGGGCATCCAGTAAGTTCATTTTATTTCATTGGATTAAAGTTTAAGTCTTTTTTGTCCTCCCTAGGCTTATTCTTGTCCAATTAGGGGTTTTAACCAATTCTGTGCATCTAATAGGTGTGTTTGTGTCATTTGATGAACATTTCGGTCATTTTCGTCTTCCATAGTCTTATTCTTGTCCAATTAGGGTTTTTAAGCAATCTTTTGTTCATTTGTGTCATTGGATTAACATTTCAATCATTTTCGTCCTCCCTAGGCTTATTCTTATCGGACTACGGTTTTTAACTTATCTTGTGCATCCAATAGGTGTGTTTGTGTCATTGGTAGAACAATTAGGTCATTTTCGTCCTCCCTAGGCTTATTCTTATCCACGTAAGGTTTTTAAGCAATCTTGTGCCTCCAATTGGTGTGTTTGTTTCATTGGATGATCATTTAGGTCATTTTCGTCCCCCCCGTGGCATATTCTATTCCAATTAGGGTTTTTGAACAATCTTGTGCACCCAGTAGGTGTGTTAGTGTCATTGGTAGAACAATTAGGTCATTTTCGTCCTTCCTATACTTATTCTTGTCCAATTAGGGTTTTTAAGCAATCTTGTGCATCTCATTGGTGTGTTTGTGTCATTGGATGAACATTTAGGTCATTTTCGTCCTCCTTAGGCTTATTATAGTCCAATCAGGGTTTTTAACCAATCTTGTGCACCCAATAGGTGTGTTTCTGTCGTTGGATGAACATTTAATTCATTTACGTCCTCTGTAGGCTTATTCTTCTCCAATTAGCATTTTTTTTACCATTCTTGTGCATCCGCTAGGTGTGTTTGAGTCATTGGATGAACATTTAAGTTATTTTCGTCAACAATAGGCTTGGTCTTGTCCAATTAGGGTTTTTAAACAATCTTGTGCATCCAATAGGTGTGTTTGTGTCATTAGATAAACATTTAGGTCATTTTCGTCCTCCCTAGGCTTATGCCTGTCCAATTAGGGTTTTTAACCAATCTTGTGAATCCAATAGGAGTGTTTGTGTCATTTGATGAACATTTAGGTCATTTTCATTCGCCCATGGCTTATTTTTGTCCAATTAGGGTTTTTAACCAATCTTGTGCACCCAATAGCTGTGTTTGTGTCATTGGACAAACGTTTAGGTCATTTTCGTCCTCCCTGGGCTTTTTTTTGTCAAATTTCGGTTTTTAACCAATCTTGGACATCCAATAGGTTCATTTGTGTCATTGGATAAACATTTAGGTCATTTTCATCCTCCATAGGATTATTCTTGTCCAATTAGGGTTTTTAACAAATCTGGTTTATCTCATAGGTATGTTTGTGTCATTGGATGAACATTTAGGTCATTTTCGTCCTCCCTAGTCTTATGCTTGTCCAATTAGGGTTTTTAACCAATCTTGTGTATCCAATAGGAGTGTTTGTGTCATTGGATGAACATTTAGGTCATTTTTATTCACCCTAGGCTTATTCTTTTCCAATTTCGGTTTTTAAACAATCTTGTGCATCCAACAGGCATGTTTGCATCATTGGATGAACATTTAGGTCATTTTCGTCCTCCCTAGGCTTATTCTTATCCAATTACGGTTTTTAACCAATCTTGTGCATCCATTAGATGTGTTTGTGTCATTGGATGAAGATTTAGGTCATTTTCGCGCTCGCTGGTCTTATTGTTGACCATTTAGTGGTTTGAAGCAATCTTGTGCATCAAATAAGTTCATTTGTGTCATTGGATTTTCATTTAGGTCTTTTTCGTCCTCCGCAGGCTTATTCTTGTCCAATTATGGTTTTTGACCAATCTTGTGCATCCACTAGGTGTGTTTGTGGTTTTGGATGAACATTTAGGTAATTTTTGTCAGCCCAAGGCTTATTCTAGTCCAATCAGGGTTTTTAACCAATCTTGTGCACCCAATAGGTGAGTTTCTGTCATTGGATGAACATTTAATTCATTTACGTCCTCTATAGGCTTATTCTTCTCCAATTAGCATTTTTTTTACCATTCTTGTGCATCCGCTAGGTGTGTTTGAGTCATTGGATGAACATTTAAGTTATTTTCGTCAACCCTAGTCTTAGTCTTGTCCAATTAGGGTTTTTAAACAATCTTGTGCATCCAATAGGTGTGTTTGTGTCGTTAGATAAACATTTAGGTCATTTTCGTCCTCCCTAGGTTTATTCTTGTCCAATTAGGGTTTTTAACCAATCTTGTGTATCCAATAGGTGTGTTTGTGTCATTGGACGAACATTTAGGTCATTTTTTTCTGCCTAGGCTTATTATTGTCGAATTAAGGTTTTTAACCAATCTTGGGCATCGAGTAAGTTCATTTTATTTCATAGGATTAAAATTTAAGTCTTTTTTGTCCTCCCTAGGCTTATTCTTGTCCAATTAGGGTTTTTAACCAATTTTGTGCATCTAATAGGTGTGTTTGTGTCATTGGATGAACATTTCGGTCATTTTCGTCCTCCATAGTCTTATTCTTGTCCAATTAGCGTTTTTAAGCAATCTTTTGTTCATTTATGTCATTGGATCAACAGTTCAATCATTTTCGTCCTCCCTTGGCTTATTGTTATCCGACTACGGTTTTTAACTTATCTTGTGCATCCAATAGGTGTGTTTGTGTCATTGGTAGAACAATTAGGTCATTTTCGTCCTCCCTAGGCTTATTCTTATCCACGTAAGGTTTTTAAGCAATCTTGTGCCTCCAATTGGTGTGTTTGTTTCATTGGATGAACATTTAGGTCATTTTCGTCCCCCCCGTGGCATATTCTATTCCAATTAGGGTTTTTGAACAATCTTGTGCACCCAGTAGGTATGTTTGTGTCGTTGCTAGAACAATTAGGTCATTTTCGTCCTTCCTAGACTTATTCTTGTCCAATTAGGGTTTTTAAGCAATCTTGTGCATCTCATTGGTGTGTTTGTGTCATTGGATGAACATTTAGGTCATTTTCGTCCTCCCTAGGCTTATTCTAGTCCAATCAGGGTTTTTAACCAATCTTGTGCACCCAATAGGTATGTTTCTGTCATTGGATGAACATTTAATTCATTTACGTCCTCTGTAGGCTTATTCTTCTCCAATTAGCATTTTTTTACCATTCTTGTGCATCCGCTAGGTGTGTTTGAGTAATTGGATGAACATTTAAGTTATTTTCGTCAACCATAGGCTTGGTCATGTCCAATTAGGGTTTTTAAACAATCTTGTGCATCCAATAGGCGTGTTTGTGTCATTGGACGAACATTTAGGTCATTTTTTTCTCCCTAGGCTTATTATTGTCGAATTAAGGTTTTTAACCAATCTTGGGCATCCAGTAAGTTCATTTTATTTCATTGGATTAAAACTTAAGTCTTTTTTGTCCTCACTAGGCTTATTCTTGTCCAATTAGGGTTTTTAACCAATTTTGTGCATCTAATAGGTGTGTTTGTGTCATTGGAAGAACATTTCGGTCATTTTCGTCCCCCATAGTCTTATTCTTGTCCAATTAGGGTTTTTAAGCAATCTTTTGTTCATTTGTGTTATTGGATTAACATTTCAATCATTTTCGTCCTCCCTAGGCTTATTCTTATCCGACTATGGTTTTTAACTTATCTTGTGCATCCATAGGTGTGTTTGTGTCATTGGTAGAACAATTAGGTCATTTTTGTCCTCCCTAGGCTTATTCTTATCCACGTAAGGTTTTTAAGCAATCTTGTGCCTCCAATTGGTGTGTTTGTTTCATTGGATGAACATTTAGGTCATTTTCGTCCCCCCCGTGGCATATTCTATTCCAATTAAGGTTTTTGAACAATCTTGAGCACCCAGTAAGTGTGGTTGTGTCATTGGTAGAACAATTAGGTCATTTTCGTCCTTCCTAGACTTATTCTTGTCCAATTAGGGTTTTTAAGCAATCTTGTGCATCTCATTGGTGTGTTTGTGTCATTAGATGAACATTTAGGTCATTTTCGTCCTCCCTAGGCTTATTCTAGTCCAATCAGGGTTTTTAACCAATCTTGTGCACCCAATAGGTGTGTTTCTGTCATTGGATGAACATTTTATTCATTTACGTCCTCTGTAGGCTTATTCTTCTCCAATTAGCATTTTTTTTTACTATTCTTGTGCATCCGCTAGGTGTGTTTGAGTAATTGGATGAACATTTAAGTTATTTTCGTCAACCATAGGCTTGGTCTTGTCCAATTAGGGTTTTTAAACAATCTTGTGCATCCAATAGGTGTGTTTGTGTCATTAGATAAACATTTAGGTCATTTTCGTCCTCCCTAGGCTTATGCTTGTCCAATTAGGGTTTTTAACCAATCTTGTGTATCCAATAGGAGTGTTTGTGTCGTTGGATGAACATTTAGGTCATTTTCATTCGCCCAAGGCTTATTTTTGTCCAATTAGGGTTTTTAACCAATCTTGTGCACCCAATAGTTGTTTTTGTGTCATTGGACGAACGTTTAGGTCATTTTCGTCCTCCCTGGGCTTATTTTTGTCAAATTTCGGTTTTTAACCAATCTTGGACATCCAATAGGTTCATTTGTGTCATTGGATAAACATTTAGGTCATTTTCATCCTCCATTGGATTATTCTTGTCCAATTAGGGTTTTTAACCAATCTGGTTTATCTAATAGGTGTGTTTGTGTCATTGGATGAACATTTAGGTCATTTTTATTGACCCTAGGCTTATTCTTTTCCTATTAGGGTTTTTAAACAATCTTGTGCATCCAACAGGCATGTTTGCGTCATTGGATGAACATTTAGGTCATTTTTGCGCTCGCTAGTCTTATTCTTGACCAACTTGGGTTTTTAGGCAATCTTGTGCATCCAATAAGTTCATTTGTGTCATTGGATTTACATTTAGGTCTTTTTCGTCCTCCATAGGCTTTTTCTTGTCCAATTTTAGTTTTTAACCAATCTTGTGCATCCAATAGGTGTGTTTGTGTCATTGGAGGAACATTTACGTCATTTTCGTCCTCCCTAGGCATATTCTTGTCCAATTATGGTTTTTAACCAATGTTGTGCATGCAATAGGTGTGTTTGTGTCATTGCATGAGTATTTAGGACATTAACGTCATCCCCAGGCTTATTCTTTTCCAATTAGAGTTTTTAACCAATCTTGTGCATCCAATAGATGTGTTTGTGTCATTGGACGATGATTTTGGTGATTTTCGTCCTCCCTAGGCTTATTCTTATCCAATTACAGTTTTTAACCAATCTTTTGCATCCATTAGATAAGTTTGTGTCATTCGATGAAAATTTAGGTCATTTTCGCGCTCGCTGGTCTTATTCTTGACCAATTAGTGGTTTGAAGCAATCTTGTGCATCCAATAAGTTCATTTGAGACATTGGATTTACATTTAGGTCATTTTCGTCCTCCGCAGGCTTATTCTTGTCCAATTACGGTTTTTGACCAATCTTGTGCATCCACTAGGTGTGTTTGTGGTATTGGAAGAACATTTAGGTAATTTTTGTCAGCCCAAGGCTTATTCTTGTCCAATTAAGATTTTTAACCAATCTTGTGCACCTAATAGGTGTGTTAGTGTCATTGGATGAACGTTTAGGTCATTTTCGTCCTTCCTAGATTTATTCTTGTCCAATTACGGTTTTAAAGCAATCTAGTGCATCCAATAGGCGTGTTTGTGTCATTGGACGAACATTTAGGTCATTTTTTTCTCCCTAGGCTTATTATTGTCGAATTAAGGTTTTTAACCAATCTTGGGCATCCAGTAAGTTCATTTTATTTCATTGGATTAAAATTTAAGTCTTTTTTGTCCTCCCTAGGCTTATTCTTGTCCAATTAGGGTTTTTAACCAATTTTGTGCATCTAATAGGTGTGTTTGTGTCATTGGTTGAACAATTCGGTCATTTTCGTCCCCCAAAGTCTTATTCTTGTCCAAATAGGGTTTTTAAGCAATCTTTTGTTCATTTGTGTCATTGGATTAACATTTCAATCACTTTCGTCCTCCCTAGGCTTATTCTTATCCGACTACGGTTTTTAACTTATCTTGTGCATCCAATAGGTGTGTTTGTGTCATTGGTAGAACAATTAGGTCATTTTCGTCCTCTCTAGGCTTATTCTTATCCACGTAAGGTTTTTAAGCAATCTTGTGCCTCCAATTGGTGTGTTTGTTTCATTGGATGAACATTTAGGTCATTTTCGTCCCCCCCGTGGCATATTCTATTCCAATTAAGGTTTTTGAACAATCTTGTGCACCCAGTAGGTGTGGTTGTGTCATTGGTAGAACAATTAGGTCATTTTCGTCCTTCCTAGACTTATTCTTGTCCAATTAGGGTTTTTAAGCAATCTTGTGCATCTCATTGGTGTGTTTGTGTCATTAGATGAACATTTAGGTCATTTTCGTCCTCCCAAGGCTTATTCTAGTCCAATCAGGGTTTTTAACCAATCTTGTGCACCCAATAGGTGTGTTTCTGTCATTGGATGAACATTTAATTCATTTACGTCCTCTGTAGGCTTATTCTTCTCAAATTGGCATTTTTTTACCATTCTTGTGCATCCGCTAGGTGTGTTTGAGTAATTGGGTGAACATTTAAGTTATTTTCGTCAACCATAGGCTTGGTCTTGTCCAATTAGGGTTTTTAAACAATCTTGTGCATCCAATAGGTGTGTTTGTGTCATTAGATAAACATTTAGGTCATTTTCGTCCTCCCTTGGCTTATGCTTGTCCAATTAGGGTTTTTAACCAATCTTGTGTATCCAATAGGAGTGTTTGTGTCGTTGGATTAACATTTAGGTCATTTTCATTCGCCCAAGGCTTATTTTTGTCCAATTAGGGTTTTAATCCAATCTTGTGCACCCAATAGCTGTGTTTGTGTCATTGGACAAACGTTTAGGTCATTTTCGTCCTCCCTGGGCTTATTTTTGTCAAATTTCGGTTTTTAACCAATCTTGGACATGCAATAGGTTCATTTGTGTCATTGGATAAACATTTAGGTCATTTTCATCCTCCATAGGATTATTCTTGTCCAATTAGGGTTTTTAACCAATCTGGTTTATCTAATAGGTGCGTTTGTGTCATTGGATGAACATTTAGGTCATTTTCGTCCTCCCTAGTCTTATACTTGTCCAATTAGGGTTTTTAACCAATCTTGTGTATCCAATAGGAATGTTTGTGTCATTGGATGAACATTTAGGTCATTTCTATTCACCCTAGGCTTATTCTTTTCCAATTAGGGTTTTTAAACAATCTTGTGCATCCAACAGGCATGTTTGCGTCATTGGATGAACATATAGGTCATTTTTGCGCTAGCTAGTCTTATTCTTGACCAATTTGGGTTTTTAGGCAATCTTGTGCATCCAATAAGTTCATTTGTGTCATTGGATTTACATTTATGCCTTTTTCGTCCTCCATAGGCTTTTTCTTGTCCAATTTTGGTTTTTAACAAATCTTGTGCATCCAATAGGTGTGTTTGTGTCATTGGAGGAACATTTAGGTCATTTTCGTCCTCCCTAGGCATATTTTTGTCCAATTAGGGTTTTTAACCAATCTTGTGCATGCAATAGGTGTGTTTGTGTCATTGCATGAGTATTTAGGACATTAATGTCATCCCCAGGCTTATTCTTTTCCAATTAGAGTTTTTAACCAATCTTGTGCATCCAATAGATGTGTTTGTGTCATTGGACGACGATTTAGGTGATTTTCGTCCTCCCGAGGCTTATTCTTATCCAATTACAGTTTTTAACCAATCTTGTGCATCCATCAGATGTGTTTGTGTCATTGGATGAAAATTTAGGTCATTTTCGCGCTCGCTGGTCTTATTCTTGACCAATTAGTGGTTTGAAGCAATCTTGTGCATCCGATAAGTTCATTTGTGTCATTGGTTTTACATTTTGGTCTTTTTCGTCCTCCGCAGGCTTATTCTTGTCCAATTACGGTTTTTGACCAATCTTGTGCATCCACTAGGCGTGTTTGTGGTATTGGATGAACATTTATGTAATTTTTGTCAGCCCAAGGCTTATTCTTGTCCAATTAGGGTTTTTAACCAATCTTGTGCACCTAATAGGTGTGTTAGTGTCATTGGATGAACGTTTAGGTCATTTTCGTCCTTCCTAGATTTATTCTTGTCCAATTACGGTTTTAAAGCAATCTAGTGCATCCAATAGGCGTGTTTGTGTCATTGGACGAACATTTAGGTCATTTTTTTCTCCCTAGGCTTATTGTTGTCGAATTAAGGTTTTTAACCAATCTTGGGCATCCAGTAAGTTCATTTTATTTCAATGGATTAAAATTTAAGTCTTTTTTGTCCTCCCTAGGCTTATTCTTTTCCAATTAGGGTTTTTAACCAATTTTGTGAATCTAATATGTGTGTTTGTGTCATTGGATGAACATTTCGGTCATTTTCGTCCCCCATAGTCTTATTGTTGTCCAATTAGGGTTTTTAAGCTATCTTTTGTTCATTTGTGTCATTGGATTAACATTTCAATCATTTTCGTCCTCCCTAGGCTTATTCTTATCCGACTACGGTTTTTAACTTATCTTGTGCATCCAATAGGTGTGTTTGTGTCATTGGTAGAACAATTAGGTCATTTTCGTCCTCCCTAGGCTTATTCTTATCCACGTAAGTTTTTTAAGCAATCTTGTGCCTCCAATTGGTGTGTTTGTTTCATTGGATGAACATTTAGGTCATTTTCGTCCCCCCCGTGGCATATTCTATTCCAATTAAGGTTTTTGAACAATCTTGTGCACCCAGTAGGTGTGGTTGTGTCATTGGTAGAACAATTAGGTCATTTTCGTCCTTCCTAGACTTATTCTTGTCCAATTAGGGTTTTTAAGCAATCTTGTGCATCTCATTGGTGTGTTTGTGTCATTAGATGAACATTTAGGTCATTTTCGTCCTCCCTAGGCTTATTCTAGTCCAATCAGGGTTTTTAACCAATCTTGTGCACCCAATAGGTGTGTTTCTGTCATTGGATGAACACTTAATTCATTTACGTCCTCTGTAGGCTTATTCTTCTCCAATTAGCATTTTTTTTTACCATTCTTGTGCATCCGCTAGGTGTGTTTGAGTCATTGGATGAACATTTAAGTTATTTTCGTCAACCATAGGCTTGGTCTTGTCCAATTAGAGTTTTTAAACAATCTTGTGCATCCAATAGGTGTGTTTGTGTCATTAGATAAACATTTAGGTCATTTTCGTCCTCCCTAGGCTAATTATTCTCTAACTAGGGTTCTTAACCAATCTTGTGCATACAATAGGTGTCTTTGTGTCATTGGATGAACATTTCGGTCATTTTCGTCTTCATTAGCCTTATTCTTGTCCAATTATGGTTTTTAACCAATTTTGTGCATCCAATATATGTGTTTGTGATATTGGATGAACATTTATATCATTTTCGTCCTCCATAGTCTTATTCTCTTCCAATTAGGGTTTTTAAGCAATCTTGTGGATCCAATAAGTTCATTTGTGTCATTGGATTAATCTTTAGGTCATTTTCGTTCCCCCTAGTCTTATTGTTATCCAATTACGGTTTTTAATTTATCTTGTGCGTCCAATAGGTGTGTTTATGTAATTAATCGAACAATTAGGTCATTTTCATCCTCCATAAACTTATTCTTGGCCAATTAGGGTTTTTAAGCAATCTTGTGCCCCCAATTTGTGTGTTAGTTTCGTTGGATGAACATTTAGGTCATTTCGTCCTCCCTAGGGTTATTCTAGTCGAATTAGGGTTTTTAAACAATCTTGTGCAACCAATAGGTGTGTTTGTGTCATTGGATGAACATTTAGGTCATTTTGGTTCTCCCTAGGCTAATTCTAGTCGTATTAAGGTTTTTAACCAATCTTGGGCATCCAATAAGTTAATTTTATATCATTGAATTAATATTTAGGTCATTTTTGTCCTCCTTAGGCTTATTCTTGTCCAATTACGGTTTTTAACCAATCTCCAATTGATATTTTTAACCAATATAGTGCATCCAATAAGTTCATTTGTGGCATTGTATGAACATTTAGGTGATTTTCATCCTCTTTAGGCTTATTGTTGTCCAATTAGGGTTTGTAAACAATCTTGTGCATCCTATAGGTGTCTTTGTCTCATTGGATGAACATTTTTGTCATTTTCGTCCTCCCTACCTTTATTCTTGTCCAATTAGGGGATTTAAGCAGTCTTGTGCATACAATAAGTTCATTTGTGTCATTGGATGAACATTTAAGTCATTTTCGTCCTTCCATGACATATTTTTGTGCAATTCGGATTTTTGAGCAATCTTGTGCACCCAATAGGTGTGTTTGTCGCATTGTATGAACATTTAGGTGATTCTCGTCCTCCCTAAGCTTATTATAATCCAATTAGGGTTCTTAACAAATCTTTTGCAACCAATAGGTGTGTTTGTGTCATTGGATGAACATTCAGGTCATTTTCATCCTCCCTGGTCTTATTCTTCTCCAATTATGGTTTTTATGCAATCTTGTGCATCCAATAAGTTCATTTGCGTCATTGGATTAACATTTAGGTCATTTTCGTCCTCCTTAGGCTCATTCTTATCCAATTAGGGTTTTCAACCAAACTTGAGCATCCAATAGGTGTGTTTGTGTAATTGGAGGAACACTTAGGTCATTTTCGTCCACCCTAGGCATATTCTTGTTCAATATGGGTTGTTAATCAATCTTGTGCATGCAATAGGTGTGGATGTGTCAGTGCGTGAGTATTTAGGACATCAACGTCATCCCCAGGCTTATTGTTTTCCAATTAGAGTTTTTAACCAATCATGTGCATCCAATAGATGTGTTTGTGTCATTGGATGACAATTTAGGTGATTTTCGTCCTCCCTAGGCTTATTCTTATCCAATTACAATTTTTAACCAATCTTGTGCATCCATTAGATGTGTTTGTGTCATTAGATGAAGATTTAGGTCATTTTCGCGCTCGTTGTTCTTATTCTTGACCAATTAGTGGTTTGAAGCAATCTTGTGCATCCAATAAGTTCATTTGTGTCATTGGATTTACTTTTAGGACTTTTTCGTCCTCCGCAGGCTTATTCTTGTCCAATTAAGGTTTTTTTACCAATCTTGTGCATCAACTAGGTGTGTTTGTGCCATTGGATGAACATTTAGGTAATTTTTGTCAGCCCAAGGCTTATTCTTGTCCAATTAGGGTTTTTAACCAATCTTGTGCACCTAATAGGTGGGTTAGTGTCATTGGATGAACGTTTAGGTCATTTTCGTCCTTCCTAGATTTATTCTTGTCAAATTACGGTTTTTAAGCAATCTAGTGCATCCAATAGGCATGTTTGTATCATTGGATGAACATTTAGGTCATTTACGTCCACCCTAGTTTTTTTCTTCAATAATTAGAGTTTTTAACCAATCTTGTGCATCCACTATGTGTCTTTGTGTCAATGGATGTGCATTTAGGTCACTTTCGTCCTCCATAGGCTTATCGTTGTCCAATTAAGGTTTTTAACCAATCTTGTGCATCCAATAGGTGTGTTTCTGTCATTGGATGAACATTTAGGTCTTTTACGTCCTCCCTAGGCTTATTCTTCTCCAGTTAAGGTTATTAACCAATCTTTCGCATACAATAAGTTCATTCGGGTCATTGGATTAACATTTTTGTTATTTTCGTCCTTCCAAGACTTATTCTAGTCAAATTAGGATTTTTAAGTAATGTTGTGCATCCAATAGGTCTGCTTGTCTCATCGGATGAACATTTAGGTCATTTACGTCCTCCCTAGGTGTCTTTGTGTCATTGGATGAACCTTTCGGTCATTTTCGTCTTCATTAGCCTTATTCTTGTCCAATTATGGTTTTTAACCAATTTTGTGCCCCCAATATATGTGTTTGTCATATTGGATGAACATTTATATCATTTTCGTTCGCCATAGTCTTATTCTATTCCTATTATGGTTTTTAAGCAATCTTGTGGATCTAATAAGTTCATTTGTGTCATTGGATTAATCTTTAGGTCATTTTCGTTCTCCCTAGTCTTATTGTTATCCAATTACGGTTTTTAATTTGTCTTGTGCGTCCAATAGGTGTGTTTGTGTAATTAATCGAACAATTAGGTCATTTTCATCCTCCATAAACTTTTTCTTGGCCAATTAGGGTTTTTAAGCAATCTTGTGCCACCAATTTATGTGTTTGTTTCGTTGGATGAATACTTAGGTCATTTCGTCCTCCCTAGGCTTATTCTAGTCTAATTAGGGTTTTTAAACAATCTTGTGCAACCAATAGGTGTGTTTGTGTCATTGGATGAACATTTAGGTCATTTTCGTCCTCCCTAGGCTTATGCTAGTCCAATTAGGGTTTTTAACAAATCTTGTGCTTCCAATAGGTTTGTTTGTGTCATTGGATGAACATTTAGGTCATTTTCGTTTTCCCTAAGCATATTCATGTCGAATTAAGGTTTTTAACCAATCTTGGGCATCCAATAAGTTAATTTTATATCATGGATTAAAAATTTAGGTCATTTTTGTCCTCCTTAGGCTTATTCTTGTCCAATTAGGGTTTTTAACCAATCTCCAATTGATGTTTTTAAGCAATCTTGTGCATCCAATAAGTTCATTTGTGGCATTGTATGAACATTTAGGTGATTTTCGTCCTCTTTAGGCTTATTCTTGTCCAATTAGGTTTTGTAAACAATCTTGTGTATCCACTAGGTTTTCGTCTTTCCTAAGCTTATTCTTGTCCAGTTAGGGTTTTTAACCAATCTTGTGCACCCAATAGGTGTGTTTGTGACATTGGATGAACATTTAAGTCATTTTCGTCCTTCTTGGACATATTTTTGTCCAATTCAGGTCTGTGAGCAATCTTGTGCACCCAATAGGTGTGTTTGTGGCATTGTATGACCATTTATGTGATTGTCGTCCTCCCTAAGCTTATTCTTATCCAATAAGGGTTACTAACAAATCTTTTGCAACCAATAGGTGTGTTTGTGTCATTGGTTGAACATTCAGGTCATTTTCGTCCTGCCTGGGCTCATTCTTTTCCAATTAGGGTTATCAACCTATCTTGTGCGTCCAATATGTGTGTTTGTGTCATTGGAGGAACATTTAGGTCATTCTCGTCCTCCCTAGGCATATTCTTGTCCAATATGTGTTGTTAACCAATCTTGTGCATGCAATAAGTGTGTTTGTTACATTGCATGAGCATTTAGGTCATTAACGTCATCCCCAGGCTTATTCTTTTCCAATTAGAGTTTTTAACCAATCTTGTGCATCCAATAGATGTGTTGGTGTCATTGGATCATGATTTAGGTGATTTTCGTCCTCCCTAGCCTTATTCTTATCCAATTATGGTTTTTAACCAATCTTGTGCATCCAATAGTTGTGTTTGTGTCATTGGATGAACATTTAGGTCATTTTCGAGCTCGCTAGTCTTATTCTTGACCAATTAGTGGTTTTATGCAATCTTGTGCATCCAATAAGTTCATTTGAGTCATTGGATTTACATTTAGGTCTTTTTCGTCCTCCGCAGGCTTATTCTTGTCCAATTACGGTTTTTGACCAATCTTCTGCATCCACTAGGTGTGTTTGTGTCATTGGATGAACATTTAGGTAATTTTTGTCTGTCCAAGGCTTATGCTTGTCCAATTAGGGTTTTTAATTAATCTTGTGCACCTAATAGGTGTGTTAGTGTCATTGGATGAACATTTAGGTCATTTTCGTCCTTCTTAGATTTATTCTTGTCCAATTACGGTTTTTAAGCAATCTAGTGCATCCAATAGGCGTGTTTGTGTCATTGGATGTCCATTTAGGTCATTTACGTCCACACTAGTTTTATTCTTTTGTAATTTGGGTTTTTAAACAATCTTGTGTATCCACTAGGTGTCTTTATGTTATTGGATGAGCATTTAGGTCACTTTCGTCCTCCATAGGCTTATCCTTGTCCAATTAAGCTTTTTAACCAATCTTGTGCATCCAATATGTGTGTTTATGTCATTGGATGAACATTTAGGTCATTTTCGTTCTCCCTAAGCTTAGGCTAGTCCAATTACGGTTTTTATCAAATCTTGTGCATCCAATAGGTGTGTTTGTGTCATTGGATGAACATTTAGGTTATTTTCGTTCTCCCTATGCTTATTCTTGTCGAATTAAGGTTTTTAACCTATCTTGGACATCCAATAAGTTAATTTTATATCATTGAATTAAAATTTAGGTCAGTATTGTCCTCCCTAGGCTTATTCTTGTTCAATTAGGGTTTTAACCAATCTTGTGCATCCACTAGGTGTCTTTGTGTCATTGGATGGGCATTTAGGTCACTTTCGTCCTCCATAGGCTTATCCTTGTCCAATTAAGGTTTTTAACCAATCTTGTGCATCCAATAGGTGTGTTTCTGTCATTGGATGAACATTTAGGTCTTTTTCGTCCTCCCTAGGCTTAGTATTCTCCAATTAAGGTTTTTAACCAATCTTGCGCATACAATAAGTTCATTTGTGTCATTGGAATAACATTTTTGTCATTTTCGTCCTTCCAAGACTTATTCTTGTCCAATTAGGATTTTTAAGCAATCTTGTGCATCCAATAGGTCTGCTTGTCTCAATGGATGAACATTTAGGTAATTTTTGTCTGTCCAAGGTTTATTCTTGTCCAATTAGGGTTTTTAATCAATCTTGTGCACCTAATAGGTGTGTTAGTGTCATTGGATGAACATTTAGGTCATTTTCGTCCTTCTTAGAATTTTTCTTGTCCAATTACGGTTTTTAAGCAATCTAGTGCATCCAATAGGCGTGTTTGTGTCATTGGATGTCGATTTAGCTCATTTACGTCCACACTAGTTTTATTCTTTTGTAATTAGGGTTTTTAAACAATCTTGTGCATCCACTAGGTGTCTTGGTGTTATTGGATGTGCATTTAGGTCACTTTCTTCCTCCATAGGCTTATCCTTGTCGAATTAAGTTTTTTAACCAATCTTGTGCATCCAATAGGTGTGTTTCTGTCATTGGATGAACATTTAGGTCATTTTCGTTCTCCCTAAGCTTAGGCTAGTCCAATTACGGTTTTTAACAAATCTTGTGCATCCAATAGGTGTGTTTGTGTCATTGGATGAACATTTAGGTCATTTTCGTTCTCCCTATGCTTATTCTTGTCGAATTAAGGTTTTTAACCTATCTTGGACATCCAATAAGTTAATTTTATATCATTGAATTAAAACTTAGGTCATTATTGTCCTCTCTAGGCTTATTCTTGTTCAATTAGGGTTTTAACAAATCTTGTGCATCCACTAGGTGTCTTTGTGTCATTGGATGGGCATTTAGGTCACTTTCGTCCTCCATAGGCTTATCCTTGTCCAATTAAGGTTTTTAACCAATCTTGTGCATCCAATAGGTGTGTTTCTGTCATTGGATGAACATTTAGGTCTTTTTCGTCCTCCCTAGGCTTAGTATTCTCCAATTAATGTTTTTAACCAATCTTGCGCATACAATAAGTTCATTTGTGTCATTGGAATAACATTTTTGTCATTTTCGTCCTTCCAAGACTTATTCTTGTCCAATTAGGATTTTTAAGCAATCTTGTGCATCCAATAGGTCTGCTTATCTCAATGGATGAACATTTAGGTCATTTACGTCCTCCCTAGGCTAATTCTTCACTAATTAGGGTTCTTAACCAATCTCATGCATACAATAGGTGTCTTTGTGTCATTGGATGAACATTTCGGTCATTTTCGTCTTCCTTAGGCTTATTCTTGTCCAATTGTGGTTTTTAACCAATTTTGTGCATCCAATAGGTGTGTTTGTGTTATTGGATTAATATTTATATCATTTTCGTCCTCCATAGTCTTATTCTGTTCCAATTAGGTTTTTTAACCAATCTTGTGGATCCAATAAGTTCATTTGTGTTATTGGATTAACCTTTAGGTCAATTTCGTCCTCCCTAGTCTTATTGTTATCCAATTACTGTTTTTAATTTATCTTCTGCATCCAATAGGTGTGTTTGTGTAATTAATCGAACAATCAGGTCATTTTCATCCTCCATACACTTATTCTTGGCCAATTAGGGTTTTTAAGCAATCTTGTGCCTCCAATTTGTGTGTTTGTTTCGTTGGATGAACATTTAGGTCATTTCGTCCTCCCTAGGCTTATACTAGTTCAACGAGGGTTTTTAAACAATCTTGTGTATCCAATAGGTGTGTTTGTGTCATTGGATGAGCATTTAGGTCATTTTCGTACTCCTTAGGCTTATTCTTGTCCAATTAAGGTTTTTAACCAATCTTGTGCATCCAATACATGTGTTTGTGTCATTGGATAAACATTTAGGTCATTTTCGCGCTCGCTAGTCTTATTCTTGACCAATTAGGGTTTTTAAGTAATATTGTGCATCCAATAACTTCATTTGTGTCATTGGATTTACATTTAGGTCTTTTTCGTCCTCCGTAGGCTTATTCTTGTCCAATTACGGTTTTTAACCAATCTTGTGCGTCCACTAGGTGCGTTTGTGTCATTGGATGAACATTTAGGTAATTTTCGTCCGCCCTAGGCTTTTTCTTGTCCAATTAGGGTTTTTAACCAATCTTCTGCACCCAATAGGTGTGTTTGTTTCATTTGATGAACGTTTAAGTCGTTTTCGTGCTTCCCATATTTATTCTTGTCCAATTGGGGTTTTTAAGCAATCTAGTGCATCCAATAGGCGTGTTTGTGTCATTGGATGAACATTTAGGTCATTTACGTCCACCCTAGTTTTATTCTTCTTTAATTTGGGTTTTTAACCAATCTTGTTCTTCCATTAGGTGTCTTTGTTTCATTGGATGTGCATTTAGGTCACTTTCATCCTCCATAGGCTTATCCTTGTCCAATTAAGGTTTTTAACCAATCTTGTGCATCCACTAGATGTGTTTCTATCATTGGATGAACATTTAGGACTTTTTCATTCTCCATTGGCTTATTCTTGTCCAATTAGGGTTTTTAAGCAATCTTGTGCATACAATATGTTCATTTGTGTCATTGGAGTCACATTTTTGTCATTTTCGTCCTCCCAAGGCTTATTCTTGTCCAATTAGGGTTTTTAACCAATCTTGTGCATCCACTAGGTGTGTTTGTGTCATTGGATAAACATTTAGGTCATATCCGTCCGCCTTAGGCTTATTGTTGTCCAATTAGGGTTTTTAACCAATCTTGTGCACCCAATAGGTGTGTTTGTTTCATTTGAAGAACGTTTAGGTCATTTTCGTCCTTCCTATATTTATTCTTGTCCAATTGGGGTTTTTTGAGCAATCTAGTTCATCCAATAGGCGTGTTTTTTGTGTCATTGGACGAACATTTAGTTCACCCTAGTTTTATTCTTCTGTAATTAGGGTTTTTAACCAATCTTGTGCATCCACTAGGTGTCTTTGTGTCATTGGATGTGTATTTAGGTCACTTTTCCCCTCCATAGGCTTATCCTTGTCCAATTAAGGTTTTTAACCAATCTTGTGCGTCCAATAGATGTGTTTCTGTCATTTGAGGAACATTTAGGTGTTTTTCATTCTCCCTAGGTTTATTCTTTTCGAATTAAAGTTTTTTACCAATTTTGGGAATCCAATAAGTTCGTTTGTATCTTTAGATTAACATTTAGGTCATTTTTGTCCTCCATAGGCTTAATCTTACCCAATTAGGGTTTTTAACCAATCCTGTGAATCCAATTTGTGTGTTTGTGTCATTGGAAGAACATTTATGTCTTTTACGTCCTCCTTAGGCTTATTGTTCTCCAATTAGTGTTTTTAACCAATCTTGTTCATCCAATAGGTGTCTTTGTGTCATCTAATGAACATTTAGGTCAATATTGTCCTCCCTAGGCTTATTGTTGTCCAATTAGGATTTTTAACCAATCTCCAATTAAGGTTTTTAACCAATCCTGGAAATCCAATAAGTTCATTTTATATCATTGGGGCTTATTGTTGTCCTATTATGGTTTTTAACAAATCTTGTGCATCCAATAGATGTGTTTGTGTTATTGGATGAACATTTAGGTCATTTTTGCGCTAGTGAGTCTTATTCTTGACCAATTAGGGGTTTTAAGCAATCTTCTGCATCCAATAAGTTCATTTGTGTCATTGGATTAACATTTAGGTCATTTTCGTCCTCCTTAGTTTTATTCTTCTGTAATTAGGCTTTTTAACCAATCTTGTGCGTCTTCTAGGTGTGTTTGTGTCATTGGATGAACATTTATGTCACTTTCGTCCCCCCTAGGCTTATTCAAGTCCAATTAGGGTTTTTAACCTTTCTTGAGCCACCAATAAGTTTTTGTGTCATCTGATGAACATTTAGGTCATTTTCATTCTCCGTAGGCTTATTCTTGTCCAATTAGGGTTTTTAAGCAATCTTGTGCATAAAATTTGTTCATTTGTGTCATTGGATTCACATTTTGGTCATTTTCGTCCTCATAAGGCTTATTCTTGTCCAATTATGGTTTTTAACCAATCTTGTGCATCCACTAGGTGTGTTTGTGTCATTCGATGAACATTTAGGTCATTTTCGTTCGCCCTAGGCTTATTCTTGTCCAACTAGGGTTTTTAAGCAATCTTGTGCACCCAATAAGTGTGTTTGTGTCATTGGATGAACGTTTAGGTTTGTTTCATTCTTCCTAGATTTATTCTTGTCCAATTAGGGTTTTCATGCAATCTTGTGCATCCAATAGGCGTGTTTGCGTCATTGCATGAACATTTAGGTCATTTACATCCACCCTAGTTTTATTCTTCTGTAATTAGGGTTTTTCACCAATCTTGTGCATCCACTAGGTGTCTTTGTGTCATGGGATGTGCATTTAGGTCACTTCCGTTCTCCATAAGCTTATCCTTGCCCAATTAAGGTTTTTAACCAACCTTGTGCATCCCATAGGTGTGTTTCTAGCATTGGATGAACATTTAGGTTACTTTCTTTCTGCCTAGGTTTATTCTTTTCGAATTAGGGTTTTTAACCAATTTTGCGAATCCAATAAGTTCTTTTGTATCATTGGATTAACATTTAGGTCAATTTCGTCTTCCCTAGGCTAATTCTTGTCTAGTTAGGGTTTTTAACCAATCTTGTGCACCCAATAGGTGTGTTTGTGTCATTGCATGAACATTTATGTCATTTTCATCCTTCCTAGACTTATTCTTGTCCAATTAGGGTTTTTAAGCAATCTTGTGCATTCAATAGGCGTGTTTGTGTCGTTGGACGAACATTTAGGTCATTTACGTCCTCCCGAGGCCAATTCTTATCCTATTACGTTTTTAATTTATCTTGTGCATCCAACAGGTGTGTTTGTGTAATTGGTCGAACAATTTGGTCATTTTCATCCTCCCTAGGCTTATTCTTCGCCAATTAGGGTTTTTAACCAATCTTGTTCATCCAATAGGTGTCTTTGTGTCATTTGATGAACATTTAGGTCATTTTCGTCCTCCCTACACTTAATCTTGTCCAATTAGGGTTTTTAACCAACCTTGTACATCCATTAGGTGTGTTTGTGTCATTGGATGAACATTTAGGTCATTTTCGTCCTCCCTAAGGTTATTCTTGTCCAATTAGGGTTTTTAACCAATCTTGTGCATCAAATAGGTGTGTTTGTGTCATTGGATGAACATTTAGGTCATTTTTGTAATCAGTAGGCTTATTGTTGTCCAATTAGGATTTTTTACCAATCTCCAATTATGGTTTTTAACCAATCTTGTGCATCCAAAAAGTTCATTTGAATCATTGGATTAATATTTAGGCAATTTTCGTCATTCCTAGGGTTATTCTTGTCCCATTACGCTTTTTAACAAATCTTATGCATCCAATAGGCGTGTTTGTGTCATTAGATGAACATTTAATTCATTTTCGTCCTCCCTAGGTTTATTCTTGTCCAATTAGGGTTTCTAACTAATCTTGTGCATCCAATAGGTGTGTTAGTGTCATTGGATGAACATTTATGTCATTTTCGTCCTCCCTAGGGTTATTCTTGTCAAATTAGGGTTTTTAACCAATCTTGTGATCCAATAGGTGTGTTTGTTTCTTTGGATGAACATTTAGGTCATTTTCGTCCTCCCTACACTTAATGTTGTCCAATTAGGGTTTTTAACCAATCTTGTGCATCCATTAGGTGTGTTTGTGTCATTGGATGAACATTTTGGTAATTTTCGTCCTCCTTAGGGTTATTCTTCTCCAATTAGGGTTTTTAACTAATCTTTTGCATCCAATAGGTGTGTTTGTGTCATAGGATGAACATTTAGGTCATTTTCGTTCTCCCTAGGCTAATTCTTCTCGAATTAACATTTTTAACCAATCTTGGGCATCCAATAAGTTAATTTTATATCATTGAATTAAAATTTAGGTCATTTTTGTCCTCCTTAAGCTTATTGTTGTCCAATTACGGTTTTTAACCAATCTCCAATTGATATTTTTAACCAATATTGTGCATCCAATTATTTCATTTGTGGCATTGTATGAACATTTAGGTGATTTTCGTCCTCTTTAGGCTTATTGTTGTCCAATTAGGGTTTGTAGACAATCTTGTGCATCCTATAGGTGTCTTTGTCTCATTGGATGAACATTTTTGTCATTTTCGTCCTCCCTACCCTTATCCTTGTCCAATTAGGGAATTTAAGTAATCTTGTGCATACAATAAGTTCATTTGTGTCACTAGATGAACATTTAAGTCATTTTCGTCCTTCCAAGACATATTTTTGTGCAATTTGGGTTTTTGAGCAATCTTGTGCACCCAATAGGTGTGTTTGTGGCATTGTATGAAAATTTAGGTGTGTTTGTGTCATTGGATGAACATTGAGATGTGTTTGTGTCATTGGATGAACATTCAGGTCATTTTCATGCTCCCTAGGTTTATTCTTGTCCAATTAGGGTTTATATGCAATCTTGTGCATCCAATAAGTTCGTTTGCGTCATTGGATTAACATTTAGGTCATTTTCGTCCTCCTTAGGCTCATTCTTATCCAATTAGGGTTTTCAACCTATCTAGAGCTTCCAATAGGTGTGTTTGTGTCATTGGAGGAACATTTAGGTCATTTTCGTCCTCCGTAGGCATATTCTTGTCCAATATGGGTTGTTAACCAATCTTGTGCATGCAATAGGTGTGTTTGTGTCATTGCATGAGTATTTAGGACATTAACGTCATCCCCAGGCTTATTCTTTTCCAATTAGAGTTTTTAACCAATCTTGTGCATCCAATAGATGTGTTTGTGTCATTGGATGATGATTTAGGTGATTTTCGTCCTCCCTAGGCTTATTCTTATCCAATTACGGTTTTGAACCAATCTTGTGCATGCATTAGATGTGTTTGTGTCATTGGATGAAGATTTAGGTCATTTTCGCGCTCGCTGGTCTTATTCTTGACCAATTAGTGGTTTAAAGCAATCTTGTGCATTTAATAAGTTCATTTGTGTCATTGGATTTACATTTAGGTCTTTTTCATCCTCCGCAGGCTTATTCTTGTCCAATTACGGTTTTTGACCAATCTTGTGCATCCACTGGTTGTGTTTGTGGTATTGGACGAACATTTTGGTAATTTTTGTCAGCCGAAGGCTTATTCTTGTCCAATTAGGGTTTTTAACTAATCTTGTGCACCTAATAGGTGTGTTAGTGTCATTGGATGAACGTTTAGGTCATTTTCGTCCTTCCTAGATTTATTCTTGTCCAATTACTGTTTTTAAGCAATCTAGTGCATCCAATAGGCGTGTTTGTGTCATTGGATGAACATTTAGGTCATTTACGTCCACCCTAGTTTTATTCTTCTGTAATTAGGGTTTTTAACCAATCTTGTGCATCCACTAGGTGTCTTGGTGTCATTGGATGTGCAGTTAGGTCACTTTCGTCCTCCATAGGCTTATCGTTGTCCAATTAAGGTTTTTAACCAATCTTGTGCATCCAATAGGTGTGTTTCTGTCATTGGATGAACATTTAGGTCTTTTACGTCCTCCCTAGGCTTATTGTTCTCCAGTTAATGTCTTTAACCAATCTTGCGCATACAATAAGTTCATTCGTGTCATTGGATTAACATTTTTGTCATTTTTGTCCTTCCGAGACTTATTCTAGTCCGATTAGGATTTTTAAGTAATCTTGTGCATACAATAGGTGTCTTTGTGTCATTGGATGAACATTTCGGTCATTTTCGTCTTCATTAGCCTTATTCTTGTCCAATTATGGTTTTTAACCAATTTTGTGCATCCAATATATGTGTTTGTGATATTGGATGAACATTTATATCATTTTCGTCCTCCATAGTCTTATTCTGTTCCAATTATGGTTTTTAAGCAATCTTTTGATCATTTTCGTTCTCCCTAGTCTTATTGTTATCCAATTACGGTTTTTAATTTATCTAGTGCGTCCAATAGGTGTGTTTGTGTAATTAATCGAACAATTAGGTCATTTTCATCCTCCATAAACTTATTCTTGGCCAATTAGCGTTTTTAAGCAATCTTGTGCCACCAATTTGTGTGTTTGTTTCGTTGGATGAACATTTAGGTCATTTCGCCCTCCCTATGCTTATTCTAGTCAAATTAGGGTTTTTAAACAATCTTGTGCAACCAATAGGTGTGTTTTTGTCATTGGATGAACATTTAGGTCATTTTCGTCCTCCCTAGACTTATGCTAGTCCAATTAGGGTTTTTAACTCTTCTTGTGCATCCAATAGGTGTGTTTGTGTCATTGGATGAACATTTAGGTCATTTTCGAATTAAGGTTTTTAACCAATCTTGGGCATCCAATAAGTTAATTTTATATAATTGATTTAAAATTTAGGTCATTTTTTTCCTCCCTAGGCTTATTCTTGTCCAATAAGTTCATTTGTGGCATTGTATGAACATTTAGGTGATTTTCGTCCTCTTTAGGCTTATTCTTGTCGAATTAAGTTTTGTAAACAATCATGTGCATCCTATAGGTGTGTTTGTCTCATTGGATGAACATTTTTGTCATTTTCGTCCTCCCTACCCTTATTCTTGTCCAATTAGGGGATCTAAGCAATCTTGTGCATACAATAAGTTCATTTGTGTCATTGGATTAACATTTAGGTCATTTTCGTCTCTCATAGGCTTATTCTTGTCCAGTTAGGGTTTTTAACCAATCTTGTGCACCCAATAGGTGTGTTTGTGACATTGGATGAACATTTAAGTCATTTTCGTACTTCCTGGACATATTTTTGTCCAATTCGGGTTTTTGAGCAATCTTGTGCACCCAATAGGTGTGTTTGTTGCATTGTATGAACATTATGTGATTGTTGTCCTCCCTAAGCTTATTCTTATCCAATTAGGGTTCTTAACAAATCTTTTGCAACCAATAGGTGTGTTTGTGTCATTGGATAAACATTCAGGTCATTATGCAATCTTGTGCATCCAATAAGTTCATTGGCGTCATTGGATTAACATTTTGGTCATTTTCGTCCTCCCTAGACTCATTCTTATCCAATTAGGGTTTTCAATGTATCTTGAGCATCCAATAGGTGTGTTTGTGTCATTGGAGGAACATTTAGGGCATTTTCGTCCTCCCTATGCATGTTTTTGTCCAATATGGGTTGTCAACCTGTCTTGTGCATCCAATAGGTGTGTTTGTGTCATTAGATGAACATTTAATTCATTTTCGTCCTCCCTAGGCTTATTCTTTTCCAATTAGAGTTTTTAACCAATCTTGTGCATCCAATAGGTGTGTTTGTTTCATTGGATGAACATTTAGGTAATTTGTGTCCTCCCTAGTCTTATTCTAGTCCTATTAGGGTTTTTAACCAATCTTGCGCATACAATAAGTTCATTTGTGTCATTGGATTAACCTTTGTGTCAATTTCAGTTTTTAATGTATCTTGTGCATCCAATAGTTGTGTTTGTGTAATTAATCGAACCATTAGGTCATTTTCATCCTCCCTAAACTAATTCTTGGCCAATTAGGGTTTTTAAGCAATCTTGGGCCTCCAATTTGTGTATTTGTTTCGTTGATGAACATTTAGGTCATTTCGTCCACCCTAGGCTTATTCTAGACCAATTAGGGTTTTTAAGCAATCTTGTGCAACCAATTAGCGTGTTTGTGTCAATAGGATGAACAATTAGGTCATTTTCGTCCTCCCTAGGCTTATGCAATTCCAATTAGGGTTTTTAACAAATCTTGTTCGTCCAATAGGTGTGTTTCTGTCATTGTATGAACATTTAGGTCATTTTGGTTCTCCCTTGGCTAATTCTTGTCGAATTAAGGTTTTTAACCAATCTTGGGCATCCGATAAGTTAATTTTATATCATTGAATTAAAATTTAGGTCATTTTTGTCCTCCTTAGGCTTATTCTTGTCCAATTACGGTTTTTAACCAATCTCCAATTGATATTTTCAACCAATATTGTGCATCCAACAAGTTCATTTGTGGCATTGTATGAACATTTAGGTGATTTTCGTCCTCTTTAGGCTTATTGTTGTCCAATTAGAGTTTGTAAACAATCTTGTGCATCCTATAGGTGTCTTTGTCTCATTAGATGAACATTTTTGTCATTTTCGTCCTCCCTACCCTTATTCTTATCCAATTAGGGAATTTAAGTAATCTTGTGCATACAATAAGTTCATTTGTGTCATTGGATGAACATTTAAGTCATTTTCATCCTTCGATGACATATTTTTGTGCAATTCGGGTTTTTGAGCAATCTTGTGCACCCAATAGGTGGGTTTGTGGCATTGTATGAACATTTAGGTGATTCTCGTCCTCCCTAAGCTTATTCTTATCCAATTAGGGTTCTTAACAAATCTTTTGCAACCAATAGGTGTGTTTGTGTCATTGGATGAACATTCAAGTCATTTTCATCCTCCCTGGTCTTATTCTTCACCAATTAAGGTTTTTATGCAATCTTGTGCATCCAATAAGTTCATTTGCGTCATTGGATTAACATTTAGGTCATTTTCGTCCTCCTTAGGCTCATTCTTATCCAATTAGGGTTTTCAACCTATCTTGAGCATCCAATAGGTGTCCTTGTGTCATTGGAGGAACATTTAGGTCATTTTCGTCCTCCCTAGGCATATTCTTGTCCAATATGGGTTGTTAGTGCATGAGTATTCAGGACATCAACGTCGTCCCCAGGCTTATTCTTTTCCAATTAGAGTTTTTAACCAATCATGTGCATCCAATAGATGTGTTTGTGTCGTTGGATGACAATTTAGGTGATTTTCGTCCTCCCTAGGCTTATTCTTATCCAAATACGATTTTTAACCAATCTTGTGTATCCATTAGATGTGTTTGTGTCATTGGATGAAGATTTAGGTCATTTTCGCGCTCACTGGTCTTATTCATGACCAATTAGTGGTTTGAAGCAATCTTGTGCATCCAATAAGTTCGTTTGTGTCATTGGATTTACATATAGGTCTTTTTCGTCCTCCGCACGCTTATTCTTGTCCAATTACAGTTTTTGAACAATCTTGTGCATCCACTAGGTGTGTTTGTGTCACTGGATGAACATTTAGGTAATTTTTGTCAGCCCAAGGCTTATTCTTGTCCAATTATGGTTTTAAACCAATCTTGTGCACCTAATAGGTGTGTTAGTGTCATTGGATGAACGTTTAGGTCATTTTCGTCCTTCCTAGATTTATTCTTGTCCAATTACGGTTTTTAAGCAATCTAGTGCATCCAATAGGCATGTTTGTGTCATTGGATGAACATTTAGGTCATTTACGTCCACCCTAGTTTTACTCTTCTATAATTAGGGTTTTTAACCAATCTTGTGCATCCACTAGGTGTCTTTGTGTCATTGGATGTGCATTTAGGTCACTTTCGTCCTCCATAATCTTATCGTTGTCCAATTAAGGTTTTTAACTAATCTTGTGCATCCAATAGGTGTGTTTCTGTCATTGGATGAACATTTTGGTCTTTTACGTCCTCCTTAGGCTTATTCTTCTCCAGATATGGATTTTAACCAATCTTGCGCATACAACAAGTTAGGCCTGCTTGTCATTTTCGTCCTTCCAAGACTTATTCTAGTCAAATTAGGATTTTTAAGTAATCTTGTGCATCCAATAGGTCTGCTTGTCTCATTGGATGAACATTTAGGACATTTACGTCCTCCCTAGGTGTCTTTGTGTCATTGGATGAACATTTCGGTCATCCAATATATGTGTTTGTCATATTGGATGAACATTTATATCATTTTCATCTGCCATAGTCTTATTCTGTTCCAATTATGGTTTTTAAGCAATCTTGTGGATCTAATAAGTTCATTTGTGTCATTGGATTAATCTTTAGGTCATTTTCGTTCTCCCTAGTCTTATTGTTATCCAATTACGGTTTTTAATTTGTCTTGTGCGTCCAATAGGTGTGTTTGTGTAATTAATCGAACAATTAGGTCATTTTCATCCTCCATAAACTTATTCTGGGCCAATTAGGGTTTTTAAGCAATCTTGTGCCACCAATTTTTGTGTTTGTTTCGTTGGATGAATATTTACGTCATTTCGTCCTCCCTAGGCTTATTCTAGTCCAATTAGGGTTTTTAAACAATCTTTTGTATCCAATTGGTGTGTTTGTGTCATTGGATGAGCATTTAGGTCATTTTCGTACTCCTTAGACTTATTCTTGTCCAATTAGGGTTTTGAAGTAATCTTGTGCATCCAATAACTTCATTTGTGTCATTCGATTTACATTTAGGTATTTTTCGTCCTCCCTAGGCTTATGCTAGTCCAATTAGGGGTTTTAACAAATCTTGTGCATTCAATAGGTGTGTTTGTGTCATTGGATGAACATTTAGGTCATTTTCGTTTTCCCTAGGCTTATTCTTGTCGAATTAAGGTTTTTAACCAATCTTGGGCATCCAATAAGTTAATTTTATATCATTGATTTAAAATTTAGGTCATTTTTGTCCTCCTTAGGCTTATTCTTGTCCAATTAGGGTTTTTAACCAAACTCCAATTGATGTTTTTAACCAATCTTGTGCATCCAATAAGTTCATTTGTGGCATTGTATGAACATTTAGGTGATTTTCGTCCTCTTTAGGCTTATTCTTGTCCAATTAGGTTTTGTAAACAATCTTGTGCATCTTATAGGTGTGTTAGTCTCATTGGATGAACATTTTTGTCATTTTCGTCCTGCCTACCCTTATTTTTGTCCAATTAGGAGATTTAAGCAATCTTGTGCATACAATAAGTTCATTTGTGTCATTGGATTAACATTTAGGTCATTTTAACCAATCTTGTGCTCCCAATAGGTGTGTTTGTGACATTGGATGAACATTTAAGTCATTTTCGTACTTCCTGGACACATTTTTGTCCAATTCGGGCTTTTGAGCATCCAATAGGTGTGTTTGTGTCATTGGAGGAACATTTAGGTCATTCTCGTCCTCCCTAGGCATATTCTTGTCCAATATGGGTTGTTAACCAATCTTGTGCATGCAATAAGTGTGTTTGTGTCATTGCATGAGCATTTAGGTCATTAACGTCATCCCCAGGCTTATGCTTTTCCAATCAGAGTTTTTAACCAATCTTGTGCATCCAATAGATGTGTTTGTGTCATTGGATGAACATTTATGTCATTTTCGCGCTCGCTAGTCTTATTCTTGACCAATTAGTTGTTTTAAGCAATCTTGTGCATCCAATAAGTTCACTTGTGTCATTGGATTTACATTTAGGTCTTTTTCGTCTTCCGGAGGCTTATTCTTGTCCAATTACGGTTTTTGACCAATCTTGTGCATCCACTAGGTGTGTTTGTGTCATTGGATGAGCATTTAGGTAATTTTTGTCTGCCCAAGGCTTAATCTTGTCCAATTAGGGTTTTTAACAAATCTTGTGCACCTAATAGGTGTGTTAGTGTCATTGGAGGAACGTTTACGTCATTTTCGTCCTTCCTAGATTTATTCTTGTCCAATTACGGTTTTTAAGCAATCTAGTGCATCCAATAGGCGTGTTTGTGTCATTGGATGTGCATTTAGGTCAATTTTGTCCTCCATAGGCTTATCCTTGTCCAATTAAGGTTTCTAACCAATCTTGTGCATCCAATAGGTGTGTTTCTGTCATTGGATGAACATTTAGGTCTTTTACGTCCTCCCTAAGCATATTCTTCTCCAAGTAGGGTTTATAGCCAATCTTGTTCATCCAATAGGTGTCTTTGTGTCAATGCATTAACATCTAGGTTAATTTTGTCCTCAGTAGGCTTATTGTTGTCCAATTAGGATTTTTACCAATCTCCAGATACGGTTTTTAACCAATCTTGTGCATCCGAAAAGTTCATTTGTATCATTGAATTAACATTTAGACAATTAGGGTTCTTAACAAATCTTTTGCAACCAATAGGTGTGTTTGTGTCATTGGATGAACATTCAGGTCATTTTCGTTCTCCCTGGTCTTATTCTAGTCCAATTAGGGTTTTTATGCAATCTTGTGCATCCAATAAGTTCATTTGCGTCATTGGATAAACATTTAGGTCATTTTCGTCCTCCCTAGGGTCATTCTTTTAAAATTAGGGTTTTCTTCCTATCTTGAGCATCCAATAGGTGTGTTAGTGTCATTGGTGGTAGATTTAGGTCATTCTCGTCCTCCCTAGGCATATTCTTGTCCAATATGGGTTGTTAACCAATCTTGTGCATTAAATAAGTGTGTTTGTGAAATTGCATGAGCATTTAGGTCATTAACGTTATCCCCAGGCTTATTCTTTTCCAATTAGAGTTTTAAATCAATCATGTGCATCCAATAGATGTGTTGGTGTCATTGGATGATGATTTAATTGATTTTCGTCCTCCCTAGGCTTATTCTTATCCAATTATAGTTTTTAACCAATCTTGTGCATCCAATAGATGTGTTTGTGTCAATGGATGAACATTTAGGTCATTTTCGCGCTCGCTAGTCTTATTCTTGACCAATTAGTGGTTTTAAACAATGTTGTGCATCCAATAAGTTCATTTGAGTCATTGGATTTACATTTAGGTATTTTTCGTCCTCCGCAGGCTTATTCTTGTCCAATTACGGTTTTTGACCAATCTTGTGCATCCACTAGGTGTGTTTGTGTCATTGGATGAACATTTAGGTAATTTTTTTTTGTCCAAGGCTTATTCCTGTCTAATTAAGGTTTTTAACCAATCTTGTGCACCTAATAGGTGTGTTAGTGTCGTTGGATGAATGTTTAGGTCATTTTCGTCCTTCTTAGATTTATTCTTGTCCAATTACGGTTTTTAAGCAATCTTGTGCATCCAATAGGCGTGTTTGTGTCATTGGATGTGCATTTAGGTCATTTACGTCCACACTAGTTATATTCTTCTGTAATTAGGGTTTTTAACCAATCTTGTGCATCCACTAGGTGTCTTTGTGTCATTGGATGTGCATTTAGGTCACTTTCGTCCTCCATAGGCTTATCCTTGTCCAATTAAGGTTTTTAACCAATCTTTTGCGTTCAATAGGTGTGTTTCTGTCATTGGATGAACATTTAGGTCATTTTCGTCCTCCCTAAACTTAGGCAAGTCCAATTAGGGTTTTTAACAAATCTTGTGCATCCAATAGGTGTGTTTGTGTCATTGGATGAACATTTAGGTCATTTTCGTTCTCCCTATGCTTATTCTTGTCGAATTAAGGTTTTTAACCTATCTTGGACATCCAATAAGTTCATTTTATATCGTTGAATTAAAATTTAGGTCATTATTGTCCTCCCTAGGCTTATTCTTTTCCAATTAGGGTTTTTAACCAATCTCCCGTTGATGTTTTTAACCAATCTTGTGCGTCCAATAAGTTCATTTGTGGCATTGTATGAACATTTAGCTGATTTTTGTCCACTTTAGGCTTATTCTTGTCCAGTTAGGGTTTATAAACAATCTTGTGCATCTTATAGGTGTGTTTGTCTCATTGGAATATCATTTTTGTCATTTTCGTCCTCCCTACCCTTATTCTTGTCCAATTAAGGGATTTAAGCAATCTTGTGCATACAATAAGTTCATTTATGTCATTGGATTAACATTTAGGACATTTTCGTCTTTCCTAGGCTTATTCTTGTCCAGTTAGGGTTTTTAACCAATCTTGTCCACCCAATAGGTGTGTTTGTGACATTGGATGAACATTTAAGTCATTTTCGTCCTTCCTGGACATATTTTTGTCCAATTCGGGTCTGTGAGCAATCTTGTGGACCCAATAGGTGTGTTTGTGGCATTGTATGACCATTTAGGTGATTGTCGTCCTCCCTAAGCTTATTCTTATCCAATAAGGGTTGTTAACAAATCTTTTGCAACCAATAGGTGTGTTTGTGTCATTGGATGAACATTCAGGTCATTTTCGTCCTGTCTGGTCTTATTCTAGTCCAATTAGGGTTTTTAGGCAATCTTGTGCATCCAATAAGTTCATTTGCGTCATTGGATAAACATTTAGGTCATTTTCGTCCTCCCTAGGCTCATTCTTATCCAATTAGGGTTTTCAACCTATCATGTGCATCCAATATGTGTGTTTGTGTCATTGGAGGAACATTCAGGTCATTCTCGTCCTCCCTAGGCATATTCATGCAATAAGTGTGTTTGTGACATTGCATGAGCATTTAGGTCATTAACGTCATCTCCAGGCTTATTCTTTTCCAATTATGGTTTTTAACCAATCTTGTGCATCCAATAGATGTGTTTGTGTCATTGGATGAACATTTAGGTCATTTTCGAGCTCGCTAGTCTTATTCTTGACCAATTAGTGGTTTTAAGCAATCTTGTGCATCCAATAAGTTCATTTTAGGCTTATTCTTGTCCAATTATAGTTTTTAACCAATCTTGTGCATCCACTAGGTGTGTTTGTGTCATTGGATGAACATTTAGGTAATTTTTGTCTGTCCAAGGCTTATTCTTGTCCAATTAGCGTTTTTAACCAATCTTGTGCACCTAATAGGTGTGTTAGTGTCACTGGATGAACGTTTAGGTCGTTTTCGTCCTTCTTAGATTTATTCTAGTTTTATTCTTTTGTAATTAGGGTTTTTAAACAATCTTGTGCATCCACTAGGTGTCTTTGTGTCATTGGATGTGCATTTAGGTCACTTTCGTCCTCCATAGGCTTATCCTTGTCCAATTAGGGTTTTTAACAAATCTTGTGCATCCAATAGGTGTGTTTGTGTCATTGGATGAACATTTAGGTCATTTTCGTTCTCCCTATGCTTATTCTTGTCGAATTAAGGTTTTTAACCTATCTTGGACATCCAATAAGTTAATTTTATATCATTGAATTAATATTTAGGTCATTATTGTCCTCCCTAGGCTTATTCTTGTCCAATTAGGGTTTTAACCAATCTTGTGCATCCACTAGGTGGCTTTGTGTCATTGGATTGGCATTTAGGTCCCTTTCGTCCTCCATAGGCTTATCCTTGTCCAATTAAGGTTTTTAACCAATCTTGTGCATCCAATAGGTGTGTTTCTATCATTGGATGAACATTTAGGTCTTTTACGTCCTCCCTAGGCTTATTATTCTCCAATTAAGGTTTTTAACCAATCTTGCGCATACAATAAGTTCATTTGTGTCATTGGATTAACGTTTTTGTCACTTTCGTCCTTCCAAGACTTATTCTTGTCCAATTAGGATTTTTAAGCAATCTTGTGCATCCAATAGGTCTGCTTGTCTCAATTGATGAACATTTAGGTCATTTACGTCCTCCCTAGGCTAATTCTTCACTAATTAGGGTTCTTAACCAATCTCATGCATACAATAGGTGTCTTTTTGTCATTGGATGAACATTTCGGTCATTTTCGTCTTCCTTAGGCTTATTCTTGTCCAATTGTGGTTTTTAACCAATTTTGTGCATCCAATAGGTGTGTTTGTGTTATTGGATGAACATTTATATCATTTTCGTCCTCCATAGTCTTATTCTGTTCCAATTAGGTTTTTTAAGCAATCTTATGGATCTAATAAGTTCATTTGTGTTATTGGATTAACCTTTAGGTCAATTTCTTCCTCCCTAGTCTTATTGTTATCCAATTACTGTTTTTAATTTATCTTGTGCTTCCAATAGGTCTGTTTGTGTAATTAATCGAACAATTAGGTCATTTTCATCCTCCATAAACTTATTCTTGGCCAATTAGGGTTTTTAAGCAATCTTGTGCCTCCAATTTGTGTGTTTGTTTCGTTGGATGAACATTTAGGTCATTTCGTCCTCCCTAGGCTTATACTAGTCCAATTAGGGTTTTTAAACAATCTTTTGTATCCAATAGGTGTGTTTGTGTCATTGGATGAGCATTAAGGTCATTTTCGTACTCCTTAGGCTTATTCTTGTCCAATTGGGGTTTTTAACCGATCTTGTGCATCCAATACATGTGTTTGTGTCATTGGATGAACATTTAGGTCATTTTCGCGCCCGCTAGTCTTATTCTTGACCAATTAGGGTTTTTAAGTAATATTGTGCATCCAATAACTTCATTTGTTTCATTGGATTTACATTTAGGTCTTTTTCGTCCTCCATAGGCTTATTCTTGTCCAATTACAGTTTTTAACCAATCTTGTGCGTCCACTAGGTGTGTTTGTGTCACTGGATGAACATTTAGGTAATTTTCGTCCGCCCTAGGCTTTTTCTTGTCCAATTAAGGTTTTTAGCCAATCTTGTGCACCCAATAGGCATGTTTGTTTCATTGGATGTGCATTTAGGTCATTTACGTCCACCCTAGTTTTATTCTTCTGTAATTTGGGTTTTTAACCAATCTTGTTCTTCCATTAGGTGTCTTTGTGTCATGGATGTGCATTTAGGTCACTTTCATCCTCCATAGGCTTATCCTTGTCCAATTAAGGTTTTTAACCAATCTTGTGCATCCACTAGATGTGTTTCTATCATTGGATGAACATTTAGGTCTTTTTCATTCTCCCTTGGCTTATTCTTGTCCAATTAGGATTTTTAAGCAATCTTGTGCATACAATATGTTCATCTGTGTCATTGGAGTCACATTTTTGTCATTTTCGTCCTCCCAAGGCTTATTCTTGTCCAATTAGGGTTTTTAACCAATCTTGTGCATCCACTAGGTGTGTTTGTGTCATTGGATAAACATTTAGGTAATTTTTGTCTGTCCAGGGCTTATTCTTGTCCAATTAGCGTTTTTAACCATTCTTGTGCACCCAATAGGTGTGTTTGTTTCATTTGACGAATGTTTAGGTCATTTTCGTCCTTCCTATATTTATTTTTGTCCAATTGGGGTTTTTTGAGCAATCTAGTTCATCCAATAGGCGTGTTTGTGTCATTGTTTGAACATTTAGGTCACCCTAGTTTTATTCTTCTGTAATTAGGGTTTTTAACCAATCTTGTGCATCCACTAGGTGTCTTTGTGTCATTGGATGTGCATTTAGGTCACTTTTGTCCTCCATTGGCTTATCCTTGTCCAAATAAGGTTTTTAACCAATCTTGTGCGTCCAATAGATATGTTTCTGTCATTTGAGGAACATTTCGGTGTTTTTCATTCTCCCTAGGTTCATTCTTTTCGAATTAAAGTTTTTTACCAATTTTGGGAATCCAATAAGTTCATTTGTATCATTAGATTAACATTTAGGTCATTTTTGTCCTCCATAGGCTTAATCTTACCCAATTAGGTTTTTTAACCAATCTTGTGAATCCAAAATGTGTGTTTGTGTCATTGGATGAACATTTAGGTCTTTTACATCCTCCCTAGGCTTATTGTTCTCCAATTAGTGTTTTTAACCAATCTTGTGCATCCAATAGATGTGTTTGTGTTATTGGATGAACATTTAGGTCATTTTTGCGCTAGCGAGTCTTATTCTTGACCAATTAGGGGTTTTAAGCAATCTTTTGCATCCAATAAGTTCATTTGTGTCATTGGATTAACATTTAGGTCATTTTTGTCCTCCTTAGTTTTATTCTTCTGTAATTAGGCTTTTTAACCAATCTTGTGAGTCTTCTAGGTGTGTTTGTGTCATTGGATGAACATTTATGTCACTTTCGTCCCCCCTAGGCTTATTCTAGTCGAATAAGGGTTTTTAACCTTTCTTGAGCCACCAATAAGTGTTTGTGTCATCTGATGATCATTTAGGTCATTTTCATTCTCCCTAGGCTTATTCTTGTCCAATTATGGTTTTTAAGCAATCTTGTGCATACAATTTGTTCATTTGTGTCATTGGATTCACATTTTGGTCATTTTCGTCCTCCTAAGGCTTATTGTTGTCCAATTAGGGTTTTTAACCAATCTTGTGCATCCACTAGGTGTGTTTGTGTCATTGGATGAACATTTAGGTCATTTTCGTTCGCCCTAGGCTTATTCTTGTCCAACTAGGGTTTTTAACCAATCTTGTGCACCCAATAAGTGTGTATGTGTCATTGGATGAACGTTTAGGTTTTTTTCGTTCTTCCTAGATTTATTCTTGCGTCATTGCATGAACATTTAGGTCATTTACGTCCACCCGAGTTTTATTCTTCTGTAATTAGGGTTTTTAACCAATCTTGTGCATCCACTAGGTGTCTTTGTGTCATTGGATGTGCATTTAGGTCACTTCCGTTCTCCATAAGCTTATCCTTGCCCAATTAAGGTTTTTAACCAACCTTGTGCATCCCATAGGTGTGTTTTTGTCATTGGATGAACATTTAGGTTATTTTCATTCTCCATAGGTTTATTCTTTTCGAATTAAGGTTTTTAACCAATTTTGGGAATCCAATAAGTTCTTTTGTATCATTGGATTAACCTTTAGGTCAATTTCGTCTTCCCTAGGCTAATTCTTGTCTAGTTATGGTTTTTAACCAATCTTGTGCACCCAATAGGTGTGTTTGTGTTATTGCATGAACATTTATGTCATTTTCTTCCTTCCTAAACTTATTCTTGTCCAATTAGGGTTTTTAAGCAATCTTGTGCATTCAATAGGTGTGTTTGTGTCGTTGGACGAACATTTAGGTCATTTACGTCCTCCCGAGGCCAATTCTTATCCTATTACGGTTTTTAATTTATCTTGTGCATCCAATAGGTGTGTTTGTGTAATTGGTCGAACAATTCGGTCATTTTCATCCTCCCTAGGCTTATTCTTCGCCAATTAGGGTTTTTAACCAATCTTGTTCATCCAATAGGTGTCTTTGTGTCATTGGATGAACATTTAGGTCATTTTCGTCCTCCCTACACTTAGTCTAGTCCAATTAGGGTTTTTAACCAATCTTGGCAATCCATTAGGTGTGTTTGTGTCATTGGATGAATATTTAGGTCATTTTCGTCCTCCCTATGGTTATTCTTGTCCAATTAGGGTTTTTAACCAATCTTGTGCATCAAATAGGTGTGTTTGTGTCATTGGATGAACATTTAGGTCATTTTTGTCCTCAGTAGGCTTATTGTTGTCCATTTAGGATTTTTTACCAATCTCCAATTATGGTTTTTAACCAATTTTGTGCATCCAAAAACAGTTGTATCATTGGATTAATATTTAGGCAATTTTCGTCATTCCTAGGCTTATTCTTGTCCCATTACGCTTTTTAACAAATCTTATGAATCCACTAGGTGTGTTTGTGTCATTGGATGAACATTTAGGTCATTTTCGTCCTCCCTAGGGTTATTCTTATCCAATTAGGGTTTTTAACCAATCTTGTGCATCTAATAGGTGTGTTTGTGTCATTGGATGAACATCTAGGTCATTTTTGTCCTCAGTAGGCTTATTGTTGTCCAATTAGGATATTTTACCAATCTCCAATTATGGTTTTTAACCAATCTTGTGCATCCAAAAACAGTTGTATCATTGGATTAATATTTAGGCAATTTTCGTCATTCCTAGGCTTATTCTTGTCCCATTACGGTTTTTAACAAATCTTATGCATCCACTAGGTGTGTTTGTGTCATTGGATGAACATTTAGGTCATTTCCGTCCACCCTATGCTTAATCTTGTCCAATTAAGGTTTTTAAACAATCTTGTGCATCCAATAGGTGTGTTTGTGTCATTAGATAAACATTTAGGTCATTTTCTTCCTCCCTATTCTTATTCTTGTCCAATTATGGTTTTTAACCAGTCTTGTGTGTCCAATAGGAGTGTTTGTGTCATAGGACGAACATTTAGGTCATTTTCTTTCTCTCTAAGCTTATTCTTGTCGAACTAAGGTTTTTAACCAATCTTGTGCATCCAAAAAGTTCATTGTATCATTGGATTAATATTTAGGCAATTTTTGTCATTCCTAGGCTTATTCTTGTCCCATTACGGTTTTTAACAAATCTAATCCATCCACTAGGTGTGTTTGTGTTATTGGGTGAACATTTAGGTCATTTTCGTCCACCCTATGCTTAATCTGGTCCAATTAAGGTTTTTAAACAATCTTGTGCATCCAATAGGCGTTGTTGTGCCATTGGATAAACATTTAGGTCATTTTTTTCCTCCCTAGGCTTATTGTTGTCCAATTAGGGTTTTTAACCAGTCTTGTGTGTCCAATATGTGTGTTTGTGTCATAGGATGAACATTTAGGTCATTTTCACTATCTCAAGACTTATTCTTGTCGAACTAAGGTTTTTAACCAATCTTGGGCATCCAATAAGTTCATTTTATATCATTGGATTAAAAGTTATGTCATTTTCTTCCTCCCTAGACTTATTCTTGTCCAATGAGGGATTTTAAATAACCTTGTGTATCCAATAGGTGTGTTTGTGTCATTTGATGAACATTAAGGTCATTTTCGCGCTCGCTAGTCTTATTCTTGACCAATTAGGGTTTTGAAGTAATCTTGTGCATCCAATAACTTCATTTGTGTCATTCAATTTACATTTAGGTATTTTTCGTCCTCCCTAGGCTTATTCTTGTCCAATTACGGTTTTTAACCAGTCTTGTGCATCCATTAGGTGTGTTTGTGTCATTGGATGAACATTTGGGTAATTTTCGTCCGCCCTAGGCTTATTCTTGTCCAATTAGGGTTTTTAACCAATCTAGTGCATCCAATAGGTGTGTTTGTGTCATTGGATGAACAATTAGGTCATTTACGTCCACCCTAGTTTTATTCTTCTTTAATTTGGGTTTTTAACCAATCTTGTGCTTCCATTAGGTGTCCTTGTGTCATTGGATGTACATTTAGGTCACTTTCGTCCTCCATAGGCTTATCCTTGTCCAATTAAGGTTTTTAACCATGTGTATCTGTCATTTGAGGAACATTTAGGTGTTTTTCATTCTCTCTAGGCTTATTCTTGTCGAACTAAGGTTTTTAACCAATCTTGTGCATCCAAAAAGTTCATTTGTATCATTGTATTAATATTTAGGCAATTTTTGTCATTCCTAGGCTTATTCTTGTCCCATTACGGTTTTTAACAAATCTAATGCATCCACTAGGTGTGTTTGTGTCATTGGATGAACATTTAGGTCATTTCCGTCCACCCTATGCTTAATCTTGTCCAATTAAGGTTTTTAAACAATCTTGTGCATCCAATAGGTGTGTTTGTGTCATTGGATAAACATTTAGGTCAATTTCTTCCTCCCTATTCTTATTCTTGTCCAATTATGGTTTTTAACCAGTCTTGTGTGTCCAATAGGAGTGTTTGTTTCATAGGATGAACATTTAGGTCATTTTCTTTCTCTCTAAGCTTATTCTTGTCGAACTAAGGTTTTTAACCAATCTTGTGCATCCAAAAAGTTCATTGTATCATTGGATTAGTATTTAGGCAATTTTTGTCATTCCTAGGCTTATTCTTGTCCCATTACGGTTTTTAACAAATCTAATGCATCCACTAGGTGTGTTTGTGTCATTGGATGAACATTTAGGTCATTTTCGTCCACCCTATGCTTAATCTTGTCCAATTAAGGTTTTTAAACAATCTTGTGCATCCAATAGGCGTTGTTGTGCCATTGGATAAACATTTAGGTCATTTTTTTCCTCCCTAGGCTTATTGTTGTCCAATTAGGGTTTTTAACCAGTCTTGTGTGTCCAATATGTGTGTTTGTGTCATAGGATGAACATTTAGGTCATTTTCACTATCTCAAGACTTATTCTTGTCGAACTAAGGTTTTTAACCAATCTTGGGCATCCAATAAGTTCATTTTATATCATTGGATTAAAAGTTATGTCATTTTCTTCCTCCCTAGACTTATTCTTGTCCAATGAGGGATTTTAAATAACCTTGTGTATCCAATAGGTGTGTTTGTGTCATTGGATGAACATTAAGGTCATTTTCGTGCTCGCTAGTCTTATTCTTGACCAATTAGGGTTTTGAAGTAATCATGTGCATCCAATAACTTCATTTGTGTCATTCAATTTACATTTAGGTATTTTTCGTCCTCCCTAGGCTTATTCTTGTCCAATTACGGTTTTTAACCAGTCTTGTGCATCCATTAGGTGTGTTTGTGTCATTAGATGAACATTTAGGTAATTTTCGTCCGCCCTAGGCTTATTCTTGTCCAATTAGGGTTTTTAACCAATCTAGTGCATCCAATAGGTGTGTTTGTGTCATTGGATGAACAATTAGGTCATTTACGTCCACCCTAGTGTTATTCTTCTTTAATTTGGGTTTTTAACCAATCTTGTGCTTCCATTAGGTGTCCTTGTGTCATTGGATGTACATTTAGGTCACTTTCGTCCTCCATAGGCTTATCCTTGTCCAATTAAGGTTTTTAACCATGTGTTTCTGTCATTTGAGGAACATTTAGGTGTTTTTCATTCTCTCTAGGCTTATTCTTGTCGAACTAAGGTTTTTAACCAATCTTGTGCATCCAAAAAGTTCATTTGTATCATTGTATTAATATTTAGGCAATTTTTGTCATTCCTAGGCTTATTCTTGTCCCATTACGGTTTTTAACAAATCTAATGCATCCACTAGGTGTGTTTGTGTCATTGGATGAACATTTAGGTCATTTTCGTCCTCCCTATGCTTAATCTTGTCCAATTAAGGTTTTTAAACAATCTTGTGCATCCAATTGGTGTGTTTGTGTCATTGGATAAACATTTACGTCAATTTTTTCCTCCCTATGCTTATTCTTGTCCAATTAGGGTTTTTAACCAGTGCTGTGTGTCCAATAGGTGAGTTTGTGTCATAGGATGAACATTTAGGTCATTTTCACTGTCTCTAGGCTTATTCTTGTCGAACTAAGATTTTTAACCAATCTTGGGCATCCAATAAGTTCATTTTATATCATTGGATTAAAAGTTATGTCATTTTCTTCCTCCCTAGACTTATTCTTGTCCAATTAGGGATTTTAAATAACCTTGTATATCCAATAGGTGTGTTTGTGTCATTGGATGAACATTTAGGTCATTTACGTCCACCCTAGTTTTATTCTTCTGTAATTTGGGTTTTTAACCAATCTTGTGCTTCCATTAGGTGTCTTTGTGTCATTGGATGTGCATTTAGGTCGCTTTCGTCCTCCATAGGCTTATCCTTGTCCAATTAAGGTTTTTAACCTATCTTGTGGATCCAATAGATGTGTTTCTGTCATTTGAGGAACATTTAGGTGTTTTTCATTCTCTCTAGGCTTATTCTTGTCGAACTAAGGTTTTTAACCAATCTTGTGCATCCAAAAAGTTCATTTGTGTCATTGGAGTCACATTTTTGTCATTTTCTTCCTCCAAAGGCTTATTCTTGCCCAATTAGGGTTTTTAACCAATCTTGTGCATCCAGTAGGTTTGTTTGTGTCATTGGATGAACATTTAGGTAATTTTCGTCCGCCCTAGGCTTATTCTTGTCCAATTAGGGTTTTTAACCAATCTAGTGCATCCAATAGGTGTGTTTGTGTCATTGGATGAACAATTAGGTCATTTACGTCCACCCTAGTTTTATTCTTCTTTAATTTGGGTTTTTAACCAATCTTGTGCTTCCAATAGGTGTCCTTGTGTCATTGGATGTACATTTAGGTCGCTTTCGTCCTCCATAGGCTTATCCTTGTCCAATTAAGGTTTTTAACCATGTGTTTCTGTCATTTGAGGAACATTTAGGTGTTTATCATTCTCTCTAGGCTTATTCTTGTCGAACTAAGGTTTTTAACCAATCTTGTGCATCCAAAAAGTTCATTTGTATCATTGTATTAATATTTAGGCAATTTTTGTCATTCCTAGGCTTATTCTTGTCCCATTACGGTTTTTAACAAATCTAATGCATCCACTAGGTGTGTTTGTGTCATTGGATGAACATTTAGGTAATTTTCGTCCACCCTATGCTTAATCTTGTCCAATTAAGGTTTTTAAACAATCTTGTGCATCCAATAGGTGTGTTTGTGTCATTGGATAAACATTTAGGTCAATTTTTTCCTCCCTATGCTTATTCTTGTCCAATTAGGGTTTGTAACCAGTGCTGTGTGTCCAATAGGTGAGTTTGTGTCATAGGATGAACATTTAGGTCATTTTCACTATCTCTAGGCTTATTCTTGTCGAACTAAGGTTTTTAACCAATCTTGGGCATCCAATAAGTTCATTTTATATCATTGGATTAAAAGTTATGTCATTTTCTTCCTCCCTAGACTTATTCTTGTCCAATTAGGGATTTTAAATAACCTTGTATATCCAATAGGTGTGTTTGTGTCATTGGATGAACATTAAGGTCATTTTCGCACTCGCTAGTCTTATTCTTGACCATTTAGGGTTTTGAAGTAATATTGTGCATCCAATAACATCATTTGTGTCATTCGATTTACATTTAGGTATTTTTCGTCCTCCGTAGGCTTATTCTTGTCCAATTACGGTTTTTAACCAATCTTGTGCATCTAGTAGGTGTGTTTGTGTCATTGGATGAACATTTAGGTAATTTTCGTCCGCCCTAGGCTTATTCTTGTCCAATTAGGGTTTTTAACCAATCTAGTGCATCCAATAGGTGTGTTTGTGTCATTGGATGAACAATTAGGTCATTTACGTCCACCCTAGTGTTATTCTTCTTTAATTTGGGTTTTTAACCAATCTTGTGCTTCCATTAGGTGTCCTTGTGTCATTGGATGTACATTTAGGTCACTTTCGTCCTCCATAGGCTTATCCTTGTCCAATTAAGGTTTTTAACCATGTGTTTCTGTCATTTGAGGAACATTTAGGTGTTTTTCATTCTCTCTAGGCTTATTCTTGTCGAACTAAGGTTTTTAACCAATCTTGTGCATCCAAAAAGTTCATTTGTATCATTGTATTAATATTTAGGCAATTTTTGTCATTCCTAGGCTTATTCTTGTCCCATTACGGTTTTTAACAAATCTAATGCATCCACTAGGTGTGTTTGTGTCATTGGATGAACATTTAGGTCATTTTCGTCCTCCCTATGCTTAATCTTGTCCAATTAAGGTTTTTAAACAATCTTGTGCATCCAATAGGTGTGTTTGTGTCATTGGATAAACATTTACGTCAATTTTTTCCTCCCTATGCTTATTCTTGTCGAATTAGGGTTTTTAACCAGCGCTGTGTGTCCAATAGGTGAGTTTGTGTCATAGGATGAACATTTAGGTCATTTTCACTGTCTCTAGGCTTATTCTTGTCGAACTAAGGTTTTTAACCAATCTTGGGCATCCAATAAGTTCATTTTATATCATTGGATTAAAAGTTATGTCATTTTCTTCCTCCCTAGACTTATTCTTGTCCAATTAGGGATTTTAAATAACCTTGTATATCCAATAGGTGTGTTTGTGTCATTGGATGAACATTTAGGTCATTTACGTCCACCCTAGTTTTATTCTTCTGTAATTTGGGTTTTTAACCAATCTTGTGCTTCCATTAGGTGTCTTTGTGTCATTGGATGTGCATTTAGGTCGCTTTCGTCCTCCATAGGCTTATCCTTGTCCAATTAAGGTTTTTAACCAATCTTGTGGATCCAGTAGATGTGTTTCTGTCATTTGAGGAACATTTAGGTGTTTTTCATTCTCTCTAGGCTTATTCTTGTCGAACTAAGGTTTTTAACCAATCTTGTGCATCCAAAAAGTTCATTTGTGTCATTGGAGTCACATTTTTGTCATTTTCTTCCTCCAAAGGCTTATTCTTGCCCAATTAGGGTTTTTGACCAATCTTGTGCATCCAGTAGGTTTGTTTGTGTCATTGGATGAACATTTAGGTAATTTTCGTCCGCCCTAGGCTTATTCTTGTCCAATTAGGGTTTTTAACCAATCTAGTGCATCCAATAGGTGTGTTTGTGTCATTGGATGAACAATTAGGTCATTTACGTCCACCCTAGTTTTATTCTTCTTTAATTTGGGTTTTTAACCAATCTTGTGCTTCCAATAGGTGTCCTTGTGTCATTGGATGTACATTTAGGTCGCTTTCGTCCTCCATAGGCTTATCCTTGTCCAATTAAGGTTTTTAACCATGTGTTTCTGTCATTTGAGGAACATTTAGGTGTTTATCATTCTCTCTAGGCTTATTCTTGTCGAACTAAGGTTTTTAACCAATCTTGTGCATCCAAAAAGTTCATTTGTATCATTGTATTAATATTTAGGCAATTTTTGTCATTCCTAGGCTTATTCTTGTCCCATTACGGTTTTTAACAAATCTAATGCATCCACTAGGTGTGTTTGTGTCATTGGATGAACATTTAGGTAATTTTCGTCCACCCTATGCTTAATCTTGTCCAATTAAGGTTTTTAAACAATCTTGTGCATCCAATAGGTGTGTTTGTGTCATTGGATAAACATTTAGGTCAATTTTTTCCTCCCTATGCTTATTCTTGTCCAATTAGGGTTTTTAACCAGTGATGTGTGTCCAATAGGTGAGTTTGTGTCATAGGATGAACATTTAGGTCGTTTTCACTGTCTCTAGGCTTATTCTTGTCGAACTAAGGTTTTTAACCAATCTTGGGCATCCAATAAGTTCATTTTATATCATTGGATTAAAAGTTATGTCATTTTCTTCCTCCCTAGACTTATTCTTGTCCAATTAGGGATTTTAAATAACCTTGTATATCCAATAGGTGTGTTTGTGTCATTGGATGAACATTAAGGTCATTTTCGCACTCGCTAGTCTTATTCTTGACCATTTAGGGTTTTGAAGTAATATTGTGCATCCAATAACATCATTTGTGTCATTCGATTTACATTTAGGTATTTTTCGTCCTCCGTAGGCTTATTCTTGTCCAATTACGGTTTTTAACCAATCTTGTGCATCTAGTAGGTGTGTTTGTGTCATTGGATGAACATTTAGGTAATTTTCGTCCGCCCTAGGCTTATTCTTGTCCAATTAGGGTTTTTAACCAATCTAGTGCATCCAATAGGTGTGTTTGTGTCATTGGATGAACAATTAGGTCATTTACGTCCACCCTAGTGTTATTCTTCTTTAATTTGGGTTTTTAACCAATCTTGTGCTTCCATTAGGTGTCCTTGTGTCATTGGATGTACATTTAGGTCACTTTCGTCCTCCATAGGCTTATCCTTGTCCAATTAAGGTTTTTAACCATGTGTTTCTGTCATTTGAGGAACATTTAGGTGTTTTTCATTCTCTCTAGGCTTATTCTTGTCGAACTAAGGTTTTTAACCAATCTTGTGCATCCAAAAAGTTCATTTGTATCATTGTATTAATATTTAGGCAATTTTTGTCATTCCTAGGCTTATTCTTGTCCCATTACGGTTTTTAACAAATCTAATGCATCCACTAGGTGTGTTTGTGTCATTGGATGAACATTTAGGTCATTTTCGTCCTCCCTATGCTTAATCTTGTCCAATTAAGGTTTTTAAACAATCTTGTGCATCCAATAGGTGTGTTTGTGTCATTGGATAAACATTTACGTCAATTTTTTCCTCCCTATGCTTATTCTTGTC
>JBBPBT010000420.1:2571358-2630541 GCA_037974875.1 Cicer bijugum | reverse complement strand
ATGTTGGATCTTTGTTGGTGACAATTGCTGCAAGACTTTGATTGTGAAGTTGTTGATGAAGATTATATGTAGTATATTCCAAAGCGTGTTGTTACACTAGCCTTTAGGTTCGATTCGCCCCCACCAATCGGATGCAAATGAGACTACCAGCGAATCCCCTTCAGGGTACTTTGGAAACCTTGATATGATTTGCACTATCACACCAAGAATATCTCTCAATAGTATGTTACAAAATAATGTTACCTATTCTTTTCTCATGCATTAGAAAAGAATAAGTTGACTTAGTATATGAAAGAAATGGATGGTAATTGCTTGAATTCGTTGTTTGCATTCTGTCCAAAGTGGCCCTATTTATAGGAAAATAATGTCACTTGGGAAGAGTTGCAATTCTTCTTCTGCCACTGTTTGCGAAGGGATATATATATTTACCGTTCAGTTATAAACCAAAGTGTTGCAATGGTCTAGTGGCAAAACAATGCCTCTATTCGCGAGGAGTACATGGGTTCGAACCATTGCGGTGCCTTTTCATTTTTAATGAACAGTCGCGTTTTTTCAAAGCGGAATTAATCCAAAAATAGCGCCCAGGCACAATTCGAACACATGACCTTGTAATAATGAACATTAAACCAACATGAACTTCATGTTAATTACATCCAATTACAGATTCATATAGTATCCAATATTTTGGAAATATCTCACAATCCCCCACCATTTTCAAAATATACTTTGTCCCATAATTTTGGAAATATCATGGTTTCAGATAATGGTATCTTACGATTTGAACCACTACTTAGTAAGCTATGGGTTCCACTTATCCCGAATAGATTGGTAGACAAGCTTTGAACCAATTATTCATTAGAACAAGTGTGCACAACTTACACATGAAATCTCAGTACTATCGAAAGAATTATAAAGATGACACATTTGTTAAGGCCTTGTGTTATGTACCCTTTTCATGAGAATTTAAGAGTCAAGCCCTTTAACTCTTTGAAGCGGCCTCACTTCATCCTCACATAGGTAGACTATATCAGAAATACACCCATAATATGTATTTCAGCAAAATTATGCTATATGTCTATTAAGAGTAAAACTCAACCTTCCAACTTTACACTTATGGTCCAAGTACTTTCAATCTTTGGGATGTATCTATATTCAAGTACTTGCAATCATTCTAATAGTGTACTTTATCATTGAACTCAAGACTTGATGTTACTCAAGTGTGAGTCGACTTTCCACCATTGATGATTAATTAGATATGGGCTTGAGTCCCATCCCCAATGATGTCTTCAACACCATGTCCCTTGTCAGACCTTTCGTCAAAGGATCTGCAAGATTCTTTTCAGTTCTTACGAACACTATGGATATTACTCCATTTAAAATTAAATCCTTTACATAGCTATGTCTTAGACCAATATGTCTAGATTTTCCATTATATACTTGACTGTATGCTTTGGACAGTGTGGATTGACTATCGCAATGTATGGATATCGGTGCCATTGGTTTTGGCCAAATTGGTATCTCATATAATAAATTTCTTAGCCATTCTGCCTCTTTACTACCTGCAGCTAGAGCAATGAACTCTGCAGCCATGGTGGAGTCGGCAATGCAAGTTTGTTTCTTTGATCCCCAAGAAACTGTACCTCCACCAAGGTTGAAGATCCATCCACTTGTGGAAGCATGATCCTCTACATAAGTTACCCAACTGGCATCTGTATATCCTTCCAAAACTGAAGGATATCCACTATAGATTAAACTATAGTTAATTGTTCCTTTTAAATATTTTAATACTCTATTAACAGCGTGCCAGTGTTCTTTACTTGGATTGCTAGTATACCGACTTAACCTGCCTACAACATATGTTATGTCAGGTCTGGTATAGGTCATGGCATACATCAAGCATCCGATTACCTTTGAATAATCTAGTTGTGCCACAGGGCATCCTTTATGTGGTTGTAAACTAACATTTTGATCAAATGGAGTAGAAACATGTTTGCAATTAAATTGATCAAATTTCTTTAGCACTTTCTCAATATAATGAGATTGAGATAAACCAATATTTACTCCATCTCTAATGATTTTAATTCCTAAAATCACATCTGCTTCACCTAAATCTTTCATATCAAGATTCTTTGATAAGAAAGCTTTAGTTTTCTCCACCTCATCTAAATTGGTGCCAAAGATTAACATATCATCCACATATAAACAAATCATAACACCATTTCCATTATGAAATTTACTATAAATACACTTGTCAGATTCATTTATTTTATATCCATTAGAAAGCAAAACTTTATCAAACTTTTGGTGCCATTGTTTGGGTGCTTGTTTCAACCCGTATAAGGATTTAATCAATTTACACACTTTATGTTCTTGTCCTTTGATAACAAATCCTTCAGGTTGTTTCATATACACCTCTTCATCTAACTCTCCATTTAGGAAAGCAGTTTTAACATCAATTTGATGGATTACAAACTTATAGATGGAAGCTAGTGCCAAAAGCACTCTTATGGATGCAATTCTTGCAACAGGTGCATAAGTATCAAAGTAGTCGATACCTTCTTTTTGTGTAAACCCTTTGGCAACAAGTCTAGCTTTGAATTTATCAATGGTACCATCAACTTTCATTTTCTTCTTAAAGATCCATTTACAACCTATTGGTTTGGATCCAGGTGGGAGGTCTACTAATTTCCAAGTTTTATTCCCCCATAATTGAGTCCATTTCCTCTTGGATGATTTCTTTCCAAAAGGAAGAATCTTGAGACTTTATTGCCTCTTCATATGTGTCTGGGTCACTTTCTAAGTTGTAGCAAATTGGTCCATAACTATTGCTGGAATCATTTGTTCCTTCTACAAGGAACATAAAGAAGTCTAGGCCATAATCTTTCTCTTTTCTGGCTCTTTTACTTCTTCTGAGTTCTGAACATGTCAAAGTATCATTATTAGATACATTATTTTCTATACTTTGTACACTAGAACATACAGTTTCCTTGGGATGTGGAATTGAGTTAAATCTATTTTCTTGAAAAATTGCATCTCTTGACTCAATCACTGTGTTAATAGGATATGAGTCATTAGATTCAACAACCATGAATCTATAGGCCTTGCTATTTTCAGCATAGCCCAGAAATACACTTTCAATTCCTCTTTCTCCCAATTTCTTTCTTTTTGGTTCAGGAACCTTTACAATTGCTCTACAGCCCCAAACTTTTATATAGTTAAGATTGGGTTTTCTTTTCTTCCAGAGTTCATATGGGGTTATCTTGTTCCTTTTATTGGGAACTCTATTTAGTAAATAACATGCAGTTAGCATGGCTTCACCCCAATAACCTTTAGATAAACCAGAATAGGATAGCATAGCATTGACCATTTCTTCTAATACCCTATTTTTCCTTTCTGCAATTCCATTTTGTTGTGGGGAATATGGTGCAGTTGTTTGATGCACAATACCAGTGGACTCAAAATACTCAGGATGATAGAACTCTCCTCCCCTATCACTTCTAAAACACTTAATAAAAGTTTCATGTTGAAGTTCTACTTGTGCTTTAAATATTTTAAATTTGTCTAAAACTTCATTCTTAGAATGCATTAAATAAACATAACAAAATCTAGAATAATCATCAATAAAAGTGACAAAATACTTTTTACCACCAATTGTAGGCCAACCATGTAAATCACATACATCAGAGTGAATTAAATCTAATACCTTAGAACTTCTTTTAACACTTTTAAAAGGTTGTCTAGTGATTTTAGTTAGCATACAAGTAGTACATGAATTTGAATGTTTATCAAAAGTCGGAATTAAATTTGATTTCATCATATCATTCAATTTTCTAAAGTTAATATGTCCTAGTCGCATATGCCATAAATCACAAGACTCAACAATATAAGCACAAATCATATTATTATTATATTTACTAACAACATTACATTTGAACATATTCTCACAAAGGTAACCCTTCCCTACAAACATACCACCCTTAGAGAGAATAAATTTATCTCCCTCAAATACACTTTTGAAACCAAACTTGTTAAGTAAAGGTACAGAAATCAAGTTCTTCCTAACATCAGGAACATAAAATACATCTTTAAGAGTGAGTACTTTTCCAGAAGTGAATTCAATCTCCACTGTTCCTTTTCCTTTGACTTGGACAGTTGAGGCATTTCCCATGTACAAAATACTTCCATCTTCTTCATCAATGGTCTTAAATAGTTCTTTGTTTTTGCACACATGGCGGGTAGCACCAGAGTCTATCCACCAAGATTCAACATCTTCAATCATGTTGAGTTCGGAAATGACAACAACAAGATTATCTTTTGTTGCACTTGAATTCTTCTCTTTGTTCTTCTTTTTCAAGAACCTGCACTCATTTTTAAAGTGTCCTGGTTTTCCACAATGATAGCAACTTCCTTTTCTTTTCTTTCATTGTTCATTATTACCATTGTGTTTTTCATGAGATTTATCAAAATCTCGTTTTCTTTTCTTAAAAGATTTGCTTGAATTTCCTTCCTCCATTATATAGACATTTTCATGAGAAAATTGGTTTTTAGTATCCTCTTGTTTACGATACTCTTCTTCTAAACGAAGGTGATTACCCAATTGCTCAAGTGATATGTCCTCTTTCTTATGTTTCATAGATTTTTTGAAATCTTTCCACGAAGGTGGAAGTTTGTCTATTATGGAGGATACAATAATGGTTTCATCCATGTGCATCTTATGTTGTTTGTAGTTATTAAGAATACGTTCAATCTCATGCATTTGTTCCATTACTGATTTATTATCAACCATTTTATAATTATTAAATTGAGAAACAAGAAACTTCTTACTTGTAGCGTCTTCTTGCATATATCTTGACTCTAATTTCTCCCATAGTTCCTTTGCAGATGTGCTGCTTTGATATATATCGAACAAGGAGTCAGACATTCCGTTGAGAATATAGCCCATGCATATATAGTCATCATTGTCCCACTTCTGCCTTTCTCTTGTTTCTGCCAATGTTTCCACTTCCTTCTCCAGCGGTCTTGTGGTGTTCAGAACATACACCACCTTCAAAGTTGTGAGGAGAAATTTCATCTTTTTCTGCCAACGAATAAAATTTCCTCCATCGAATTTCTCCAACTTCACAAAATTAGAAGTCATTTCTTTGAGTGATGCAGCCATTGATTGAATGTATGATCGAACCTAAAGATTGTTGGATCTTTGTTGGTGACAATTGCTGCAAGACTTTGATTGTGAAGTTGTTGATGAAGATTATATGTAGTATATTCCAAAGCGTGTTGTTACACTAGCCTTTAGGTTCGATTCGCCCCCACCAATCGGATGCAAATGAGACTACCAGCGAATCCCCTTCAGGGTACTTTGGAAACCTTGATATGATTTGCACTATCACACCAAGAATATCTCTCAATAGTATGTTACAAAATAATGTTACCTATTCTTTTCTCATGCATTAGAAAAGAATAAGTTGACTTAGTATATGAAAGAAATGGATGGTAATTGCTTGAATTCGTTGTTTGCATTCTGTCCAAAGTGGCCCTATTTATAGGAAAATAATGTCACTTGGGAAGAGTTGCAATTCTTCTTCTGCCACTGTTTGCGAAGGGATATATATATTTACCGTTCAGTTATAAACCAAAGTGTTGCAATGGTCTAGTGGCAAAACAATGCCTCTATTCGTGAGGAGTACATGGATTCGAACCATTGTGGTGCCTTTTCATTTTTAATGAACAGTCGCGTCTTTTCAAAGCGGAATTAATCCAAAAATAACGCCCAGGCACAATTTGAACACATGACCTTGCTATAATGAACATTGAACACAACCATTAAACCAACATGAACTTCATGTCAATTACATCCAATTACAGATTCATATAGTATCCAATATTTTGGAAATATCTCACATATAAATTCACAAAATGTTTTTGAGGTGTTTAATAAAATTAGGTATCTACCAATGTGTGGCTCTTGTTGGCCAAAACGAAATACTCCACCAAGTGCATCAAGGATGTCATCCCAACATAGTCAAAATTCTATGTCTTTCTTCATTTCAGTTCAAGCTTCCTTAGAATATGTCCCGAATAATTGTATGGCAAGAGTACATGCAATTGACATATCCAATATGTTGGAGAAGTGAAGAACCAGTATGTGCAATATGTTGATGACATATGAAATGACAAATGCATATACAAGATTATTAGTCAAAAATATATATATATATATATATATATATAACAAAAATAACACATACATAAATAAAAAGGTTAAATATATTTAGTTTCTATAAAATTTTAAAGGTTCAATTTTAGTTTCAGTAAACAATTTTTAATTATTAAAAAATTATCTAGCAAACATTTGTCTATAAAAGAAAGTGGCAAAAATTTAAATATATGATATGCACTAAAAATTAAATTACAATGCTTTTTTTTTTCTAGGTAAACGTTAGTATATTAATTAAAATTAATATTTTTTTTTCACTAAGATTTGAATTCGGACCGTTTTACTCATTCAACTCCTTCCACCATTAATTCAAAGAAGAAGTGGATGCTTGAAACATGTTACTACTGAGTAGTTGATATTAGATTATGAGTGTTATGGTGTAAAAATTGAAATGAATTGAGTCACATGAATGATTTGGTTAAATTTTGAAAACTACTTTCGAAATAAGTTTAGTGTAGTTCTAAAACGATTTGAAACTGATTTATAAATATAAGAACTTTGAAATTCTTTTGACAAAACAAATTAAAAAATTTGATTATTGATTATTTTCGAGAAAAATATATGTAAAAAGTTTTGATTATTTTTGGAAATTCTTGACAACATTTTTTCGAGAAAAATATATATAAAAGTTTTTTCAATAAAAAAGTGTTTCGATTATTTTATCGAAAATTTAAAAAAAAATATATATTTTGTGATTTTTTTTTTCTTAAAAAATAAATGATTTAATTTTTTTTAGGAATTTTTTTTTTAAATTTTCTAAGAAAAATATATTAATTGAAATTAAAAAAGTTTTAGTTGATGCAGGTACATGATAGATAACTCGAACCTTGTAATACCCCGATTTTTAACAGCGCGAGTGTATTTTTTTTTAAACAGAAAAAAAAAATAAAGACGGAAATACTTTTGGATAAATATTTAAGTCATAACACAACGACAAATAAGTCAACATAATTTACAAGCAGCGTAATAGTTTTTGAAATATGAATCCAAAGTATTTACACATCAAAAGTGGTACATGGAACCCATCAAAAATAAAATGTCAAGCGGTATAGATACAATTCTCCAAATTAAAATAAACACATCCCAAAAGAAAGACTTCTAGTTGCTATACAGCCACCTAATCTGATCATGCCACAAGACTACAAAACCCGGGTGATCCCCGCGCTCCTCGCAAGATCCTCCTGACACAATTTCGGTCAGGTATGACTAACTACTTTTCCATCTCCAGGGTACTAACCGGTAGGATGATCCTGGTTCTTATCTGAGGGCAAAGCCCAGATTTCCACAATAATTGTAAAGGGTCACCAACCGAAATTAACAGATAACACTTAGCAAAATTATTATATTTTCAAATGCTCAAAAGAACCTTTCTTCTTAGCATACTCCTCGAAATGGTTTTCATATGTCCGAAAATGCATAAACAATGTTGAAAAATGAAGTTTTAACAAACTGCACTATCATAGCCAAATACAACAGAAAAAAATGCAGATTTTCAGTTCTAAAATAGCTCTGAATCAATCAACACTTCAAATATTCATTAAATCAATTATGAACACATAATTACATCAAAACTTAATCAACCCAACTTCACACCTCAAAGCAATTACGACAAATCACAACAACAATTGAATATGTATATACAATCATCATAGTATAACAAACATAACTCGCATGTTAGACACTCTAATGCAATGCGTATATGCCAAAATGCATGATTCCAGAATTCCAAACTAAAACCCTCCTCGAAGGGGCGTAAATCATAATTGTACAGCCTCTCACAGACCAGTACTAATTACCAATGTGCAATCTCTCACGGATCAGCACGATTTACTAGCGTGCAGTCTCTCACAGACCAACACGACATATAAGAGTGCAGTCGCTCACAAACCAGCACACTTTACTAGCGTGCAGTCTCTCACAGACCAGCACAATTTTCTAGAGTGCAATCGCTCACAGATCAACACATTCTAGAGTGCAATCTCTCACAGATCAGCACGACACGACAATCCCCGCAAGGATAAGATGAACCAACAATTCACATGACATCATCCCGTGGCCCATCATGGTCACCACTATCACCATGGCCCCATCGCGGTCACCATGTACTATGAAATGCATGAGCATACTCTAACTCTTTTCACCATAATCATTAAGTAAATGCAGCTATTAAAAGATTCCCCATTTTAATACTCATTTAACACTAATGATTTTTCAAATACAATACAGAGCATACTCAAACATATTTATTCACACCAATTTTAATTTCCGCAAACACACATAAATCACATTTCCAAATTCAATCCACACAAATTGAATTAAATTCATTTTCCACCAATTCACACATAAATTGAATTAAATTCTCTTTCCACCAATCCATTCAAAAATTTATAATATTAATTATGAACACATCAATTTCACCAGACATGAGTCACTATAATTTTCAAACATTAATCCCCCATATTTAATCTCCAAAAGTTTCAAAATTAAATCACCACAACAATATTAATATATCAGAATTCTCCCCACCGCTAATTCGGTGCCAACGGTCTCAATTCCTTTTCGAGACTCAAGGAGCTAACTACATAAACATGAATATTTATAACAATTGGTTCACAATAAAACTACTCTACACACAACATAATTCCTAAAATTAAATCTTTCTCACACACCAAACTTTTAAAATTAAATAATCTATATTATTTACTTAAAACAAAATAAAACAAATATCGTCAAAATTTCCCATACACACACTCGACTATTAAAGCACCAAAATTTTTGAGTTAATAAAATACTCTAAACTTTTTTTCTTTTTAAACTCAATCAAAGAGTAATTGAAAGAGTAATTGAAAGAGTAATATTTTGAACTCTAACCATTTTGAATTTCAATCTATCTTTTTGCTCAAACTTTTTAACTTAGTTAAAATTTGAACTTTTTCACAACTTTAACAACGCTAATTTTTTTGTAAAATTTCAATTTCAGTTCAAACCCATTTATTTAAAAATAACTCATTACATAACTCAAACTCATCAAATTTAATTATCACCAATTCACACCGACAACAATTAATTCGATTCCACAATACACATTTAACAACTCAATTAAATTTCAACAATTCAAACACAACTCACCCAATTTCAAAACTCCACATTTTTACACATAAACCATCAAATTTCATCAATTCATTTTCTACAAAATCCACAAATAAATCACATCTCAAAAATTTATAATAATAATTATGAACATATAAATCACACCAAACTTGAATCACCACAAACCACACCTCAAATTTAAATTCCACTAAATTACACATAATCACATTAAATTAATTTTTCACAAAATCACACCTCAAATACATCATATTTCTTTTCCACAAAATCACAAATAATGTTCTAAATGCAAACTAAAAGTTTGGAAGGAGCCCTTACCTCCGTTGTAGTTTTAACAACCGATTACGACGCCGTGATTAATTCTGGTAAAATTTAAGTTCGTGACGTCGCTTTGAAAACTAGCTCACTAGCACTGCAGCGTAGCAATGAGCAACTTTCTTTCCTGTCATTTCTTGAAAGGGAGTTAGATCTAGAAGAAAAATAATGATTTGTATTTGTTGGGTTTTGAAAACACAACATAAAATGGAAACAGAGAAAGAAAGAAGAAAAGGAAAAAGAAAAGAAGGAAGAAAAGGAACACGCGAAGCTTCTGTTTCCTTGCTTTCTTTTATATATATACATACTTTATTTAAAATATATATATATATATATATATATATATATATATTAAAATCAAACTATAAATATTTAAAAATATCTACATATTTCATAAAATTATCATTTCACCTATTACTTTTCAAATCATTTTTTGTTAAAAATATCAACTCTCGTCGCAACTCAATTGACAAATACAATTTTCAGCAACCCGAGGTATTTTTAACAAAACTGTCTAGTATTAAATTTTTCGTAACTTATTTAAATTATTCTCTAACAAATAATTTAAATCGGGTCTCAAAATATATATATTAAAATATATATAAATATTAAACATATTGTTAACTCTAATAAAATATGATTTTGAAATTTAATTCCCAAAATTAAAATTCGATTGTGCTAAATGCCTAAGCAATTTAACACCAAATACCCTAAAATCGCATAAATTAGAATTTAAAATTAAGGTCTTACAAACCTCATCCAAGATGAGGATGAAGATTTAAATTTTACATCTGATAAGATATAGACGTAGAAACAAATCTCCCCAACTAGTTGGACTTAGGAGTGGGAAGCAAAATTCGTGCCATTGTAATGCCTAGTTTCATACTCGCGTGATTGAATTAATTAAAAAGTAACTTAATTTAAAATGATTAAAAAATATAAGATCAAATTAAATAATTAAATTGTTCAGTGAAAACAATTCAGTTGATAACTGCAATGACATTAATATATATAGATTTAGGAGAAAGAAATAAAATAAAAAATAAAATTCAAAATTGTATTTCTTAAATTAGTTTTAATTTAAAGAGTATTTTTATATTTTGAAATATACTAGGATTTATTCTTTTTACTTTCTATCAAATCTCAAACCAAACAAAAGGAGAATGACCATCACTTTTTCATCTCTTCTATTTTTTTTTTTACAAAACAACATATGAAATGAATTTACTATTTTTTTTTTCTCGAGCTTTCCCTATTTTTACACACCTATTTACTATATATAATCATGCAAGAAAAAAAATTGGTTTAAATATTTTGTTTGAAAAATAAATTAGTTTCTAAATATTATTCTGTATTTTGATATTAAATATCATCCACTAAATATGTCGTTGTTTGTTTTTTGAAATACTTGAAAATATTGTTTTTTAAAAAAAATACTTGAAAATATTGTTGAAGAATGTTTAAAGTAACTAATTTCGCTTATAATTGTTACCAAAATTTAGGTAATATCATAACATTGGGTTAAGATTTTGAAGCAGCTAATATTTTCTATCTATTTCCTTTCGTAATTTTTCTTTAACACGAGATAACTCATTTGGTTATACCTTCTTTTGTTTTTCTTAAGGAATTTGGTTATAACTTCTCAAAACAACTTCAACCAAATTCTACAAAAATAAAAATAAAAATAAAAACTAATCAACTCGAAGAGAATTTATACCTATATAATCACTTCATAAGGCTACTACATCTTCAATATAAACAAAAACATTTACGTTTCTCATATCTCATTTTGTCTTCTATCATTCAAATTGATAAAAATTAATTATACTACATCATGGTATCTCATGGTACCAAATTTGTCTTTTGGCGTTTTGTTTTGGCAATTGTGATTATTGTAATTTTCACTCCAAAATTTAGTTCTGCCAAACAATCTAAGTTAATGGGCTTGAAAATGAATATGATTGATCGATGTTGGAGACCGAATCCTGAATGGAGGAGGTATCGACAACAACTAGCTTTTTGTTCTATTGGATATGTTGGAAAGATGATAAATAATGTTGGTAATGATCTTATACATTATAAAGTTATTGACTCGAATGATGATCCTATAAACCCCAAACCAGGTACGTTAAGGTATGGAGCTTCTGTTATTCAAGGTAAAGTGTGGATCACATTCCAAAAAGACATGAACATTAAACTCATGAAACCTCTTCTCATTAGTAGTTTTACCACCATTGATGGTCGAGGCGCTAACGTTCACATTGCTGATAATGCATGTTTGATGATATTTAAGGTAATTATTGAAAGAAAGAAAAAACTCAAATAAAAGTCCTCCCACTTTATAAATTTGTTTTGTAAGAGTGAGTTATATCCATATAAAAATTTAATAGTAATTCAAATAAAATTTATTTAATACTAAAAAAATAAATTTTATTTCTTGCATCAATTAGTAACTAATTTGCATTATTTTCTAGACCACCAACATAATTATTCACAGTATTCGAATTCACCACTGCAAAGCTCAAGCCCCTGGGATGGTGATGGGGCCTAATGGAAAGGTAATTTCTTTGGGCCAAGTAGATGGAGATGCAATAAGATTGGTTACCGCTTCAAAAATTTGGATTGATCATAATACACTTTATAGTTGTGAAGATGGTCTTCTTGATGTTACACGAGGTTCTACTGATGTGACAATATCAAATAATTGGTTTAGAGAACAAGATAAGGTTATGCTTCTTGGACACGATGATGGGTATGTAAGAGACAAAAACATGAAAGTTACTGTTGTATACAATCATTTTGGACCTAATTGCAACCAACGGATGCCAAGGTAATTGATTACAAAGTTTTTTTTTCCAAGAACTTGATTTTGAAGTCAAAATATACAAATATAAGTTTATTAAACAATATTGATTTGTTATTTTGGTAAAAAAAAATATTGCAGGATTCGTCATGGATATGCACATGTAGCCAATAATCTTTATTTGGGGTGGATGCAATATGCAATCGGTGGAAGCATGGGACCTAGCCTTAAGAGTGAAGCTAACCTTTTCATAGCACCAAATGCTGGAAGTAAGGAGGTAATTAATTTAACAAATATATTTCAATTAGTTAATGATTTATGAAGATCATTATACTCGATTAATAAAAGGTCACATCATTGAGGCATTCAAATATTTGTGTAAAAATGACACACTTTAATTTTTACTAGATGTTTTGCTAATTATATAATGTGTGTAGGTAACATGGAGAAAAGATGGTTATAAAAATGTAGACAAGTGGGAGTTTTATTCAGTAAGGGATGCTTTCGAAAATGGAGCCTCTTTTGTGGTAACAAAAGGAGGAAGTGTGCCAAAACCGAATTATAGCAAAGAACAAGGATTTCAAGTTGTTGACGTCAAATCTGTTAGATCATTGACAAGATCATCAGGCGCATTTCAATGTAGTAGAACCTCTATATGTTAAATACACAATATATAGAAAACCAATCTTAAAAGAAAGTGTGCATGACTCTGTAAAAAAAAATGTATATCACTAATATGAAATTTAAATCCGATAAATGATGAGGTTCTTTCTTTCTCAAATGTATGAAAACTTTATTGTATCATAAATTTCGATTCTCTAGCCTTGTAATGTATTTTAGGACTCTATTGTAATTTAAATACATGAGTATGTGTATTAGTATAATTAAAGTATGTTATCAATAGAATGCACAAAATAATTCTAAATAGAAATGTGGTTTGTCCGTCATATTACTTATATTTAAGTAAATCGTTTACTCTTCCTCGTATGCAAGTATTTTTTTTTTAATATCATATGCATTTTTTAGTGTTTTTTTAAGTATTTATTTTATTTATCTTAAATTTTAGCTATATTCATAATTATTTTAATAAATTATTATTTTATAGTCTTTAAATTAATCAAATGAATATGCTTTAGATTTATCTACTAACTAGACATTTCTTGTAGTTTTCTTTTGTTTCGTTGTTTAGTTTAACAGGTTGATTATTGTAAATGAAATCTTGCTATATATAAGCTACTTAAATATTTGAGCAAAAGGAACAGTAAGTGTAATTTATGCAATGCCTTAGTTTAGGAGATTGCTTGCTTCAATTGGACTTATATGAAAAGACAGATAACCTACGCATGCACCTAAGTTGAAGATGCTCTTTTTATCGTATAATTTAGTCTTAAAAATATTGCATGTGATTTGAAGATCCTCATACAATTAGTATTAATTATTTTAGGTGTCATACAGTAATTTTACTCACTATTTTTGCTACCAATTAATTCAAAAAGAAATTAATAAATCATGTGAATTTATTTAACATTTGTTTTAGTATTTTTTATCAACAATATTTATTTTAGTATTGTTAAAAACTACTATTAAAAAAAATATAAAAACTAATTAGGCCTAACAGACTGCTAATTTTCATAAAGTCTCACTTTAAATTTTGTTTTAAGCATACATATTTGCTGGGCTTATTATGCCACCCATAACTATACGGGCCCAAAAGGTATGAAGGGTCCAATTGGAGAATGAAGTGTATAAATAGTTTAATTTTCTATAAGTTAATCATAAGAAAAAGGAATCTCATAAGAAAGTAGGATGGGTTATAAAGACATTTATTTTTGTTTCAAAGTAGCAAAAGTTTTTCTCTCACATTTGTTTTATACAAAAAGTTTAGGGCATATTTTAGGAATTTGAAAGGGATGTTTAGCGTAGGTACTCTAAAGAATATGAGTCACACAAAGCAAAGTGACAATTAAAAATAATTAAAGAAGGAAAAGAATTTAGAAGAGTGAGAGAAAAAATATCGATGTATAAATATATCTTGTCATAGCATTGGAAAACACTAATTCCTAGAAATTTCCATGTCCCATTTTGCTCTGGGTATGATGGGTAGCGAAGTTTGTCAGTTGATCCCATCCCAACTTGGATTTCCTGAATAGTCGCAGTGAAAGAATTTCATGTGAGAAACTATACATAGCATTAGGCCACTATGAGCCAAACTGATTTCAAAGATTGCATAGAAAATAATTGAATTTATGGCAGCAAAATCAAAAATGGACAAAGAGAAGAATTTTTTTTTTTTGAAACGAACCAACCTATACCTCTTTCAGGGTATCTTTGGAGTAGAGTCGATGATTTCGAAGAAGATAATTTTGCGAGGACGGTGAATGTCTGGGGCTTACACAAGAAGGAATATTAAATTATTGGAGGAAGTCATTAAAAAAATTAGAGATTAAAGGGATTAAAATAGGGAAAAATTATTTAGAAACTAAGTAGAAAAAAAAAGAGGTGAAACATAAAGATATCAGAGAACTCTCTACGTCGTACACATCACCTTTTTTGATGAGGTGGGACATATTTGCACACGTGGAAGAAATTACTATAAGGTGGTAGGAGAGTTTGTTTTAAATATATATAATAAATGTTCAATCTATCCCTCCGAAAATTCCTCTGAGTGTGGTGCGTAGACAAATTGGGATTGACATATGTCCAAAAGTAAAAGTATCTCTAAAATACTTACCAATAAATATAAATAATAGTACAATATCTACATAATTAATAAAACGTATTTCTCACAGCAACAAATAGAAGGAGGTACAATAAATTAATTTTCTTTATAAAATCTGGAATATCACCTCCCCATAAGGGTTTTGTGGATCTTTCCAAGCAACACCACCACAAACTCAAAATCCCCAAGGATATGTGGGCTCCAACCAATTATGAATGCACCACACAACAATGAATGTAGATACATTTGTAGTTAATCACTAATACTATAAGAGATTAACTTATTAACGACAACATATTTGCACCTTCAAAATTAAGCACAACAATGGTAACAATGTATCATATAACATTTATTTTCTACAAATTGATGAAAAATATTTCAACATAATATATGTCTAATTTCGCACATTCAAGAATAAACACAACCATACGTAGAAATAAATGAAGTGATGTCATTATCGATATGAGGGTCGTTATTAAAATTCTGACACAAGAGTCTTTACTTCAAATATGCTTACACCTTTACAAATAAATTTACTTCTTACTTAGTGTAAAAATCTCTTTTCTTTTCTTTTTATATATATAAATGTTAAAGATTATTGTACAAAAGTTTATTCTCATTGTGACCATTATTACAATAATAATGAGATAATAGAATTCATAGTAATCTCTCCCCAAAACTGTTTTCTCCACTTTTAAGACGATATTAAGAACTTTCCATTGTTTGTAACAATGCATCGGTGACTATATTATTTTTTTTTAATAACCGCTAACAATTAATCCGATAATTTAACCCATTAAATCCATTCACTATTTCATCTAAACTTCTAGCCAAATATAGCACCTATATTCCTTGTAGTTGATTAAGAACAAAAAAAAATCAATAAATGAAATATTCTTATCTATCAGTAACAAAGATACAACTAGAGAAACATTTCCATGAATTAAGACATGGCTTATGCATAAACATGTAATGTCTTTGTTGAAATCAAAATTTGTTTTTCGATGGATTATGAATACAAAAGTAAAAAAATCAAGAAAATGTTGAAAATCCTTTAAAGTCATGTTACATTTTTTTTCCCTAGAAGATCAAGAAAGAATTTTGTTCTACTAACAATGAAAAATGGTTAGACAAAATGGGTATCATCATAATTAAAGAGTTCTTATTTGAGGCGATAAATGTTTTCTTGAATTTCTTTATTTTTCTCTCTTAAATCCTTTCAGTCACCCATAGATTGTATATGAGTATTGAGATTGTGAATAGAAGACATCGGTTTTTTCTATCACTAGAGTTGAAAAATGTGTGTTTTCAACCTACGCCGTCCTAATTATTCACTCCCCAACCTAAGATAATTTTATTTTTAATGTTTGTTTTCCAATTCATACTTCTTTATTTTATGTTTTTTTTTTATCAAAAGTTAAAATAGAAAAATAGGCTTAATTGTAATTTTGGTCCCCCTATTTTAGCTGAATCGCGAAAGTAGTCCCTCTATTTTGTTTCTCTCCAATTTTGATCCCCCAAGCAGAATTTTGGTACAAAACTTTATGAAATTTCATTTTTTTTGCATTTATTTAAGTCACACAATGCCTCAAGATCTCATTTGCAACAATTGTACCTAAAATATATGATAATAAATGGTGTAGTACGACTTTAAAAAATGAAATTTCATCAAATTTTGGACCAAAATTCTATTTGGAAGACCAAAACTGGGGAGAAACAAAATGGAGAGACTACTTTTACGATTCAGCTAAAATAAAGTGACCAAAATTGCAATTAAGCCAAAAAAATACAATTCAATTAAAAACTAGTAATCATCACCAATAAATTTCTAGAATAATTATGTCTAATCTTAATAAAGTAAAATATAAAATATAAAAATAAACTACTTGAATGTTACAAGTTACAAGTTAGTTGCGAGTCCAGCTTACAATAGTCAAAATGTGTATAAATGAGGTATTACAATGATCAACAAATAAGTGAATTCACTCATTGAATTCATCTTATCTTTCTCTCATCATAAGAACCGCATAAATTAATAGAGAACAAAAGTGTTAAGCTCGGTTAAGTTGATAAACGTGTATCAGCTCCTGTATAAGATCATTGGTGCATGTGAGTCTAGCTCAGCAGGATGATTGGTGTGTGTTAGCTCCAACATCTGATATTCAGAGCTCTGTTCAAAGCAAGACCCAAAGTGCAAGAATGGTCTTGCTTTCAAATGGTCAATTTCCATGAAATCTTCCAATCTTGGATGGAAAATATTGTGAGAAATGGTGTAAGTAGATGAAAATGGTGCTTGGGTATCAAAATGTGTGGGAAATAGTGACAAAATGTATTGATCCACTTATTGAAAATCCCACAGAAGCATAAAGAACTGCGCATAAAGAGGAAACAAAGAAAATTTTCAAAGATTTATTCATCATTCATCAATGTGCTAATGCATGCAATTTTGAAAGGGTTGATGAAGTAGATTCATCAAATGTGGCATTAAAGGATTTGGAGAAAGCTTATGTTGGTGTAGATAAGTAAAGAAAGCAATGTTATAAACTCACAAGAGATCGTATGTATTTCTACAAATGGAAGATAATGAGAGCATTGGCGATTTCCTTACTAGAATTGTGAAACTAGTGAATCAATTGAAGAATTATGGCAAAGTTATTATTGATCAATTTGTGGTTGAAAAGATCATGAGATGTCTTTCACCAAGATTTGATCATGTGATAGTTGCCATTGAAGAATCAAATAATCTTACAAGCATGACTATCGAAGAATTGCAAGGCTTACTTGAGGCTCATGAACAAAGAATCAATGAAATAGGATAAGAAAAGACAAAGGCATAAGTGACATTGCAAGTAAATCAAGTAGAAAAGAGAAGAAAGGTAAATGCAAGTGGTTAGGGAATAGAGGAAGATATATTCATACAAACTCAAATGGTAGAAAATCACAAAATGATCAAAATTCCACAAACAACAGTTAAGAAATTGTGGGAACAATATCTCTCGTGGAGCCTATAGAGGTGAGAGTAGTTCTAGAGGTAAAGGTGGCAAGAAAAAGCTTGACAAGAGTAGCATTCAATGTTACAATTTTCAAAAGTATGGTTACTTTGCTGATGAGTTTATTCTGAAAAGAAAGAATCTCAAGAAGATGAGGCAAAGATTGTAAGACAAGAGGAGGATCATGAGTCAATGTTGCTAATAGTGACTACTAAAGAAGAAGGAGAATGTGGAGATCAATGGTATCTTCACACTGGATGTTCAATACACATGTCTGGAAGAATAAATTGATTTATAAAAATCAAACAATAAAGAAAAAAGTGAAGTTAGTTGATGATAACACTTTATTAGTTGAAGGAGTTAGAGATGTGTCAATGAAAAGGAATATGGAGAACAATCAAATAATGCATGTGTGTTGTATATTCCAAAAATGAAATGAAATCTTCTTAGTATTGGACAACTGCTTAATTTTATTTTACAAAATACATATTGAAGATAAGATGGTGATAGTTCATGATGTGAAGGGAAAATTGATTCTAAATGCATCAATGTCAAGGAGTAGAACCTTTAAAGTTCAACTTGACATTTATCGAACACAAGTGCTTGACAACTACAACAAGCATGAATGAGTGGTTTTGACACTACATAATGGGGCATATGAATTTCAATGATATGAATTTGATGCGCAACCAAGGCATGGTGACAGAGTTGCCTTAAATTCAAATCCCAAAAAAAGTATGTGAAGAATGTGAGCAAGCCAAACATCATAGATCTATTTTTAGTAAAGATGCAGGAAACATGACATTGTGCCAACTTGAGGTGGTATACTATAATGTATGTGGGCTTATTTAGGTTCATTGCATTTGAGGTAACTAATACTCTGTTAGATATATTGATGGTTTTAGTAGAACATTATGGATTTATTTGATAAAGAAGAAAAGTGAAGTGATTGATGTGCTTAGAAAGTTTAAGTCCATGGAAGAAAGACAAAGCATTCATCAAATTAAGACACTTAGAATAGATGGTGGAAGTCAATATGTGTCTAATGAATTTGTTGTATTGTATAATAGAAAATGAATAATGTATAATATTGTGCCATCATATACACCTTAGTAAAATAGAATTGTTGAGGAAAAAATAGAGCAACCATTAATATGGTTAGAAGCATGCTCAAAGGAAAACATTTGCCCAAATAACTATGGGGGATAAGTTGTGTCCATCACATACATCCTAAACAAATATGTTGAGGTCAAAACCTTTTTTTATATGTTTTAATGACAACAAGCCTTGTAAAATATATGTTAAGGTTTTTAAATGGTAATCTACAGATATTTGCATTTGAGTTTTTGTTGAAAGAACATAAGTGGTCAAGCATGAAGCCACTTGTTAGACATAAGTCCATTTTTGATATTATTGACAAACATACATCATGTGATAAATCTAACATTTTAAACTGAGCAAAATTTCAGGAACAACAACTCAATCCTACATACTTGAGACAATTGCTTGCAACTCAAGGAATCAACAAAAGTTGGAAAATTCACTAAACAAATCGATTAGACAAATCGATTTTGTAATAGGGTTGTAGGAAAAATGTAGTCTGTGATTAAGAAATCGATTTGGCAAATCGACTGGCACATTTACTGAAAATAAATTGTGCAAGTCAGAAGCAAGCTGTTTTGCATGCTAATCGATTTGGCAAATCGATTGTTCCAATCACAGAGGCTAAGCAATTTGGTAAATCGATTGACAAAATCGATTGTGCTAGTTACAGAGCCAAACCAGTTTTTAAACAATCGATTAGGCAAATTGATTTCAACAAAGGTCTCAAAATCAACAGGGTCTGTAATAGAACACAATCGATTGGCACAATCAATTGAAACAAATTTCTTGTTAAACAAGTTTGGCATCAATCGATTTGGTAAATCGATTTGATGAACCAACTGGTACATCTCTTTTTAGAAAATATGACGTAATCGATTGACATATTCGATTAGCATGAAATAAGCTAACCCCTGTAATGAGCCAAATCGATTTGGCTAATCGATTGGACAAAATCCACTGAGTCCCTGAGACCAATATAATCGATTGGCAGAATCGATTGGAACATTTTTTTAGTTACAGAGGAGACTTGGCCTATGGACTAATCGATCATATGCATTAATGAATCGATTATGTGGTTTAATGAATCGAATGAATAAATCGATTTTTTTGATCTCGTTATTGGAACAAAACACCTGAAATCGATTAGGCAAATCGATTCCATTAAGAACTGCTTTTAAAGTTCTAAAAAGTGAATTAAAATAATCGATTAGGTAAATCGATTAGTTTATGTAGTTTCAAGATTCAAGAAAAACAAGATTCGCGAAATCGATTTGGTTAATCGATTGAGCCTGTTTTATAACATTAATGAATCGATTGGGTAAATCGATTCATCAGTTGTTTTTCAAAAACTATATAAACAGTTTTCATTACTTCTTCTCATAACATACATAACATAGAACATACAACTGAAAATCTCATAATTCTCTTGACTCATAGAACTGATAACAAACTTTGAATGTTACTTTTTTAGACTTGAACAAACCATCTTTCGTGATCTATGGAGACTTGAAAAAGATTGCTTGAGAAAGAGAAATAGAGAAGAAGTCTGCTTGAAAAATTTCTGTATATTCTTTTTGATATTCTGTAACACAAATTCTGTAAACAAGAACGTTGAAAAATCCAGTATTGAAACTGGTAGTTATCTTCTGGGTTGAGGGGTCTCATTAAGAAGAAACTTTGCTATGATCTTGGAAGAGTTCAATGAAGAACTCTGGGATACAGTGGTTGTGAAAGATAAAATAGGGAGAGTGTTTTAAGATTAATAGACAGGGAGGCTGGAACATCTGTGAAACGACTCTACAAGATTCTATTGAAAGGCTAAGATCGGTTTGATCTTAGGACTGGACGTAGGCTGTCTACCAGACGACCGAACCAATATAAAAATTGCCGTGTAAAATCTCCTACCCTTATCTTTTTTAATTTCTGCATTGTTTATGTGATTAATCTTGAATGCATGAAATAGTTAAATTCTGTATTAATTGGCATTGCGTAAATTGTTAATTTGGCATGATTGTATCTTGATCAATGTGTTGAACAATTCTTGTATATGTTGCACTCTCTATTAGACAATACTTGTTATTGTTAATCTTCTATTAGGATTCATATTTGGGACTGTGGTTAATCTTTGTTTAATAAATTTTGAATTTTGTAAATTGCTTAGCATATTGTTAGAATATGACTTATTCTTCATATATTCTGCTAAACTGAGGTCAATATCCCCCAACAATTGGCATCAAGAGCCTACTTTTTGTTAGAGTAATTCTCATAAAAAGACCATGTCCTCAGAATTCTTTAGTGAGGGTGCTTCATTGGCTAGGCCCCCAGCTTTCAATGGGGCCGCCTATATGTACTGGAAGGAGATGATGCTCATCTTCCTAGAAGCAGCTAGCATAGATATATTAGATGCTGTGTTAGAAGGACCTTATATGCCAAAAATTGCAGGAACTGATAATTATTTCATCCCAAAACCCAGATCTGACTGGTCTGAGGATGATAAGAAAAAGGTAGGTTACAATGCTAAGGCTAAGAATATTATTACTTTTGCATTATCGGCTGACGAATTTTTCAGGGTTTCAAACTGTAAATCTGCAAAAGAAATGTGGGATACATTGCAGCAAACACATTAAGGTACTAGTGATGTGAAAAGAGCTCGTATAAATACATTGATGCATGAATACGAATTATTCAGCATGAAGAAAGACGAATCAATCAATGATATGCAAACCAGATTCACGCACATAGTCAACAACCTGAATGCACTTGGCAGAGTGGTTGACAATGAACAACAGATCAACAAAGTCATGAGATTCCTAACAAGAGAATGATAGCCAAAGATTACTGCCATTGCCGAGTCAAAGGATCTTGGAAGTATGGCGATTGCTACGCTTTTTGGAAAATTAAGGGAGCACGAAATGGAACTGCATAGGCTGAATGAATCTAAGCAGAATGACAAGAAAAGAAAAGGGTTGTCTTTGAAAGTCCAAGCACACCAATCAAAAGCTGAACAAGAAAGCTGCTCGGATGAGTCAAGCAGTGAAACTGATGAAGAACCAGAAATTGGATTACTTCTCAAAAAGTTCAAAAAGTTTCTGAAAAAGAAAGACAACAAGTTCAGAAAACCAGCAAGTTCTAAGACAAATGACACCAAGACCATAACCTGCTATGAGTGTGGAAAAACAGGCCACATAAAGTCTAAGTCTTACAAGCTGCAAAATAAAAATAGAACTGCAAAGAACAAAGGCAAGGAATCAGCTCCTAAATCCAGAAAAGCTTATGTTGCATGGAACGATAATGACAACGAATCCTCTTCATCTTCCGAAGAAGAACAAGCCAATTTATGTCTTATGGCTAAAACAGATTCGGAAAGTGAGGTAAGTTCATCGAATCCTTCATATGATGAGTTACAAAATGCATTTAGTGAATTACATGATGAGTATGTTAGTACTATTAAACAATTGATTAGTACTAGAAAATTATTAGAAGAGAAATGCATGTTGTATGATGAGATTAAACTTGAGCATGAGTCCCTTAAGGATATAAACGAAAATCTGAAAAAGGAAACTCATGCATTGCATAGTGATCTAGAGAAGTTTAACAGTAGTAAAAACCAGTTAGACATGCTTCTTGGTAATCAAAGGAACTTCAATGAGAAATCTGGATTAGGCTATAAACTAAATATGCATGTCAAACAGAATCACAATAAACATGGTATTAGATATAGAAATGTTAAACACAACCAGAATTATGGAAGATCTAGTCATATGCATAGTGTCTTTATTAAACCAAAACAGTATGCGTCCTCTGTTGTCACATGTCATTTCTGTTGTAGAAAAGGACATTATGTGTACAATTGCAAATTTAAAAAACTTGCCAACAGAGGGTGTAAACAGATTTGGAAGGTCAAGACACCAAATTTTGGAACTGACCCCCCAGGACCCAATTTATATTGGGTACCTAAAACGAAATTCTGATTTTGTTGCAGGTATGCTTGAGATCCACAAGGCACCAATGGTACCTTGATAGTGGGTGCTCAAAGCATATGACAGGGGACAAGACAATGTTCCTATCCCTAAGCCTAAAAGAAGGAGGGTTTGTCAAATACGGTGACAACAATAAGGGTAAGATCTGTGGAATTGGTGACATAGGCAGCGAGTCAACTGCTTCTAAGTATAAGTCAGATTTGTGACAATGATTTTCAAGTAAGCTTTTCACCACTTTCTTGCATAATTGAGAGTAAGGATGATAAAGGTATCAAACTGGTTGGTGATAGAGTTAACAATATTTACATGCTAGATTTAAATGTTGTGCCTGCAAGTACTGTTTGTTGTCTTTTATCAAATGCTTATGAGAACTGGCTTTAGCATAAACGTGTTGCGCATATTCATATAGATCATTTGAATAAACTTGTTAGCAAACAGTTAGTTATAGGTCTTCCCAATAGAAAGTTTTCTAAGGACAGGTTGTGCGATTCTTGTGAGAGAAGTAAACTTGTCAAATCTTCTTTTCCCCCAATAGACATGGTCAAAACCAATAGGGTTTTGCAGCTGATTCACATGGACCTTTTTGGTCCATCCCAAGTGAGAAGTTTTGGAGGTAATCAGTATGGCTTCATGTTACTTGATGAATATTCTAGATTCACCTGGACTTTCTTTTTGACTCATAAAAGTGACGCTTTTTCTGTTTTCAAAAAGTTTGCAAACTTGGTACAAAATGAAACTAGTCAGAAATTATGTCCATCAAAAGCGATCATGGAGGTGAATTCCAAAATGATTCTTTTGATACTTACTGTGAACAGAATGGTATTCATCATATGTATTCAGCCCCTAGGACACCACAACAAAATGGTGTAGTGGAAAGGAAAAATAGGTCTTTAGAGGAATTAGCTAGGACTATGCTTAAAGACTCAAATATTCCTAAGTATTTCTGCGCTGATGCAATTAACACTGCCACACATGTTGTCAACAGGGTTCTAATTAGGCCAATTCTTAGGAAAACTCCCTGTGAGTTGTACAAGGGTAGAAAGCCTAATATTTCTTACTTTAGAGTCTTTGGTTGTAAGTGCTTTGTTTTAAACAATGGCAAGGAACACCTAGGTAAATTTGATCCCAAGTCAGATGAGGGTATCTTTCTAGGTTATTCCCAAACTAGAAAAGCCTATAGAATCTACAACAAAAGAACAAAAACCATAAAAGAGTCAGTTCATGTAAAGTTTGATGAACTTTTTAAGGAAAACTTGAACAACACTCCATCTATGGTTGATGCTTCTTTAGATGAAGTTGTAGAATCTGAACCAATAGAACCAAAGGAAACTGCCCCTCCAACCAACAGTGATTGTATTGAACCTATTAGGGTAGATGAGTTACCTAGGGAGTGGAAGTTTAATAGAAACCATCCCATAGAGAACATCATAGGGGACATCTCCAAAGGAGTGGCAACTAGGAGGAACTTTAGGCATTTTTGTAACCTTACAGTCTTTGTATCTCAGATTGAACCCAAGAACATTAAGGAGACTTTACTAGATAGTGAGTGGATACTTGTTATGCAAGAGGAGTTAAACCAATTTGAGAGAAACAAGGTATGGACTCTAGTACCTAAACCAGAAAATAAGCACATCATAGGAACAAGATGGGTGTTTAGGAACAAATTAGATGAGAGTGGAGTCATCACTAGAAACAAAGCTAGATTAGTGGCCAAGGGTTACAATCAGGAGGAAGGAATAGATTTTGATGAAACCTATGCCCCTGTAGCTAGGTTAGAAGCCATTAGAATACTACTTGCTTATGCATGTATAATGGACTTTAAGCTTTATCAAATGGATGTGAAAAGTGTCTTTCTCAATGGTGACATCCAAGAGGAAGTTTTTGTTAGCCAAATACCTGGTTTTGGAAATCCAGATTATCCTAATCATGTCTACAAGCTAACAAAAGCCCTCTATGGGTTGAAACAAGCTCCTAGAGCCTGGTATAAGAAGCTCAGCAATTTCCTCATACAACAAAACTTTTTAAGAGGAAATGTTGACAAGACACTTTTCATAAAAACTAATGGAAATGACATCTTGCTGGTCCAAGTTTATGTTGATGACATAATCTTTGGATCTACAAACAATAAATTGTATAAAGATTTTGAAAACTTAATGAAAGGTAAATTTGAAATGTCAATGATGGGTGAACTATCTTATTTCTGGGGATTTCAAATTAACCAAAGCAAGCAAGGCATTTTCATTAGTCAAACTAAATATTGCAATGATTTGATAAAGAAATTCAGTTTTGATAACTTCAAGTCCATTGATACTCCCATGAGTCAAGGAAACCATTTAGATAGAGATGAGAAAGATAAACCAGTAGATGTTACAAGGTATAGGGGTATGATAGGATCATTGCTCTATCTTACAACAAGCAGACCTGACATCATGTTCAGTGTTTGCATGTGTGCAAGATACCAATCCAATCCAAAAGAGTCTCACCTTAGTGCAGTAAAGAGGATATTCAGATATCTAGTTGGAACCAAGAGTCTAGGCTTGTGGTATCCTAAGGGATCTACTTGTACACTAGTTGGATACTCTGATTCAGACTTTGTTGGATGCAAACTAGATAGGAGAAGTACCTCAGGTACTTGTCACCTACTAGGAAACTCCCTTGTGTCTTGGTTTAGCATGAAACAAACTAGCACTGCACTTTCTACAGCTGAAGTCGAGTACATTGCAGCTGGAAGCTGCTGTGCTCAGATCCTTTGGATGAAACAACACTTATCGGATTTCTGTGTTGATTTAGGAACTGTGCTTATCATGTGTGATAACACAAGTGCAATTAGCATCACTAAGAACCCAGTGATGCACTCTAGAACCAAGCACATTGAGATTAGGCATCACATCATTAGGGATCAATTTCAAAGTGGAAATATAAGGCTTAAACATGTCTCCACATATGATCAGTTGGTAGACATATTTACCAAAGCCTTGCCAAAGGAAATCTTCCTTCATATTAGGATGAAACTAGGTATCATAGATCCTAGTGAGATCTGATATCAGTGTCAAATCGATTTAACACATCGATTATCCTGTGGATACACAGAAAATGGCTTTATAAAATCGATTGCTCCAATCGATTTATGCCATACAATGTCTATTTTTTAAAATAGAAACACGAAAATCGATTTGGTGAATCGATGTTTTATCCCAGGAAGCTTCAAATGTTTTTAACATTTCCTTTTTAATCGATTTGGATAATCGATTGACCACTTGGTACACAGTTTAAAGAATCGATTTGGAAAATCGATTATGTTGGTCCCAGAAATCAAAGTTGAGAAACTTTCCAGACTCTACCCCGAGAATCAATTAGGGAAATCGATTGATTCAAGTTGTTTGAAATCTTCACTTAAATAAAACGATTTGGTGAATCGATGCTGAGACAAGTATATTTCTGAACTAATATGGAAGTTCAAGAACTGGTATGGCAATTGATGTTGGACAGTGATTTAGTAATTAAGGGAATCGATTAGGGGAATCGATTGAAAATATGACCATTGTAAGCTATTTTTACTAGCCGTTACAGACTCAAAATGACTCAATCGATTGGTCTTCCCCAACAACGGTAACCTAGTCGATTGGCCCAATCGATTTTCGCATCTGAAAGTATAAAAGGAACAGTTGACAATCGATTCTGCTCATTTCTCTAAAACCCTAAATCGATTTTGCGCCTAAAAGCTCTACATACTCACTCAAATCCTTGCTGTTTCTCAGATTTCAACACATCCAAAACACTCTTTCTCTGATATTCTATCACACTTACAGCTTCTAAACTATTTGAAATGGCTAGAGTTAAACGAACATCACCTAACACTCCTTCACAATATTCTTCATCTAGTTGTAGAACCCCTTCACCACCTCCAACTATGTCCAAAAGAGTTTATGTGCCTACACATAAAATCTTAGCAAAAGACAAAGGCAAAGGCATTGCCACCGATCAAGGAAAATCGAAGAAAAGAAAGGAGCCACCTACGGAGAAGTTGCAGGCTGATGCAATGAAAGAAATCACTCAAAAGAAGAAGATGAGTGTTTCCACTACTCCACAAAAGAAGGCACCAGCTACAAAGGATAAACAAGTTGAGGAGTTTCAGCTGCCTCCTGCCTTCGTTAAAAGGAAAATACATGAGGCTCGAACCTTGGATTTTCCTTACTTCGACCAAGATGGTTTTACGTTTCAAAACCATCTACGATTTCATGGCTTGGAAGATTTTTTATCTTGCTCTCTAGACTCTTATCCCAATCTGATTCGCGCATTCTACTCAACCTTCAAAATAAATGACACCGGATTCAAGGCGGTGGTTAAAGGAAAGAAGATTTCCATGACTTATGATGAGTTCTCGAAGTTATCAGGACTACTATATCATGGAAATTCGATCGACGGAAGCTCGAAAGCTGATACTGCTGATGAAGGCTGGGAAGCCTCACTAGAAAGACATACAGCAGTTCAGGACCTAATGGTCGATGGCTTTGTTGAAACAGTTTCACTGCCAATCGGCCAAATGAAGGTTCAACAAAGAATGCTGATGTATGCTCTAACCCGGATGCTTGTTCCACAATCAGGTAATTATGCAGTTGTCCAAAGGATGGACATTACTTTGCTGTGGGGGCTGTGCAAGGAGCTCAAGATGAGCTAGGCATGGATTGTCCTGAGGCACATGCTGGAAGCTGCACAGGGTAAGCTAGTGCTTCCATACCCACAACTAATTACAAAAGTTCTCAAGCACTTCAAAGTATCTTTCACAAATGAAGAAGTGTCAAAAACCACCCTCTCCTTTGGTGAATCTATTGTGAACCAAATGCAGCTGAGAAGGGTGAATGGCATTTGGAAAAGACCTCAGTCTAATGCTGAACAAGTTCAGCAAAATTCTGGACTAGCTGCTGAACCAGTTGCAGCAGCAGATTCTGAAGTCTTAGCCAAAGTGCTGGAGTTGATGGCAGCGCAGGCAGCTCACAACGCCAAGGTGGAGGCGTCAAATGCAAGAATTGAAGCTGCTCTTGGAAAGCTTCAAGCTGATCTGCACTCTGTTGCACAGGATGTCGCAGCAATCCAGGAACATCTAGGCATTAAAATGTCTTTTAGCGATGTTGTTGAGATTGGCCGACAAGCAGCTGAAGAACCCCATCCAGTGACATTAGATAGTACTGAACCTCATGTTGAGGAGACACCTGCTGAGGGTAATACAGCGGTCTCTCCTTCAACCTTAGCTAATAGTGAGGAACAACCCAATCTAGATGTTTAGGTTTTTAGGTTCTTTGTTGTTTTGAGGTGCTATGCAATTCCTGTGTAATATTCTTGCTTCATGTAATATTCTATTGCTTTATATGAAAAACATAGTTTATGGTTAATTACTTGATCTATATTGCTATTTTCAATAATGTGCCATAGTCTGCTTTAATCTGTTTTTTTTTGTTTACTCTGACACCATCATCACCTGTGTTCTTTTTGTTACTAACATAGGGGGAGAAATTTGATTTTGATAATTTCTCCTTTCATGTTCTCTCCTTTACTGCTTTTTGGATTAACTGACAAAGGGGGAGAAAATTTATAACTTGTTACATATTGTTACATAGTATTGATATGCACTTAAATTGTTTACTGCTTCCATTGCTGCTACAAAACTGATAATTTTGTTGCTCTGATACTGATATACTTGCTCTAATATTAGTTGTTCGGATATTGATAACTTTGCTCTAATACTGCTTATGCTCTGATCAATTTTGCTCTGATATTGCTTTTGCTTTGCTCTGATACTGCTTATGCTTTGCTCTAATACTGCTATAATTGATCAATTTGTTCTAATATTAGTTGTTGTGATATTTATAAACAAACTGCTCTGATACTGCTACATAGTGATGTTGCAAACTGCTCTGATACGATCTGATACTGTTACATAGCATGATGATGCTCTGATACTGTTACATAGCATGATGATGCATGATAGTTCAGATCTGTTCTTTTTAGCTCTAACCCTAATTCGGAAGTGTGAACAACATGACTGCTTAAATCTAGGGGGAGCTTCTCTGTTTTCCTTGAAATTTATCTCAAGTTAAAATTGCATGTTTGTCACTTAATCAAAAAGGGGGAGATTGTTAGACATAAGTCCATTTTTGATATTATTGACAAACATACATCATGTGATAAATCTAACATTTTAAACTGAGCAAAATTTCAGGAACAACAACTCAATCCTACATACTTGAGACAATTGCTTGCAACTCAAGGAATCAACAAAAGTTGGAAAATTCACTAAACAAATCGATTAGACAAATCGATTTTGTAATAGGGTTGTAGGAAAAAATGTAGTCTGTGATTAAGAAATCGATTAGGCAAATCGACTGGCACATTTACTGAAAATAAATTGTGCAAGTCAGAAGCAAGCTGTTTTGCATGCTAATCGATTTGGCAAATCGATTGTTCCAATCACAGAGGCTAAGCAATTTGGTAAATCGATTGACAAAATCGATTGTGCTAGTTACAGAGCCAAACCAGTTTTTAAACAATCGATTAGGCAAATTGATTTCAACAAAGGTCTCAAAATCAACAGGGTCTGTAATAGAACACAATCGATTGGCACAATCAATTGAAACAAATTTCTTGTTAAACAAGTTTGGCATCAATCGATTTGGTAAATCGATTTGATGAACCAACTGGTACATCTCTTTTTAGAAAATATGACGTAATCGATTGACATATTCGATTAGCATGAAATAAGCTAACCCCTGTAATGAGCCAAATCGATTTGGCTAATCGATTGGACAAAATCCACTGAGTCCCTGAGACCAATATAATCGATTGGCAGAATCGATTGGAACATTTTTTTAGTTACAGAGGAGACTTGGCCTATGGACTAATCGATCATATGCATTAATGAATCGATTATGTGGTTTAATGAATCGAATGAATAAATCGATTGTTTTGATCTCGTTGTTGGAACAAAACACCTGAAATCGATTCCATTAAGAACTGCTTTTAAAGTTCTAAAAAGTGAATTAAAATAATCGATTAGGTAAATCGATTAGTTTATGTAGTTTCAAGATTCAAGAAAAACAAGATTCGGGAAATCGATTTGGTTAATCGATTGAGCCTGTTTTATAACATTAATGAATCGATTGGGTAAATCGATTCATCAGTTGTTTTTCAAAAACTATATAAGCAGTTTTCATTACTTCTTCTCATAACATACATAACATAGAACATACAACTGAAAATCTCATAATTCTCTTGACTCATAGAACTGATAACAAACTTTGAATGTTACTTTTTCAGACTTGAACCAACCATCTTTCGTGATCTATGGAGACTTGAAAAAGATAGCTTGAGAAAGAGAAATAGAGAAGAAGTCTGCTTGAAAAATTTCTGTATATTCTTTTTGATATTCTGTAACACAAATTCTGTAAACAAGAACGTTGAAAAATCCAGTATTGAAACTGGTAGTTATCTTCTGTGTTGAGGGGTCTCATCAAGAAGAAACTTTGCTGTGATCTTGGAAGAGTTCGGAGAAGAACTCTGGGATACAGTGGTTGTGAAAGATAGAATAGGGAGAGTGTTTTAAGATTAATAGGCAGGGAGGCTGGAACATCTGTAAAACGACTCTACAAGATTCTATTGAAAGGCTAAGATCGGTTTGATCTTAGGACTGGACGTAGGCTGTCTACCAGACGGCCGAACCAGTATAAAAATTGTCGTGTACAATCTCCTACCCTTATCTCTTTTAATTTCTGCATTGTTTATATGATTAATCTTGAATGCATGAGATAGTTAAATTTTGTATTAATTGGCATTGCGTAAATTGTTAATTTGGCATGATTGTATCTTGATCAATATGTTGAACAATTCTTGTATATGCTGCACTCTCTATTAGACAATACTTGTTATTGTTAATCTTCTATTAGGATTCATATTTGGGACTGTGGTTAATCTTTGTTTAATAAATTTTGAATTTTGTAAACTGCTTAGCATATTGTTAGAATATGACTTATTCATCATATATTCTACTAAACTGAGGTCAATATCCCCCAACACCACTCACGTAAACAAATGCATTGTATCAACTACACAATGAAATATCATAGTAAGAAAGAAAAGTACACTACTAGCATCATAAGCTTCATGAAGATATTTGAATTTCACTATTATTTGAACCATAAGAGCTTTCATTGAGAGAATGAGAAAGTCATCATAGTTTTCAAGATAATGCCACAATGATGTGTCATCCAAAGGAATGCAAGTATAGTTGCACCTGTGAAATTAAGCATATGTGGAATGTCTAACATAGGATATAGGGATGGGAATAGGCTAGGCCGTCCGTAGGGGCCTATGGCCTGGCCTGGCCTGGCCTGACCTATTTAATAAAAAGGCTAGGCTCAGGCTGTTTTTAAAGCCTATTTATTTAAATAGGTCAGGCTCAGGCTTATAAAAAAGCCTGTTAGGCCTTACAGGCCGGCCTATATATATTTATTATTTATTAATATTATTTTTTATTATTATATTAATAATATTATTTTCTATTTTAAATTCTATCAATTAGGCAATCACTTAGTAATCATTCCATATTCAGTAGTCGTTCCATATTCGGTAGCAGTTCTATATTTGGTAGTCGTTTTATATTCGGTAACCGTTCAATTAGTCAATAACTTAGTAGTTGTTCCTTATTTGTTTAAGAAGTAATAATGGATTCGTTTAAAAAGGCTTTTAAAAAGGCTTCCAGACCAGGCCAAACTATTAAAAAGGCCAGGCTTAGACCGAAAAAAAAAAGCCTATGATAGGTCGTAGGCCAGGCTTAGGCCAAAAAAATAAATCGTAGGCCAGGCTCAGGCCTTTCAAAGTCTGGCCTGGCCTGGCCTATTCCCACCCCTAATAGGATGTAACTTGTTACCACACCATTGAAAGTAATGTACGTAACCATCATAAGGAATTGAGGATCATAATTCATGAATAGAAATATGATTATCCTTGAGTAGAGGATGATCATCGCAATATGTTGCATCTCAATCACACGTAAAATCTTTTGGAATAAGTCAAGAAGAATTATGAGTTAAGATGTATCTATATGAAAATTAGAAGATAAAGTACCCAAATCCAATGATAGATCTGAGAATGAATATTTTCACAATCTAATATTTGAAAATAGACCCGAGGATGGATATTTATCACAACCTCACGTCCGAAGATGAATATTCTTCACAATCTCATATTCGAGGACAAATACTTATCGAAGTCTTTATCTCACAATTATTGAAAAAGTAATTGTTATGAAAGTTGACAAGTTGTTCACACTACTCAAGATTTACCAAAAGTAAAAGAAGAAGTGACATCACATCAGTCACAGACTCCTATATGGAGATAAAAATATTCACCTTTCACTTAACATAGCCTAAGGATAATTCTAAAAAAATATCATCATATGATATAAAAAATGAAGTCTTATGTGAAAAGTATAAAAACGTCATGTTAGAATAATTCGAATTTGTACAAAAGCATTTGAAATAAGACAAGCACATTAGTCATGATTCCCAAGGTATTAAAAACAAGAAGAAACCTTATCATCCACAATAATGTCTAATCATATCATTGAAGGTTATTTAACAAGTACAAAAGGCGTCGACATGTTTATACCAATTTCTAACAGTCACATATTTGTAAGAAAGACATACAATCATTTATCAAAGAATTATACAAAATTCGAGGATGATCATCCTCTAATATCCTTAAATTAAATTATATTACAGGATGAATACAGTTTGAAGATGAGGGCAAACACATTGAATATCCTTATAACAAATTTGACACGTGCAAAAAAGTGCAAATGTACAAAAAAATAATGTACTTGACATGTAAGGCACAACAACTAAGACTCAATAAAACAGAAGCTTCATCATCGTACTTAAACCAAATCTCAGGACATACCATACCAGTCATCCTTTCAGCATACTTAACACAAGGATAAAAATTGAATGACACTTTTTCAAATAAAGACAAGTCCAAAGAAACTTAGCAAAGTCTCTAACAAATATATTTTGCTAACCTATATGTTTGAAGCTCAAAAGGCAAATATAAATATAGAAATATTGATCTTCAAAGATGAAGAGAATCATCTACAAGAAAATATCTAAGTTATTCAAGTTTATCATCATTTTCTCCATTCTACACACACTCTTACAAACTTAAACATATCTAAGTATTATTTTTATTGAGTGTGTTATATACAATTCATATCACTATCTTATCTTAGAAAGTTGTAATTTGATCTCAAACAAATTACTACTTGTATATCCTCAAGTTGATATAAACTTGAGTTATTGTGTAAGCCTGTAGAGCCTAACAAACATACAGTGTTGTAAGCCTGGTAAGGCTAAGAAAATATATAGTTGAAAAGGTGCAGATCAGATGATGAGTTTCTAAGAACTGATTAGAATCTCACAAAGTTATGACGACTAGAGTAATCTATAATAGGTGAACCAATATAAATTTGTGTGTGGATCTACTTAAACTTCATTCTTTTTATCTTTGTTTTATTCACATCCTTAGCACACTTACCACACATGTTCAAACTAATATTATTCTTATTTAAATCATCCTCAATAGGAGGAGAATTATTTTTTATATAACCATCCTTACTCCAAAGAAAAATGGAGAGGATAATATTAGTGTAAGAACTAAATTTTAAAAAGGATCACAATTCAACTTCTCTTCTCGTGACATTTACTTTTACTTCAAAATATCTAACAAGAAATTAAGAGGACTGAACTAGAAGAAAGTTGGTTAGAGATCAAGCCTAGTGCAATCATTTGAAGGTATTTGGATCAGTGTCATATAGATGTGTTCCTAATCAGTTGAGAAAAAATTAGATGACAAAGCAAATTAAATGATACTAGTTGGGTATCACTCCACCGATGGTTATAAGCTCTATAATTTTGTGAGCAAGCAAACAATGATCAGTAGGATGTGATCGTAGATTAATTGAATGATGGGGATTGGAGTAACAATCAGAAAAATGATTCAATCATAATAATGACGAAAAAGTCAGTCAATGGTGATGAAGCCCTAAGAGAAAAAAGTTCAAATAGGACTATAAACTTGTCATTAATACTACAAGAATGTGGGATGATTACAAATAATAACAAAAGATTGAAAGGTATTTTTACTAGCTAAAGCTGAGCTTGTAAGTGTCGATGATGCTTTGAAAAAACCTGAATGGATATATTCCATGAATGAAGAACTAGAATCAATTGAGAGGAACATGACATATAAATTAGTTGAGCTACCAAAAGAAAGAAAACAATTGGTGTGAAATCGGTGCACAAAGTGAAGCTGAACCCAAAAGGTGAAATAGTCAACTACAAAGAAAAACTAGTATCAAATGGTTTCTTACAAAAAGAAGATGTAGACTTTGATGAGCTCTTTGAACTAGTGGCCAAAATTGAAACTATAAGTCTAGTGATAGCAGTTGCAAACATCAACATGTGGCCAATGTATCAAATGGATGTAAAGTCAACATTTCTAAATGGTTCACCAGATGAAGAGGTATTTGTTGCTCAACTACCTTGTTTTGTTGTGAAGAACCCGAAAACAAAGGTATATATGTTGAGAAAGGCTTTGTATGGGATTAAGAAAAGCGCCACGGGCCTAGAGCAAGAGGATAAATGATGTGGACAAATGAGTGATAGTGTTATGCCTTTAGGTAAATGACTTGCTAATAATTGGTCAGAATGAATCAAACATATAAGTGACTTCAAAAGTAGTATGATGCATGAATTTGAGATGACTAAATTGAGGTATATCTCATATTTTCCTGACATTGCATTTCAAAGTACTAGTTAAGGACCACTGATGCATAAAAAAAGAGGTATACTAATGATATTCTTAAAATATTTGAGATGCTGCATTGGTTACACTAATTCAAATTGAGGGTCAAAACTACATACAACCTTCTAGGTTATACTGATTCAAATTGGTGTGCAGATAAATAGGATAAGATATATGTAACACCCCGACTATTCGGCGATGGCTCAATTGAGGAAATAGGATAAGATAAATAGGATTTCCAATTTGAGAGGTATAGAGATGGAATTTCATTACTTGAAGGAGCAAGTAAGCAAAGGAAAATTCAAGTTAATTTTGTGTTAGTGACTTGTACTAGAAGTTAGTTAGTTGTTGAAAATTACATTTGTAGTTAGTTACAAGTTATTTGGAAGTCAAACTTATTATAGTCAATATGTATAAACGAGATATTACAATGATCAATATACAAATAAAATCATTCAATACATTCATTTTGTCTTTTTTTTATTTCTCTCTTCATAGACACATATTATATATAAATTCACTGGTGCATAAGAGTTTAGCTCAGCAAACTTAGTGGTATATATCAACTCCAACAAATAAAAAAACAACTCAATCCCATTTTACCAAAACGTTTTGATTATGATATTAACATTTAAAATAAAAAACTTTAAAATTCACTGTCCCCTTAAAGGGATCTTAAATAGTAGACATGTTCCTCCCCCAATTGAATCTATAGACTTTAATTTAAAAACATTGGGTTCTTCCTTGATTTGTCGTTGCATTCGTATATCTCCCATGCGGTCATGAGGATCTTTCCTTAATATTAACGCCCAAAACATCGATCTCATCTTTGTTACGTAAACTCCTCCGATTGGTCCTCTACATTATTTGTGTTTTGTTTTTTCTTGTTAACAAATAAAATTTTATATGGTTCAAACTTTATCTAAATTATAGTACTGATTTTTGTAGAACGAAGCATGATTGTGAAAGATAGCAAGACCCACAAACCAAAGAAATTTAATTAACTTTGATTTATTTAATATTAGTAATTTTAATATAGTATTATTTTAATAAAAAATTTAATATTAATGAATGTTTGATATTTAAATAGATATTTTAATAAATTTAAATTCATTTTAGATTTCATCAACAATTAAAAATTATTGGACTGCCTTCAATTTTAAATTTTTTTAAGAATTTATTTTATCAATGTGAATGCATTATGTAAATTTAATATGTAAATTTATTGAATTTATTTTATAATAAAATAATATTAAAATTAGTATATAAATAATATATATTTTTTATAATATTATAAATTTATCAATAATTTAAACTTTCAACTTAATTATATATCCAAAACATATAAAATCACCATAAAATTTCATACGCATAATTAATATCAAATCAAAATAAGTAAACTATTCCATTAAAAAGTCATAAATTCTTAAAGTAAGAAAAAGATAATAGTTGATTTAAATATAAGAAGAGTAAACGATAATCTATAATTTATTGAAGAAAAATGAAAAAAAGATAATTTTTTAAATTAAATTTAAAAAATTAAACTTTTTTTAAAATTAAGAGTAAATTTTTTATTTATATCAACCTATATTAATTCAGTCTTCGTAATAAATTTACTAATTTTTGAATCGAACAATTTTCCAATTGCCTGCTACAAACAGTGGATGAAACATTGAGTGTATGTTGTAGTGGCAGCATAAATGCATACGTCCGTTTTTTCCAAAGCTACAATTTGTAGCTTAGCTTGTGTATTCTCACGTTGAAATGAACCCAATCTTGCCATGCCAAATATATGTTTGAGTGTATATTGGTTCCACTTTGAAAAACTAAAATCAAATTTTAAAGGTATAAAATTAATATTGATATGTTTAAATACTATTAAATTAAATTTATTTTATTTTTAGAATTAATTCTAACTCCAAATTATGATTTGTATATTTTGTATTCATATATAATTTTTACAATGAAATGTATAATTTAATATATCCAAATATAAAATACTTTTAATATAAATTTTTACAAATAAATTTAAATTACCACCAAACCAAACACATTTTCAGGTCTGAATTCATGAGTAAAATTTTTCACCCCAACTCTAAGTTGCTGGGAATTTACGAATGTAAAAATTCTAAATAGAGTATTTTTATCATATTTAATGTGTATTTCTAGATTTATGTTATTTTTAAAAAATATAGAGTGGATAAAGACAACGACAAACACAGTATTTTATCATATTTAATGTGTATTTCTAAATTTATATGATTTTTTTTTTAAATATAAAGTAAAAAAAAAAAACAACGACGTATCTTATTTAAAATACCATTAGAACAGTAAATATTAATTAAAATTTATTAAAATCATATATAATTTTATTAAAATTTCAAAATAACATCAATACAAAATAATATGAATAAAAAATCAACGATCTCATGCTTGTTCAATTAATATTGAATATTTTACTATAGGAATAATCACTGTTTACTGTTCATGTGATAACATATCAATCTCTTAGCTTTATCATCTTGCATAAAAAATAAAAAGCAATTAATGAAATTATTACCTCTTTGAAATTCATTTATAAAGAATTTGAAAGTAGTAGCCATTACTCTATATTAGAGTTGATATTTAAGTAAATGGAACCGTGGAAAAAAAATATCTCTCTTAAAATCTTGTAATTGGTATTGATGATATTAAAGAAAAAACAAAGTTCCTTATAGATATTTGTCAATGAATGACGTAACCTAACCGACCAAATTGTTGCATCATTGTAAAACCCCTTTATTTCTCCTTTTGTTGGTGAACAAAATATTTTGTGTAAGACTTTTTTTTTCCCCTAAACATTTAAAAATGGAAATCACCTTTTAGGTATTTGTTTGTCTTCAATAGGCTAAAATTCCTAATGTTTTTTTAACAAAGAAAACATAAAAATGTTTCATTGTTTATAATCTCATATTATCAATTATATAAGTAACCAATAATGGCATCTACTAGTTGAGGATTTTGATTTTGTTCCTCCTTTTATTCACATCCAATCACTCATATATCCCATTTTGTGAAGTGTGGAAACATAATTTATTTGTGCTTTCACTGTTTCTAGAGATAAATATGAGTGCACTAAAAAAATGCAAAATTTATTATAGGTATTAATGGAAATAGATACAATTCACAAAGTAGGTGGGAGTTGGAATGACCAATAATATTAGCCAAATTAGTAGATGTTGACAAATGAAAGCAAAGGAAAATGAAAGCAAAAGGAAAATGAAATCACAGACAAATTCTAGTGGTAGAAGTTTGTTCCCCAACTTTCAAGGAAACCAACTCTTCATTTGGTGCTATTTCTTGTTGTTTGTATTTTTATTTTTGTCCCATTTTCATTGTCTCCTTGTTTGTTAGAGAGAGACAAGGCATGAACCCACTTCATAAATTATATGTTTATTATTTTTCCTAATTTAACCCTCCAGTTTTCATGGAAAATGACCGGTAATTTAGGAATTTAATTGAAAAATAAGGAAAATTTGATGGATAATTGTTTCATTAGATTCAAACTATAGTTTTCATAAATGATTTAACATTTAAGTGAATCTTATAATTACTCGAATTCAATTACTAGATTATCAGTTACTACCCTTGAATGAAATATAAACAAAATAATATTTGAAAAGTTGATGTATCTTATATTAATTTTTAACAAGACACGTTAACTTTTTAAATATCATTTTTGTTTATATTTCATTTCGATGAAGGAAGTATCTGTGAATTATCTATTGTCTTTTGTGAAAGGAATCAAAAGAGTTGATTCTGAGGTAGAAATAAAAGATTTTTGAACACCAACTGTTTGATATATTGACTCATACAATTAAGTATATAAACTCCAAAAAGAGTTAAGTTATGAAAGCATCTAGACTCTAGAAGACTATTCTAGCATCTAATTAACTTGATTTTGATGCCTATAATTGGTTGCAATATCTTCTTGGTGTTTTATATACCAATTGAAATTGTACTAGAGAAGAGGATTAAGGAAGGTTAACAATTACAAGATTCTAGTGGATAAGGTTAGTTTGCAAAGAAAAGCAAACTTATGGAGGAAATAGCTTCGACGGTTGCAGTGCCATTTACACTTGGGAATTTAATATTAAAAGAGTCAGCAGTGACAACACACATGGAAATAACTGGTCTAAACCTAATGGCAAATACATCAACAGTTTTAATGTTAAATCCTTCTTCTATTAAGGGTTGTCAATCCTTCTCTGTTGGAAGTGAAGACGACACCGATATTAGTCCACAACAACATCATTTATCAGTGTCATTAGAGGTTAAGGAGAATCAAGTTGGAGCTGAACTTGTCTCAGAAATGGTACTTGAAGGTGACAGTGTTGGAAGAAATGAAGAAGAATTCAAGATAGCTAAGGATTTTCAGTATGCTTCTAGTAATAACAAAAGTAGTCCTTTTAGGGAGGAATCTACGATTTCTAGGACTAATTTTTCTGAAGTGAACACACCAAATGTTATTGTGGTTGATGATAATATTGGTGATCGGTTGAGTTTGAATGAGGCGGTGAAGAACAATGCTTCTGTTGTGATGAAACATGAGAGTGAAGATGAAAGTAAATCAGACGGTCATAATTCAAAACCATTTGATGCAGTTCATGAGATGCTAGAGAAGCAAATATGCACAACAAGTTGCCATAATAATGCTTTGGAATTGAGTAATACTCCTCGTTGGGGTTTCTCATCAATTTGTGGAAGGAGACAAGAGATGGAAGATGCTATTGTTATTAAGCCTTGCCTTTTTCAAGTTCCTTCAACGATGCTAATGGACGATGATCATGTGAATGAAAACACAAAAACCTCACTAGCACACTTTTTTGGAGTCTATGATGGACATGGAGGCAGTGAGGTATGTATTAAAATCCTTATACTCTAATAGATAGACAACTTAATTGAGTGCTTATAGATAAGGGCTTATCATATAAGCTATTTTTATGAAAAATGTTTGTTTTCATATAAGCTATTTCTATATCAAAAGATCAAATAAAGTCAAATAATTTTCAAATAAGTTGTAAGCTCTTTTTCTAAGTTATCATAGAGAGCTTACGAAAATAAGCTAAAACAGTTTATGAACATGCTATAAGTTATTTTCATAAACTCTCCCAAATACTTTTACAAGTGCTTATACAAGGAGATAAGCTCAAGTAAGTCTATCCAAATACACGTTTACTAAGATTGTGATGACTTCATAGGTTTCCAATTACTGCCAGAAACATCTACATTCAGTTCTGACTGAGGAGATAAAAGCTGCAGAATCAAGTTTGTCGGAAGAGAATGGACAATACGACTGGCAGGACCAATGGAAGAAAGTACTCACCAACTGCTTTCAAAAAGTAGATGATGAGATTGTAGGAGTTCAAGCATCTGAGTCAAGTACCGAAGAAACTCTTGCTCCTGAGGCTGTTGGATCCACTGCACTAGTTGCAGTTTTAACTCAAACGCACATAATAATTGCAAATTGCGGGGATTCAAGAGCAGTCTTGTGTCGCGGAAAAGAAGGGCTGTCTTTATCTACTGACCATAAAGTAAGGCATTTGTTTCACATTTGTTTGGTGGACTTAGAAGCTCAAGTGATCTGATGTAGGGAACTTTATTTCCTGTTTGCAGCCAAATAGAGACGATGAGTGGGAAAGGATAGAAGCTTCGGGAGGAAAGGTCATACAATGGAACGGGTACCGAGTTCTTGGAGTTTTGGCAGTGTCAAGGTCCATAGGTATGTGTTTATTGCATTGTTTCTGAATCATCAACGCCAATTTATACAAGTACAAAGTTTATGATCAATTCTGAATCATAAGATTTATAAACACAACAAATTCTAATCAATTCTGAATCATCACTTGATTACTTGATATGATGTTGTTCATATAACATTATCTTTTTATAACAAATCAATTTGTTTAGTTTTTTCTTTTCATAAATGTTGCTGATATCATTTGTCCTGTTTTTCTGCTGAAGTCAAGATTGTCATAATAAAATTACTAATATACCTTTACAAAGTGCCTATAAAAACAACCTATATAAAGATCTCCTGATTGGAAGTCCGTGCCATTTTTTTTAACAGGAACGATCTTATTTTTAATTAATTAAATTTTTAAACAAATCTTGGTCCAATTTGTTTATTATACAAGTCAGGATTAATGTGGAGCATCCCATAAGCCTTTTCTAAGCATTATATGGGCCCGTTTCGATTGGCTTATTTGATTTTATTTACTGGCATAGATACTTTGTTAAACTATCTGTAAGATCTTATAGAAATAACTTATAACATGTCCTTAAGTTGTTTCAACATATTTCCATAATCTCTCCGAAATAGAGAACAGTTTGACTTTATATTATCCGATATTGCTAAATCTTGGCCATGGTGGCGCCATGGCAGATTTTTTGACAACTACCATGGCTAATTTGTGAAGTATGGCGGCACCTTGTAGTTTTATGGAGGATATGGAGGCTTTATACGGTGGGTTTTTGGCATTCCACCATCAATAACACTGACATTATCTTTTATTATAGAAATAGGTTATATATAAGCATTATTTTTGGAATAGCCAATGTCACTAATGTTAGTATTTGTTAGTAATATGCTGAGGGAGGATCGAATCTATGGCCTCCCTTATCACTCAACTCGTTAACTCTCTCACCCCAACCACCAAACCAACCTTATAAGTAAGCACTTAATTAAGTTATTTATCCAAAAGGGCACTTTCTATAGATTTGGAAGGATGATGGGTGCCTTGTCTTAGTGTTTATTATCATCCATATTAAGTTTCTAGGCATCTTTGTTGAAGTATAATTTAGCTTCTTGTCCACCATCAGGTGATAGATACTTGAAACCATGGATAATTCCGGATCCAGAAGTCATTTGTGTCCTCCGAGAGAAAAATGACGAGTGCCTTATTCTAGCCAGTGATGGTTTATGGGATGTGCTAACAAACGAAGAAGCCTGCGATATTGCTCGAAAGCGAATCCTTATTTGGCATAAGAAGAATGGAAGCAATGTATCAACAAGACAACGCGATGGAGTCGATCCCGCAGCTCAGTATGCTGCTGATTATCTATCAAAACTTGCCCTTCAAAGGGGAAGCAAAGATAATATCTCAGTTATTGTTATAGACTTGAAGGCTCAAAGACAGTTCAAGAGAAAAGCTTAACATAGATATTCATCATTTGGAATATTTATAGATAATTCTAAATTTTTACAAGTATTTCTCAGTCAAATAGAATATTTATTTATATAAAAATAGCATATTAATTTAGCCTTTTTGTACAATGTATTTATTTAGCCCTTGAGTTTTTTCATTAGGGCTATGTTCTCTATATATATATATATATATTAAAATTTGCAGTGTATAAGGATACCTCAGCTTAAGAAGAGTTATCACTGGGAAAGCTGCCTACATTAGAATACTGCATTATTTTTTAATGATGTAATTTTTTTATGCTTGCTAGACTAAAATAACATAAATGTATAAATGCTTGTAATTTTTCTTTTAAAAATTTGTATAATTTCTATCATTTTATTTTTCTAATAGTGATGATAAAATTTGAATTTATTACTCATACCGATGACTGAAGTCCATTTAATTGTACTGTTCCAATTACAGTGGCTTATAATTTTCTATATCTTAGGAAAATTAAAGTGACACCTTATATTTCTAATTTTGGATCCTTAAGATTTTGTTGATAGGGCTCTGATACTTTTGTAGTAAGAAAATTCTAAAAATCTGGTCACAGAGAAACTAAAAAAAAATGCAGTTACATATCTAGTGGCAGAGTACCATGACTCTTATTGTTAAACCTATCTTCATTTCAATTAAGAGGGCCTCAGATAGTCCTAAATATTACTGTGTTTGGATTAGTTTATTATGAAGTAAAAATGATTTTTTTTTACGATTTTTGATAGGAATAATGAAAATGTAAATAGGAATAAACCTTTATTGGTTTATCACAGGAAAAATAATTGAAAATAATGATGTTTCTATTTATGGTTAGGTTGTTAGTAGTTATTGTTTTATAGTTAGGTGGTTAGTGTTAGTTGGATCCTATCCCTTGTATAATCAGCCTATAAATAAAGGCTCCCACCCCTTGGAAATGATCTTTTAACAAAATTAGCAATTGAGTGGTTTATACCATTGTAGGAGCGTATTCGCTTTTGTGTATCTTTTTCTTTCAATAAAAAAAAAAATCAGGGACGAATAATTCCCTTTCGCTATTGAGTTCTATCAAGGAACCTAACAAATGGTCCGACCTGCCGGATCATCAACAACCATGGGAAGTACCATGGAATCACGTATGACAGCAATGGAAAAATGGACCAGGGAGCATGAAACAGTCTTTCTTGGAATGCGAACATATATGGAACAATTGAAGGACGGCATGGCAGAATTGAGAAGTGTGATGCAAGAATTGATCATAGCAACAAAAAGAAAGACCCAAGAATCGTCCGAGATATCAGAATCGGAGAAGAGTGTGAAGAATTTCAAGCAAGAATCAGAAGAGGAGGAAAATTCAGCCTCACGTTGGTGGTTAAAGAAAGTGGAATTACCCACTTTTGAAGGAATCGATCCCTTTGGGTGGTTCAACAGAGCTGGAAAGTTCTTTACGATTTAGAAAATAAAAACCGAACAAAGATTAAATCTTGCGCATATTAGCATGGAGGGTGACGCCTTGCATTGGTTCTAGTTCTGCTTAGAGAAAAACAAGAACGCGACTTGGGAGGGATTCTCCGAGGCACTTTTGCGTCGTTTTGGAGGGGAGCATCGCAGGTCTGTCTTCGAACATCTTGCAGATTTGAAACAGCATGTTAGTGTGGATGAATTCATTCGCGAGTTTGAGTTACTAACAGCGCGAGCGAAATCGGTTCCCGAAGAACAACTGTTGGGTTATTTCATGAATGGGTTGCGCAAAGGGCTTCGCAGCCTTGTTCGACCCCATGACCCAAGAACTCTGGTTCGAACGATGGAGGTGGCAAGAGACGTGGAAGAGTCGCACAGCAAACTGCACCCTATGGAGTACAATGGGAATCGCAACAAGAAAATGGGGTTGCGCTACCAAGGAACCGGGTCGAGTGTGGTTTGGGCCAACCTGACTGTTGGAAAAAATGTTGCACCCACAGAATCTGGTATGAATGGTTATGGGACATCGCACAGTGGCTCCAATCAGGCTGGAGGTATCGGGCAGAGTCGGAATAGAGGCGTTAAACACCTTCCTTATCCAGAATATTTGAAGAGACTGGAGGACCGAAAGTGTTTTCACTGCAATCAATCATTAAGGTTTGGTCATCGCTGCACAGAGCGTAGTTGCGTGTAATTCTGCTAACAGAAAATGAGGAAATCAATGAAGAAGGGGAGTTGGTCCATGTTGAGATGGAGGAGGACTCTGAAGAAGATGAGGAATTAAAGGAGGGACCATAATGCAAAGTTATGGAACTATCTAGATGCTCTGCAGGGGGTATGACACAACCTCACACTATGAAGTTGCAAAGGGTTATTCAAGGAACGGCGGTGCTGATATTGATAGACAACGGGGCAAGTCATAACTTCGTATCAACTAAATTGGTGAAAGGTTTGGGATTGTTCGTCGAACCGACAGTCGCATACACCGTCAAATTGGGGGATGGACAAGGAAAGGATACCCAAGGATGTTGCAAAGGAATTCAGATTCAGATGGGAAGCTACACGACTATTGAAGATTTATTTTTGTTTGAATTAGGAGGAGTTGATTTAATATTGGGTGTGGCTTGGTTGGCAACCTTGGGGGAGGTCAAGGTAAATTGGAGAACCATCACTATGAAATTTATGGCACAAGGAGATGTGGTAGAAATTAAGGGTGATCCTACGTTATCCAAGGCGCTGGTATCACCTCAAGCCCTCATGAAAATGACCAAAATTGAAGCAGTTTCAGTAGTATGGGGTTTGGAAACAAAAGAGACATGTCAGGAGGTTAAAGGGCAACTTCCAGAATCACAGAGGAAGGAGTTACAACAGATTCTAGATGAGTTCCAGGGTGTCTCTGTTGAACCTACAGGGCTGCCTCCTAACCGTGACACAGATCATAAAATACCCATCAGAATGGGTGTTGATCAGTTAATGTTAGGCCTTACCGGTACCCTCATCTGCAAAAGAACGAGATCGAAAAACAGGTTGGTAAAATCAATATATAAATTATATTTGTAACTTTTATATTAATATAAAACTATTTAATATATCAGTATTAATGTTACATGTGCTTTTGATATATATGATAATACGAACGATTTAGTCGTAAGGCCTAGCTCAACTGACAATTTCAATATTATTGGACTGGACGTTTTCCGTGGATTCTCGGGATCTCCACTTTGTGCTGTGAGTTTACTAGTAATGTTTGTCACTTCGTCTACAGACAAAAAAAATAATGATTTGATTATAAACTTATTCTTGTTTTATTATTAATGTAATACTCGAGGTACTGTTACACAATTTCTTGCAGTTTAAGTAATGTCTATAAATGGATGATATTTGATTTGTGAAGTGAAGAAAGTAAAAGGCAAAATACTTTTATATTTTATTACTATAGTCTTAAGTTGTTTATATAGAAAAATAAATTACAATAGTAATAATGATAGAATCAAAGTTGATGTCCCTTGATTCTTCAACGTGAAGAATATTTCAATCTCAAGCAACATAATAAAAGCTTTCAACACAAAGGTTCATTATAATAGAAAATTAGAATTCCTTGATATAATCTATAAGCACCAGAACATGAGAAACTTTTTTGTTTACAGCATACACTTGCAAACTCATTTTGTTCACATAGTGAGCAATATTCAAATTAGAATAACCTTTTACCTATAGATTGACTAAATTCCACAACTGAAACATACCAAGATTTTTATATGGTTGCAAGTGTAGACCCTGCGTTGGAGAAATAAGCAGAAAGATCCACATCCAAGTCATCATACATGTTGATAAAAGGATGGCTCTGGAATTTAGATCAAATAAATACATTGTAAGAACTACTATCTACTAATTTAATTTATTTTACATGATATATTCATATAGATAAGATGTATGTATACCAATAGGTTTGGAGAGGATGGTCTATCCTTTGGATTTTTCTGTAAGCTAACACAAAGAAGATTGATAAAGAATCAGAAGCCTCATAAATCAACATGAAATTTATGACAAACTAGCTAAATAAAAGTATTGAATGCACCAGATATTAAGATTTGGTTAAACACATATGAAGTTTGTTCCTCAAAATTATATAAGATATCACAAAATAAAATATAAATATAAAGCTACATGCATGATTAGGTAATAGCTGAAACTACAAACTAATCTCTCAATGTACGAAGATCTATTTAAGAGGCTAACATTTGACTTAAAATTTAAAAACAAACTCTTTATGCTTAAAGGATCAGTTATCTGTCATTTGTATCACACTATGTTGGTCGACTATTTGTTCTAGTTTCACTACAAATTTAATTTACTTTTGAATTGTAGGCTCCTCAAGAATCACTATAATTTTAGGATGAATTGTAAGAATTTGCAAGGGTTAACTTATGTCAAAGTACATTTCTTCCGTCTCTTCTCTCTTCTCCTTTTCATTTTAATTTAGTGGATCAAGATTGTTGAGACTAAGCAAATTTAGATACTATAGTATAGTTAATGTTTACCATGCTGAAATAAACGAGCAAAATTCTGGAGAACATTCATCAGATGGAGCAGTTGGTGAAGGTTTTTCAACAATGGCTTCAATAAGCTGAAACATAGTTTCCCATCCTTCACTATTATCAGGCGGTGTATATGGAAACCTCCCAGTAGCACACTTGAGCAACATCAGTCCCAAGCTCCATATATCACTTTTGTAGGTGTAGCCTTGTTGGCTTCCATTGATTCTTTCTGGCTATAAAATGAGCATGATGCATAAAAGTTGTATTATGTAGCACCATCACTTCAAATTAAAGACATGTCTAGTGTCTATCACATTCCGAACCAACACAACACCAACACATGTAGTTACATTCAACTACTTCCACTTTTTCAAAGTATTTTCAGTGTCAATGTTCATGTGTTGTGTTTGTGTTATGTTTGGTGTCTGTGGCTCTGTCAATACTTCATAATGGTTAGAGGAAAATGATTAATAAACAGAATATTTTACTCACAGACATATAGTTTTTTGTACCAATGTAAGTATTTGCTTGACCAGAAGTAGTATCCATGATTGCACTTACACCAAAATCAGTAATCTTTACCTCCCCTCTATGATTTGTCAGTATATTTGAAGGTTTCAAGTCCCTATGAATAATGTGTTTCTCATGGTGAAGATACATTAAACCTTTCAACACCTACATTGTTGAACCGATACAAGAAACGGATGGAGTCTAGTTAGTCATGCATAAAAATGAGTTTTTTTTTTTTATAACTATGCTATAGGTACGGATTATCTGCCGCCGTTTAATAGCGACTAATCTTGGTCGAGGAGCCTGTTATGCTCATAAGGTGAGTTATCCTGTCCCAATTGGATTTTCTCCATAGGAAAGAGCATGGTTTTAAATTGTGGTTGTGGTTACGCTACAAACCTTTACAATGCAATGAAATACAAAAAAAAATGCGGCTGATATAGTCAAAATTGTGGTTGCGATGTCAATGCAGAGACTTCAAAATCCGCAATATTGCAGCCACAATTGCAGTTGCAGACCGCAAATTAAAACCATGTGCAAGTGTCAAGATTCGAATCCCTGACCCCTTGTTTAAGGTACCTGAGTCCCCTAAGGCTCAGACCAACTACATGTAGGTGCACAAAATGAGTTGTAGGTGTAAAGCTGAAGTATAATTTGTTATTCCTTACCTGCTTACAAATGGCAGCAAGAAATGGTTCTGGAATTGTTTTAACTTTGTTAAGAAGATCCTCTAAGGACCCTCCATCCATGTACTCTAAGATGATTGATATGATACCATTATCATAGATTGTTTGGTACCATACAACAACATAAGGACATTGTGCTGATTGATTGATTTTAAGCTCTTGTGCTATCTGTCTGCATGTTGATTCCTCAAGATTCATTTGAATTTGCTGATTGAAAAGAATACTTTGTAAGTAACAAAAGAATAAAGTAAAATGTGAGTATATGCAAAAAACTTTCATGCTAGTTTGTAATTTGAATTACAAATTTGCCATTTTGTTTTCTATTTTCAAAGAATTGTACAAGAAACAACATTTTTCTGTTTCCATTGTCTCCTGTACAAATCATTTAAAACTCGACACACAATAAAAGGAACGCTGCAATTTTGTAATTAAAAGTGAAAATAGAAGATGTTTTCTCAAACCAAACCAACCCTTATTTTCCTTGATTTACACTATGATTGCTTGAAGAAAACATATTCTAATTAAGTATCACAAGAAGTACACTAGGTTCAAAATACTTGAGTGCTCAATGAAGTGGATTTAATGGAGAATGGGATTAATTCTATTTGAAATTTGAAATTTAGGTTCACACAGCATTACAAAAACTATAAACTAGTAGGAAAAAAAATATAGTGCAAACTAAAAAAAGATATGTATGCAACAAGTATATACCTTTAATGCAAAAAACTGATTAGTCCATTTGTGTTGCACCAATAGGACAACTCCTCCACTTCCCTTACCAATCACTTTGATTGTATCAAGCTCTGCCAAACTTATCTGATTGTCTATTGGCTTGATTGGTGGTTGCTGAAAATAGCACAAATATTATTAAACTCAAATTAAATCCAAATTATCAGAATTCAACCAGCATTTAATCTGGTCTCAAAGTTATAGTGACTGAATAATACATGAATTCCTATACTAACTCAAGCCTCCACACCATCATTGTACCATAAACCACCATAGTTGTGTGCTACAATTGATTATAACTATATTTAGATTTATTTATTTATTAGTTCATGAAAATGGATGGTGTTTTCCATAAGCTATCAGCTTATCCTCCATTTGTTTATCTACAATATTTAATACTATCAAAATGTAGGGAAAGTAGGCTCAATATGCAAAACTAACTCCGCTTCTCTCTCCAGTTTCTTAATCCAAATATAATAGTCAATATCCATGTCCTACTATAAGGGAGAAAAACCAAATAACCCTTTAACCAAAATCAGTACTCTATTTTGATTTGGAAACCTTAAAAAAAGTAATCTTTAGAAAATTAGGAAACCCCTTCTTGTCATAGAGGCCATTTCATTAGGGTCAAGCTAGATAGCACTTACATTTCAAATTAAAAGCATGTTTTTTATTCAACACTCGTACTTATTTCAATCACTTCTATTTTCACAAATTATCGTAGATGTTTATGTTTCTTGTCGTATTTGTCTATATCAGTAGTTCACAAGGTCAAGAAGACCCAAAATTAAAATAATTAAAAATTTGGCAACCCAGTTGGATATATATTTAAAAACAAACAAATAAACAACTACAAAAGATAAAAATTGAGAAAAATATATTACAGCTTCAAATCACTCTGAGAGACAATCCGAACTCCATCCTTATTAACAAGCAAGTTCCCTTCCTTAAAAGTTCCACTTTGAGTCCTACATACAAACTCAATTCCAATTAAATTAAATTATACACAAAATAAGAAATAAGCACATTCACAAAGTTAAAGTAAGAGACTCACAGGAACTTTGCAAAAGAATCTTGATTAGATGCAGGAACAGTGAGTTTGAGATTTGGAACTAAACATCCTCTCTTCATTATTATTTGGATCCTAAAAGACCAAGAAATACTTTATTGTAAGAGATTTGTAGTCAAAATATTTATGTTATATAGTAAGTATTAATTAGTAGTATCTAAGATTATAGTCAATTCAACTTTGGCAAGTGGAGAAAAAGGAGCAATAAGGATTGTCTGAAGATGAAGAAGATTTGACTTGTATTGACTTTTCAAACATGTTCCATTCCCTATTCAAAGTCTTTTTCATTTTGTGTTCTCACGTGTGCAACTGCAAAAGTAATATTTCATTTATTAATTTTGTTATATATTTATATTGTGATGAAAAGATAGGAATTGAGCTTGAACAAAAAAGTTAGGGATTGGATTTTTAAATTTTTTATAAATTTAATATAATATTTAATTGTGTATTAGAATTTTAAGTTGATGTCAAAATTAAAAGTTGATGAGTTATCGGCTAACAACTCTTAGACTTTAATTTCTTTTTACTTGAAATGATTATATTGATAAAATAACTATATTCCTCAACAACGAATTCTTTAATTTTTTCAAAGAATGTTAAGTATCGGGTTGGATTTTGAGATATCTAAGCTCAAAATGGTAAAAAGATAAAATAATGGGAAAACTATACAAGGTATGTATAGAGAAAACTTATCTTACTTGCGAATGCACCATGACCTACAAAATTCACCATACGCCCTGTCTTATTCGGTTATTTTTTGCTGGTAATGTGTTTCCTTCCTATTGCTAGATGTATGTGGCACCCCACGATGGTATGTATTCCCTTATTTTTGTGGCAACTCTCTTTCTATTATCCCCAAGTGTGCTTTTGATATGCGTCATCTCTATACAAATATAGTTGTTCATAGTTAGTGGTGTTATAAACATGGAACACAAGTTTTAATAATGAATTGTCAATTCTCACGTGTTTTGACTTTCTCTAAAGACTGCATAACCCTTTCAACCCAAAACTTTAAGGCATTAGGTTTATGGGTAATTCCTCTTATATATATAATATTTTCTCCATTCTTAGTCAATGTGAGTCCGAGGGAGCCAGAATGAACTAAACGTCTAGGATCTGCGTTAGGTTTATGGGTCATTCCTCTTATATATCCAATATTTCACCTTCATTCCTAGTCAATAAGTGACTAACCATTCATAATTGAATTCCAACAATCTCCCCCTCAGCCCACCACTAGACTTGATACTAGAGTTTTGCTCCCCACCAAGTCGAACCAGTTGTTGGGGAGTCCGGGAGATAGCAACATCCAGAATGGGCTAAACGTCAAGTATCCTTCTGGAATGAGCTAAACATCAAGGATCCTTAAGAGACTTTGACACCACATCTCAAACCAAAATCTTAAAACATTCTATTATGAGTAGTTAGTCTCACATTGACTATGAATGGAGGAAATATTGGATATATAATAAGAGTGACTCATAAACTTAGTGTCTTAAAATTTTGAGTTGAGATATGATGTCAAAGTCTCTTAAAGATCCTAGAGGTTTGACTCATTTCGAATGTTGCGTCCCCAAACTCTTTGTAACAACCACTAAATGTATCTAATTGTTAAATATTTCCTCTGTTCTTAATTATAAGTATTTTTTAAGAAAAAAAAATTGTCTTTTAAGTACGTTTATTATTATTTTTTTATCTTAAAAAGATGGAAAATCAAATGTGATAAATTTAAATACAAATATTATTTTGAAAATAATAATACATAAAATAAACATATTGACTACACTATCAACTCATTAACTATACAACCAATTTTTCTTAATAAAAAAAAAATCTTATAAAATTGGGAGGTAGTAATGTATAATGATCAAATTGACATAAGTGCAGACTAAGGATAAGATAGTCTACGAATAAGCACAAAACCAAGTCAAATCTCATACAAATGAAACAAGTGACAAAACTGTATTATTTGCAGAATTTTCTCAGTGCTCTTACTTTTTTTTATTTAAGCAATTGTATATGAATAATGTTGCTATCTGTTATAATCAATCTCTATAAATATATGAGCCAAGTTTGGTAATTTTTATCAAAAGCTATTTATTTCAAAACTCGTCTTGACTTGTTGCTTGCTTGATCCAAACATAGCCTCCAATGCAGCCTCCATTAATATTTTTTCTTTTCTTAACACAAGTGGCAATAGTCAACAGGTCAATATTTCATGTCATGGACAATAATGTATTAATGTATCAAAGGTATACTATGGTATCAAGTTACCGTTAGTACTAGACCAGAAAATTCCTGATGAAGATCTAGCTCCTTAAGTTCCACATTTTTCAAAAAACTTAAAAGGAAAATGGTACTAATTATATAATGTCTATGCTGTGTTTATGTAGAAAGGATTCAAGGTTGATGGAAAATGAGGGAAAGAGAGGAACTCTATATCACACAATTAAGATTCACATGGAAACAAGATGGAGAGAAATCTGATAGAAGATGTATGTATATATGAAGTAAAAGGAAGCAAACATATTTTCATATTTTAATACTATAGATAGCTTTAAGCTGAAAAGAAATTAAAATAGAAATTATGACAGAATCATAAAATAAAAATAAACAGAATAATATAAAATAAAAGAGAATCAAATATGATTTCCGTAGATTCTTCAACAATATATATGCTACTACAATGAACAACAATCTAACCACCTATCTAACTTGTAACAAGCTAACTTCAAAACTACAGTCAACTTTTATCCTCTTAATATGTGTCATCATATTAAGCGAAAAATCGAAAAAGAAAGGTGATAGCAACTCCTGTACCCTACTGATGAAGATTTCACAGTAACCGTGGAAGATACTAGTATATATTTCTGTTTTCAACATTACAGTATCATTGTTCATTGTCATATAAAAAGCTTATGATATTTACAAAGTCCTTTTCTGGAATCCTAATGAAGATCCAAACGGGTTGCGTCGAAGTATTAAATATCAATCATATTGAAAGAGAATTTTGAGAGCAGCTGCGGGATCCCGGATATAATTGGCCCGTATGTCTGCATAATGCACAAGGCGTTGACACAATCATCAACTCAACACTTTAGCATTTTCCAGATATGCGTGGATTGGTGGGAGAGAGTGGAATCAAATGAAATGTGATAACATCTACTTTTTAAAAATCTAATGAGCTCAATCCACTCCATTCCACCGTCTGCACCTGATGGAATATCCGGAAACTGTGGATATTTCTAAGACTGATGGAAATACGTAGTTCATATTCCATACCTTGTGATTTTCATGAATTTGGCACAATGGAACTGAAAGCAACTTCATGTTCCTTGGCACAGTGAACCTTTGACTTTCTGGAAGCTTAACTAGGAAGAGTTTTATACACTCCTAGACCATGAAGCAAATCAATGAAACTATGACATCTCAAATAAGAGCTTGCTTAAACATGCCTTCTAAAAAATTTACCTTTGGATGTTTGACATTAGGTGGTAAGAAAGGATACATTAATGTTTCAAAATCAGGTCTCCACCACATTCCAAGACACTCTCCGACCTGAATCAAGTAAATTACAGTTTATCTTCTCTATAATTTGTAAGATTGTGTGTCTTACACGTCTAGTTTACAAGGAAAAGAGACTCTGGTATTCTGAAGTTCGGGCACAAAGTAAGTAAAATATGACTAAAGATTGTTCCAATTACAATTCAAACTCGGATATTCCCGATCAATTTGTCCTTGGTGTGAAGTTATAGTGATGCATGAAAAAAGGTTAGTTTAATACCTCCCATTCTGCCCCGTCCCCATCTTCATCTACAGAAAGTTTCCTCCCCAGCTTCCGCTTCAATCCATCGATATCTAGAAATCAATAAATTTTATCCATAGTAAAAACTCAAATGTTCCCAAAGCTTTCCAACTCAATGTTTGACAGATTCCTACTATACCTGATTCACCTGGCCTTAAACGGCCACCAGGAAGTTTAAAGATCAAATTTTTTATTTGAAAGAGCAACAAATGCGGATGTTTGAACAACTCAACCTAAAACATGAACAGTTGCTGGTTACACTTTCAGTTCAGCATCATACTGCAAAACTTTAAATGAACTAAAAAGACTAATTAAGCAGTGATTATTAACTATTAGTAGTAACTAATTAGACTATATTTACTTGACACAATAAATAATTATTAGTTGTTTCTTCATTGAACTCCTCTTTTTCAACATATATGTTTTTAAAATACAGAAAAATATGTACAAAACTAGTTTTAATCAATACAGTCTTTGATGTTATGATGATCGGAGACTATTTTGACAGTAAGTTATATCTTTCAATGACTATTTTGACGATTAAACAAAGGGGTAAAAGAGTAAAGTAACTAACCATTATAACAGCTTCAACACAAGTTCGCATTCCACGGGCAGCATAGCTATTAAATTAAATGAGTTTAATTAAAAAAAATAGAAAAGAAGTGATAAAAGATAGCAAAAGAGAAAAACGAACTTGGATTGAATTCTTTGAAGACGATCATGGAGGGAGTGATCTTTGGAGGGAATGGAATCTTTAAATCCAAAATAGTAAGAATTGAGAGGGTATATCTTCACTTCTACCTTCTCATCATGGATGATAGTGTTGTTTGCCACAGTAATCATCCCCTCTTCTTCATCCATCACTCCGAATTAAAGCGATTTCACTCAAATCAAACACTTTAAAGTTACTGTTCAAATAAGTGCGTTTATTAAGTTATTTAAGAGCAAGTACTACTCAAGTGAGGAGAGAAATAAAGTTGAAGAAGTTAGTGAAATTGAAAAGGAGGAAGCGTGTCAAGGTTGTGTTGTAGAACGGGAGAATGTTTCGCCACGTGGCAGGAAATAAAAATGCATGTAAAGGGTACAATTATTATTAACAAGAAATCAATACAATTATTTATTTCTATGAGAATATGACTAAAAGAGATGCTCCAATAAGAAATAAAGGATGTAATTAGAAAAAATAAATTAATGTTATATTATATATTGAAAATTATAATTATTTTAAAATAAAATATTTTTATAAATGGGTGGGTCATTTACTATGAGACAGAGGAAATATTAATTAATTTGGTTAGTGTAGTTAGGGAGTGGAGTGGATTCGGTTTTTAAATTTAACAAATTACTAACATTAGTTATTGAAAAAAACATAATATAATAATTTAAATTTTTAATGTTTATAACGATCTAATTTGAATTCTTAAGTGTTTAATTTAATGGTATTGATAATTTATTTACACTTAAAAAATAGATGATTTATAAGCCGAGGTCAACAAACAGTCAAATTTAAGGTTATCTAAATTCTTCTTAGTAAAAGTCGGGTCAAGCAAAGAAAAAACAACTAATTATGAATTAGTTGATTTTTTTCTCAAGTCTACAAGGTTCACGAAGGTTGTGAAGGCGTAAAAATTGATTAAAAATTGGTTTCGTCTAATGATTTAACAGTTCTACTTATGTTCCATGTGTTTAGCACCACTAACTAAACTCAACGACTAACGCAGACACATTGTCTTGGAAAAAAACACATATGTAGATATTAACATGACGTGGAAAGAGAAAAGACAATATGATTGTGGGACGCCATGTATCCATATCAATGGAAACAATCACACATTAATTGTGTAAATATTCCATCAAGTCTATATTTTTTTAGGCCATGATTATGGCATGTATGACTAGCATTTACCTATAAATATCAATATTTTATAAATTTTGAAGGCACACACAATTAATCAAACAAACTTTTTATGTATTTTATCTTTTTATCTTTCTGTTTTACTTTATTTTAATGCATTTATTAAATTATTAGCTTAAAAACACTCCTACATGATACCTAATACTCTCTGGACTACTAATTAAGGAACTCATAATTAAGAAATATAGTTTTTTCAGACTACTAATTAAGGAACTCATAATTAAGAAATATAGTTTTTTCGGACTACTAATTAAGGAACTGATAATTAAAGAATATAATTTTTTCTTAAGTGTAATTGTTTGAAGAAAAAAAAATTCACAGTTGAGAGTAATATCTCATTTAGTTTTAAGTTCAAACAACACAATCCAATGAAAATATAGTGATAATAATTTTTATGTAAAAAGTTTAAATAATTATGATTTATTTGGAGAACATAGCAATAAGCATATACATTTTTAACTATCAAAATAATTATTTAAAAATGTCTCTTAACAAAAGTAATAAAAAGATTACATATTATTTAACAAAATACTAATAATATTAATTATTAACATTAACTTAAAATAAAACAATCATATTTATTACGTTACACCAATTGTATATGGTGGCTAAACTCCCACTTTTTTTTTTGTTTAATTAAAGTTTTAAACTGATTATGAGTATTTTTAACATATATTTACGTTGAGACTCTACGATTCTTATTATAAAATTATTTGTGTCGAATTTCTTTCCTTTAAAAGCACACGTATTATCGACCAAGTAGAACAAAATAAAATATAAAATCACTCTGTTTACAACAAAAATCTTGAATTACTTTTTAGTCCAATAATTTGTTAAGGTCTTTTTTCTAAGGTACATAGTTCTTCTGAGTTCAAAAAAAATAAAATATCATAAAAAACCCAAACGAAAACTTAATTCTTATTTTGGTCATGGATCTTAATTAGTATGACGAGAGGGCTAGAGCCCAATCCAGAAGACACATAAGATAAATCTTCTTTTATATTATCTATAGTCTCAAAAATCTCTAATCAACACATTAAAATTAATCAATTTAAATATGTTTTTTTCTTTCAAATTTAACCATTTCAAAAATTATTAAGGTGAAAAAAGAAACTACCGATCCAAAAACTTGAAGGGATAAATCCCAGCCCAAGCCAACAAAAGCATTGCGTCACTCCTCACTAAAAAACGGGACAATTTTTCTCCCCTAACATTATTTTGGATGTACAAATAAAAAATATTTTTATTTTTAAATTTGTACTTTCGAACAAATTATATAGTCCAAAAATACACTTTCAAAACATTTTTCATTAAATGTGAGAGAGTGAAAAGTAACGCCTAAAGTAAGCTCAACAGAGTGCTTGTGGGCCACAGAGATGGGTATAAGAGTAATCCCGATTCGTTTAATCATTTTTTTGGGTTCTTTATCATATATTTTGCATCTATAAGTTTTGGAGGGGAGGAGAAAGGAGGAAATAAATTTTATTTTTATTTTTTAAAAGAAATAATAAGATGCTTTTGAAAAATGAATTAAATGTGATTGATATAGTTGTGTGATATTTATTATGTTATTTTAATGTTTTAATATATTGATTATATATTAAAATACATATTTAATTAATTATCGAAAAATTTCACTTTCAATTTTTTTTAAAATTCAACTCTTAAATATATATATATTAAAAGTGTAATTTAGTCAAAATGGTGTTTTTAAAAATGAATTAAATAAGATTAGAATGTTATATGATTATTTATCATATTATTTTTTTATATTTTTTAAAAAATCTCAAATAACTATTTATTTGTGAATTGTGATACATAAGTATAGATATAGTATATTATGTATTGAGTATTACTAGTACGGTACAGTATTTTTTAAAAATTAAGGTATGAGTAAGTTAATAAAAAAATATGATTTTTTTAATATAATTTAAATAACAATTAAATTATTTTTTTTTTAACTATTTCTGATGAAAGGTAAGGTTGTCATAAAAAAATATTTTATCCTTAAAGATAATACAAATAATAATATATTATATACAATAACCAAAATTGAAAATTAATTCAATCCAATCCATATCTATAAAAATTAGATTGGAATGAATTAAATTTAATTTTAAAACCAAATTAATTCAATGATCAAATTACAAAATTAAAAAGATTGAATTAGATAATTTTTTTTTTAAAAATCGAATCAATTCAATTTATAAATATCGCACTAATAATAAATAAATAAACAATAAAAATATTTAATTATTTTAAAAGTATTCATACTTCACCACCTTTATATATAGTTCTCTTCAAAAATCTAACAACCAAATATAACCTCAATGTACTTTAATCATAATTATAATTTTTGTAAGAAAAATAATCTTTTAGGTTCTTGATTTAATGTTGTTATGAGTTTTAGGTCAGTCTTCTTTTAAATATTAAGTATATGAAATAAAATATTACGCTAGCTGTTGGGAACTGGGATCCTTGAATAGGGACGGGAATAGGTTAGACCGTCCGTAGGGGCCTATAGCCTGGCCTACTTATGGTCTAGTCTGGCATGACCTATTTAATAAAAAGGCTAGGTTCAAGTTGTTTTTGAAGCCTACTTATTTAAATAGATCAGACTCAGACTTATAAAAAAACCTATTAGGCATGACAGACTGACCTATATATATTTATTATTTATTAATATTATTTTTTTATTATTATATAAATAATATTATTTTCTATTTTAAATTCTATCTATTAGGCAATCACTTAGTAATCATTCTATATTCAGTAGTCGTTTCATATTCGATACCGGTTCTATATTAGGTAGTAGTTTCATATTCGGTAACCGTTCAATTAGTCAATCACTCAGTAGTTGTTCCTTATTTGTTTAAGAGGTAATAATAACTGTGTTTAAAAAAGCTTCCAGGCCAGACAAAAAAAAACTATGATAGGCCGTAGATCAAATTTAGGCCAAAAAAAATAAATTGTAGGTCAGACTCAGAGGCCTTTCAAAGTCTGGTCTAGCCTGACCTATTCTCACCCTTAATTAGTACATATCACCTTAACATACGGCTCATTATAAGATATCTCCTTTGTCTTTCTTTGTAAACCAAACTTAGTTGTAATGACCACTTTGTGGAAGATGCTATTATATATGCTTTGACCGGTAACTCTCAAAGCTTATGAACTCATGATTTACCACCTTGTTGTACGGATTTTGGAGATTGTGAGCCAATTACTTGTCCTAGATATCCATGTTGTCGCTCATGTTGTTGCCCTCCAGCGTGTAATGCTCGACCATAAAACTTCAAATCTCTTACATTATATTTACACCAATCATTATGTATTAAATAAAACTCAATCTCATATATTTAATAATTGCATCAATAAGAATGAATAAAAGAATTATATTTTCTTGTCCTCTATTATAATTTGTCTTTTCTTTTCATTCAAAAATTATTTGTCTTTTTTGAATATTTTAGGAATATATATAAAAATTAAATAGATTTTTAATTCACATGCAATACAAAATTAAATATGTTGTCTTGATTTGGCTATAACCATCCTTGTCAATTTCCTTCAAAAGAAAGAGAAAAAAAAACTATATAATGTTTTTAGATTTTCTTTTCTTTATTGTTGTTTTAAAAAACACAAAATTAACAAAATGAAAGAAAACGTAAAATATAAAAAGAAAAAAAAAATAAAA
>JBBPBT010000420.1:2545482-2556809 GCA_037974875.1 Cicer bijugum | reverse complement strand
CTTCATAATTACTTAGTAGTACTTATGGATATATGTGACCTGCATACATTTTAAAAAGTTATATTGACAAAATATAACAATTAAATTCTAAAATTTTAGTGTTTAAAAAACAATTTAAAATTTACTTTTAGTTGTTAGAAATGTCAATCAAAATTTAATTTAATTTTATTGTAAAGAGTGTTAAGAGTTTGATCGTTAATATATTTTTAAAAATTTATAATTTAAAATTTTTATATATAATATGATATTATAATTTTTATTTATCTATTAAAATTTAAAAAACTTGACCATCATCATATTTTAGTTCAAACTTCAGCTAATGTTTAATGTAAAAAAGAGAAGTAGATTTGTCCAGTAATATTTAATAACATATACCCAACTAGACACTTAATCTGCACTAACAAAACTAAAAGAAATAACTTCGTTCAAATCAAGCCAACGACATGCACTTAATCGCTATGTTTAGTTTCAATCGGATTATGGAACCAACAACAAAATATTATACCACAATTTTTGTTTTAAAACCAAGACAGAGAGTCCAAAATAGGATATGGGCCTAATATACACAACTCAGTCATGACAAAAAAAAAACATTAAAACCTATGCTCTTTTAATAACTTATTTTGTTTGTAGTCTATATTTTGTGGCACTATTTGCAACGAGTCTTATGAAATATTACGAGTCAGATCATGATTCAAAGAACAATATGAATTTTTATTTTTTTTAACAAGTGTACAATATTTCTTTTAATATTTTTTTTGAATAAAAAATACAATTTATTCAATAAAAATATAATAATAAATTAAAAATTACAATATAAATAAAATTTATACAATATAATTTTGTACTCTCGCCTTTCTCTGCTCGCTCATCAAAAATAATAATTGGACTCCTTACTTGAAAATTTTCATCATCCCAAACTAAAGAAGTCGAGTTAATAGACTTCTTTAGTTTTCCTTCTATGGTTAGAACATATGTTTTCTTTTCTCCCAGTGAAGTGAATGACAAAACATTGTGGTTCACTGAAACAGTGAGTCATTTAGGTACCGTCACAATTGCTCTATATATCGACGTGGGTAATCCAACATTTGTAACAGTCCTTTTAATGCTTCCACTTAGGTGATGTTTGGGGCGAGGAGCTTTGAGAGCAAAGGATGGATAATTCAAATTCCTTGCTGATGCATTTACTCTGTCGAAGCAACTAATGTCATCATTTGTGATTAGTTGTAAAGCTAACTGGTGGTAGCCTAATCCACATAAGAAGCTTATGTAGTCTACTTTTGGGGCATCATATACCAAGTCGGGATTCACAGCCTTAACAAGGTCAATTTGGCTGGCTCCGTAAGCAAATTCTGCATCTTGATTATAAGTGGGACTCAATTTGCTTCGCTACAACACAAGTCATACACAATAAGTGTGACTCATCTGCTTCGCTGCAACACAAGTCATACACAATGTTTTTTATATATATATATATATATATATATATATATATATATATTAGCTTATGATATACTACGTAAACTATATTGACCTCAAAGTAGTAGAAAATTTTGAAAAATCTTCAAAAATCTTCTTAATCTATAATTATTAGTATCACTTGTACCAAACTATGTACTTTATTATTTATTTATAACTTTGAAGATAAATTAATTTTAAATTTATTAACTTTAAGTTTTACCTAATTTTTTTTTTATTGTTAATAATTTTTTTAGTTGACAAAATGAATTCAGTACTATACACTAATAATATCGACAATAAAAAATTGTTAAAACTAACATAAAAGTTTGAATGTATTAAAAATTTAAAATAAAGTGAAATATAAATGTACTTATTTTTCAAGAGAATAAAGATTTTAATATAAAAGAAAAGAGAAGTGTAATTCAAACTCCTCACATGTTTATAATAAAGATTCAACTTTCTAAAAGACAACTCTATTTAAATATTAATTAAACTAAGCAAGGGATAAGTTTAGTTTTCTTAATGCATGCATATTTTGATTGAGGTGTGAAACTACTTATTTCAATTACTTGTTGTCATTAGAGTTGAACGGATAACAACAGGTGACCATGTAGGGTGAAAAGAATTGATGTACCATGCTGCACTAGAAACATGTGGACAGGACATTGATGTTCATGACACAATATTGAACTCTAATGTTCTGTTCTCACCGAGAATTTTAGAAATTGGGGAAAGTGGAGACCAACTAGCTATAATATCCACTCTTGGAGCAGTTAAATCAGGCTACAATATTAAACAAAAAATATATTAACAACAAATTAACATGATAGAGATTTATTTAATTTATTCATTCATATGAAAGATAACATGAGAATCTCAAGTGTAACATTGTTTGGACCCCTTCCTGAGAAAGAGGACACCTTGGGTGCCAAAGTATCTCTTAACTCATTTGTTTTGAAAATTGTTGCAATTGGAGTCCTACAAATTGATTTATGCAATAAAAATTAGATGAGTTTGGTTATCTAAATTATTGTTAGTGAATATGAAACTTTGATTTAATGCATATATTAAATATAAGTATTGTCTCCTGAAGAGGTCAGTAACACCTACTCTAAAAGCCTCTGGGCCCCTTGATTTCCTTCGCATAGAACAATTTTGCCTTTCACCAATTTTTCATCCAACAAATTGATGGGCAATCCCTGCAATTTTAGAACAATTTCATTAGCAAATTACAAAATTTTGAGAATATTCTGCAATTCAATTTTGTAGCATAATTAAATATTTTAAAGATATGAAGGCAAAATATACTTAGATGAATCTCCATCAAAGTCTGCTTCCTTATTCGGTGCATCTCTAAAATAGATAAGAGGATACAATTATCTCTTTAGATCAAAATTATTCAAGGAGGTACCCTGTACAAGTAGCAAATATATTGTCATTCTTATTCATTACTGTTATGATATATAAAAATGATTAATCTTCTAATTAAATATTCATATCATCAACTTCCAAACCAAATTATTTTTGCTTAGATTTAAGAAACAGAGACTATTGTGAGACTTATTACTTTGAATTAAAAGATCATGAAAAAATGATTGGCTATCATAGAGTAAAAATAGTGATTTACCTCATAAAATTTGTTATTCCCTAATTTGACTTGGGTAACAAATTTTCTATCCAAAGTGCTTGCCGCCACAGAAATTGCCCAAGGTGCGACATTCATTACCGATGCATGATTTGGACTTGAATTCCCTGCCTGTAACACCCCAATATTTTTATATATATTATATATGCATCCTTTAGTAATTTTTGTAATTCATTACTTAATTTATAATTTATTCTACGTGTAAATAAATTAAATTAAAATTTATTACTCCGTATTTCACTTGAATAGTTATAACCTTTATTTTTACTTAATTGTTTTGTTGTGACAATTATATTAGAACGATTTATGACATAATTATTTCCTACGTGGACAACTGTGTATTTTGTTTATTTGATTATTTTCGATAATCATGAAATTGATGTGTTAGATACATTGACTTTATTTTTATACGTTACCTGCAGTGGTAATTTTGTCTTACTTGATTTATTTTAGTTGATGAAAACATTATTTAAATTATTTAATTAAATTATAATTTATAAAAGTTGTATCATTTATTAGTTTTATTTTAGACCAAGTAAGTATTTAACCTAGGAGAAAATAGAGTTAGTGAAAATACTTCATTTTATTTAATTAATTTAGTGTGACAATAATAAAGTAATTGTTCATTTAATTTTAATTATTTGATGAAATATATTTATATCAATTAATTAATTAGTTGTTGGGGTATTTTTAGAGTGAACAATGACCAAGTCAATTTTGGTCAAAATTTAATCATTCACACTATATTTTAGTTTTAATAGCATTTAATTATAGAACCGTGTGTTTTCTATTTCACATCTAATAAAATGTGTAACAAACACGAATAAGTAAATTAATTCATAACGGTTGGTCATTGAATGATATTATTCCAATTGAATATCTTATTGATGTGTGCAATAAATCTCAATGAGAAAAATTATTCTTTTTCTCTAATCAGCTTCAGTCTCCATTCACAACATTATATTTTGTGTATCTGAAATATTTTCTAAGTCACTCAAACAACCACCCACATATTCTCTCTATTTCTTGTGGAAGCCCTAAGCTTTTGTTCCTTCATCTTTATGAGTTTTTCGTGGGATATGTAGTGTTACGTGGAAGGAAAGCGTCCAAGGTAAGGGCTTTTCCCCATGCAGAGTTAGGCTAGATATTAAGTTAGCGAATCGTAAAATATTGATATGATGTTTGGATGTATTAAAAGGAAAATATTGATTTTTATTTTTGTCGTAAAGGAATTAACTATAATGCTTTGTTTTTTTTTCTATTTGGTAATATCTATCTTGATGAATTAATTATAGAATTATACTTTTATTATTATACCTTGATAAATATGTTTGTAGTGAAAATGTTTAGTGTTTTACGTGTTTTAGAGTATTTAATTATAAAGTTATAATTTTTATAATGTTATAATTAATAATATGTTTATTATGATGTATTTGATTTTAATTCTTGACTTTGAGTATTTTAAATTTAAAACGTGATTTTTATGGACAATGTATGTCTGGAGGAAATTGATGAAAATTTTATATTTTTTAATTTTAATAATATGAAAGAATTTGATATGGAATGATTTGTTCTTGTTGATTGCCTTAGTGGCTGGTGATCTGGGTTTGAATAGTTTGTCTTTGTGGTTGCCTAAGTGGCTGGTGATGTGTGTTTTAAATATTATTATCTATGTGGTTGCCTAGGTGGCTGATAATTTGTGTTTTAAAAATTATCATCATTGTGGATGCCTAAGTGGCGGGTGATTTGTGATTTAAATATTGTTATCTTTTGTGGTTGCCTAAGTGACTGATGATTTATAATTGTTTAAGTGAGTGGTGTCATGTACTTTTTGAGCATCATTATCATTTCATAACATACCATATGCATCTTTGTGGACGCCTGTGTGGCTGGTTTAATTTTCTCCATTGGTATGGGTGACTCTGTGTGGACGCCTGTGTGGCTGGTTATATCCGGATCATATATATTTAGGAGCATGCATAACTTATATACATTTTATTGTTATTTTTATTTTGATTTAATTATTTGCTCTACGGTTGTTGCTTATTTATATACATTTTATGACTATTGATATATCTTTGAGAACTATTAAATAATCAATTTTTTAAATCTTTTATTACAAAAGGATTTTATATTCATATTTTATAGTTGTTATTTCATTATTTGGTTTAATTTTGTTGTGGGATGAACTGACCCCTTACACCAACATTTAGGTACCAATGATCTCAAATAGTTGAGTTGCATGAATGATGTTTGGTTGGTGCACGCGCGTGGGAAAATAGGACTTTTATTTAAAAAAATAATGTTTTATATTACTAAAATTTTTGTAGTACACTGTAAAGTTATTTACTCGTCATTATTAACTTTTGATAAAAATGTGGAAGTGAGATTTTATTCCTATTAAATGTCCTTAATTCCAGTCAACATGGTTTCTTTTGTAATTCATTTAAAGAGAATTTAATTTATTTTGGAACATAAATGAATATCGATATAACAACTGTAATATTAATTTTGTAAACGAATAAATAAATAATATTTTAGTAAATTACATTACGTTCTTTTACAAAAGAAAATATATATTAAGTTATTTTTACGCATCTTCAATCTATTACATGATGAACTACTCCTAAAAAAACAGTTGTTTCTAAAAAAAATATATATTTTTAAGTAATAATTAAAAAAAAATTTGGGGCGTTACACTGCCGATGAGCATCGACAGTTATCTTTTGTCCAAGCGAGAACGAAATTATGTTAACTCCATCAGCAATGGCATCATCAAATGCGGCAAGAATGTCCATATCATCGCATCCATCAGACCAACACACTTTATAAACCACAATTCATGCTGAGGAAGCTCCACCTCTTGTCGTTCCTTTCCCAAACCCGAACATATTGGCCATGCTTACGGGGTTTCCAGCCGCTATTGAAGCTACATGGGTTCCATGCCCATTTGTGTCACTTGGAGATACAACATTTGTTTTGCTGAAGCATGTATAATATATAGTTCCAATTATTTTACTACAAAAAGTATTTTATATTATTAGCATTTCAACATAAGTTATAGAAATATGAAATTTTTTACTATGAGATTACTAAGCAGTCATAATATTGGTAGTAGACTGAAGATTAAACAACTCATGGTATCTTTTGTATTTTAAATCATTTTGATGATGGTAAAATGTGTCATTTGGTCTTCATTCAACAACCAATTTATATCCACTTACTGTGGTGATTAAATCTTTTTGCAACTTTAGAAAAATTGACTATGAGTATATAACATATTACTTGTTGCAGTTGAAGTCAACAGCTTGGCATGTTCCCTTCCATTTGCTAGGAGGTGAGCTCAATCCTATATCATTGAAACTATGAGACTCCGACCAAATCCCATGATCGATTACTCCAATAATAATGTCACTCTCTGGTTGTGCTTTCTCCGCATCTATTGAAAAACCGATAAAGTCACAAGATTTTGTTGTGAGGACTTTTTTTTTTTCATTGGGAAAGACGGATACAACCCCTTCATGCACTACATTACCAATTTTAATGGTTAACAAATATTTAAATATTTAAGTAGAAACGATAGGTAATTTTTCAATAAAAAAAATATAATTTTTTTTATTACCGACCATTTTATTAGATTCTTCCTCTGTTAAGTCTACAACAAAGCCACTAAGACTACGTTTATAGTGCTTGAGTATAGACTTTGATTTTTGTTTGCTGAAATTGTGAATAGAAAAGACCGGTAAGTAATTAAGTCGAATATACAATTTATGTTTTTGTTTTTTTTTTATTGAAGCAGTAAAATTTTCAAATATTTACTATGTATTTTTAACCAATAGGCCCGACCTACTAGCAACTTCCCGTGGCATGTTTTGATGACGGGCCAATGATGAAACTTCATCGTCCATAGTCTTGCCGATGTAGACAATGTAAGTCTACATTTAAAAGAAGATATTTATCATAAATAAGAACAAAAGTAAAATATGAACCGTGACATTTGATAAAGAGATATGAAGAATATTATTTGCCTTTAAGTCATCTTTGAATGTTCCATAACATTGTAGCAATAGTGAAGTAATGTTAACAAGGAGATGCAAAAGATATACAAAAATGTCCTTTCCATTTTCAAGCTAATAATGACACAACAAAAAAATTAGTTAGTGGTACAAAAAAGTTGGACTATCAAAATGGTATAATCTATGCACACAAGGAAAAAAGTGTAAATAAAAAATAAAGCTATAATACAAACATGCAAGAAAACAAGTGTAATAAATCAAATGGATCTGTTTTGTTTTTTAAATAAAATAAATAAATAATAATAATAATAACAAATAACTAAACTTAAATAGAAGGTTAATATATCAACATTAAAACAGAGAAAACATTACCACACCAAAATATCAAATTTTGTTGATACTTCCTCTCACGTGTTATGATTTGCTTCACTTTTTTCAACCAATGGCTTCCTTCTTACTCTTTTTCTTCTCCACACACTAATTCTCTGTTGTAAAACAAATTCAAATGAGAAAACACTTCCTCTTAATTCTGATTTTCTTTGGTTCCAATTTATACTAAAATGTCATTAATTATTGTCTATCTTACTATTATTAATTAGTTTATAAATTACTTTTCCTATTACATAATTGAGTATTCACTTGTTTGCTCATTTGGTACGTAAAAGTAAGCCTTCTAGTTTGAGAAATTTGTGTTAAAATTAATAATAATTTATTTTTTTTACTGTAAATTTATAAAAGTAAAATTGTTAGTACATTGATACTTTAGCTTTCCTATATATTTATTAAGTTGTAGATTTATATTTGAGAGTTGATTAATTAATTAATAATATTTAAACTGTTATTTATGAGATAAAGGTTTAATTTTTTTGTTGTTGTTAAAGATAAAAACCTAATTTTATAACTTGAAAGAATAAAATTTAAATATAATTAAAATATTATAAAATATAATAATCATTAGTACCACTTTAGTTAATTATAAAATTTAAAAAAATAATAACATTCCATTAATTTTTTTCTACCTCTTTTCTATGTCTTTATCAATTTCCTTTCTTTGATAAAATCTTTATTACCCTTGTCAATTAGTTGTATATTGCTTTATACTCTTATTGTGGCCCATAAACTATTAGACACGTATTTAATACAATGTACAATAAGGCAAGTTTCGTAAATTTTAAAGGTTAATCTAATGAACATTATATTTACACATTTTGATTTATTTGAATAGACTCGAACTCATACTTGATTCTCACTCATAAAATTCCAATTCAACAATGTTTCTTTTCCAAAATTAAAGAAAAACCTAAAATGACCATGTTCCTAATTTTCCCTCTAAATGTAACAAAAATTTGAAACCCAAATCTAAGAAAATGAATATTAGAAACAAGTTCTTGTCAATTAAGTATTCTCCTTTTCAATAAAAGAACCATCATCTCTCACCACCATCCCCTTGCTCTATACTTCTTTCTCATGTAGTGATATTAAAAATAACAAAATATGTAGGACCTTTTCACTTAAAAATAGAATCAATAACACACTAAACATAATAAAATATTTTCATAATCAGTATAAAACAAATTATCATATTTATATTGATGAATTGGAGAAATCGAAAACTAAATGGAAATATGAAATTGTTAAATGCATGCTAACAATCGGTAACAATAATGAGATATTCATGGAATAAGTTGATTACCAATCAGCAATAAATCACTACTAATTCATTTGTAGTAAAAAATGCTTGAATATAGTATTGGTATAATAATCAATAATGTTATATAGTATGATATGTTTTTACACAAACAAATCACGACGGCTACAATTTTAAGTTAGTAAAATTAACAATATATCTAAGTTGTGATTTGTGACTCTTGAAGCAGCAGATAAGGATAAGGGTCACTTGGTGGGTTGTTTCTTTCTTTGCCTGTAGGTGTAATAACCCTTCCTTTCCCAACCTGTCTATGTCCTACCCTCCCCTTATAAAAGTATTCTATCCCTCCAAAAAGAGAAGCTTTTAATTTATTTATTTTTAGGTTTTTTTATATGTTTTCTTTCTTAAATTCAAGACGTATCAACCATTAAATGTGAATTTTTTTAAGTATATTCAAATTTAGATTTATTACATTGTAAAAATCTAGTTTATTCTATTAAACTCAACTTCGTTATTTAAAATATAAAATAATATCAATTATATTTGTTTATGGTTTGTGTGTTATACACCTACATACTCAATCGATGCTTGATGATTTGTTTTGAAAATTAAGAGCAAGTTTCATCTAGTGGAATTTCATTCCTTGGTCTTCTTTGTAATATAGAATAAAGTTTAAATATGATTTTAATTCATGTAATTATAATATTCTTTTTATTAGATTCGATTCTTGGAAATTAAAAAATTGTGTCATGTGACTCATTATAAATTAAAAGTAACGGATCTTGAATGTGTAGAGACTAAATCTAAAACAAAAATTTATAAAGATTAAAACTAAAAAAAATCTTAAAATTACATAAATTAAAACTATATTTAAATATATAACTAAATAAGTTTTTAGTCCCTATAAAATCTCACTATAATTTGTTTTTAGTCTTTATAAAAAAAATTGTCAACTTTTAAGACCTTAAATTTTTATTTTCAGTCATTGATTTTAAACCAATTATATTGTCTCTTTTGAATTTTTGAATAATTATTTACAGTAATTTTTAGGGCATGATAAGAAATTTGTTGAATAAGTGAGAAATTAAAAATAAATTTTTAAGTACCAAAAACTTAACAATTCATATTTAAAATATACACAATAGTTAGTTTGACATAAAAAAAGTGAAATAAAAAATTCGAAGGAACTAAAAATTAACAAATTTTTTATAACAACTATAAATATAAAATTTATAAAAACTACAAAGTTATTTAATCTTTAAATATATAAAATAGTATTGACAAGGATTATTTTTTAAACCAAATTATGAATAAAGATATATATGATAAGAGGAAATCATGAAATAATAAAGTACTTGGGGCCCAAACAAGTAGACGATGAAATAAACATACCCCTTTTTCTAAAAAATAAATTAAATAAACAATACTTTAGGTTGGTTATGAAGACAGACAGAAGACTAGGTTTGCGGAGCCGCTCTCCATCTTTGTCCCTTTGTTCTTCTCTTGCTTTTCATCTATTCACGAGTACGTGATTTGGAACAGGTTGTTTTTAACATTTTCAAGATCTATTTTAATCATTAATTTTGATATCCTAATGAAAAGAATTGATAAATTAAACATTCAAAGTTTAAGATATAATATAAAAAGAAAATTCAGGGTGTATTATTAAAATAAAATTGGAGGGTTAAGTGTTAGTGGACTGGATATAGGATCTAATAGTCGGTCTTAATTTGAAACTCCTCTTTGGTTCGAAATTACTTTTATGTATTGTTTTTTTTTTTTTCATCTTTTTATTAAAATAAGTGGTTGTCACATATTTGATTTTTTCTTGTATTTTCTTGTGAGTTTGATGTTTTAATGTAACTTTTTTTTATTTTATATTTTTAAACGATGTTCATCATTTAAATTGTCAGATCAGTTTAATCTATAATACATGATATAAATATTTTGATTATTTTAATTATGTCAAAATATTTATAATCATTTTAGTGCTATACATTATTAATTTGAATGATGCAAAAATTATTCATAAATTGATGTTTTAATATTTTATCAATTTAAATGAATAATTGTATTTTTATCAATTAAAAACGTCCATAGAGACAGAAAAAATGCCATTTGTTTGGTGGGTGCTAGCATTTATTGTATGAAATGATATAAGTTTATCACCCGTTTAATTCAAACTCCATAATAAAAGGTTACTAGAAGGAATAATTGCATACTGGTACTAAATATAAAAGACTATTGAATTAATAAAAATAATATTAACGACTTTTTTTGTTTAATCAGAGGGGTCAAACTCCGAGAGAATAAAAGGAAATAAAAATAAAAGTTAAGAAATGAAAATTCATATCAACCAACACATTGGGATAAAAAATTTAATGATTATTTAAAAATGTGGTTGGTTTGAAAAGAAAAACATAAAATTTAACAAAAGTATATATTATTTAATTAATTTTACAATGAATGTGAGATAATTTAAGGTGATTAAGTCTTACAAAAATCTCCTTCCTTTATATCGATGACAAGACTTTAATATAAATATTTATTAAAATAA
>JBBPBT010000420.1:2531861-2543248 GCA_037974875.1 Cicer bijugum | reverse complement strand
TTCTTATTTTTGATCATGTGTTAATAGTATAGATGTATAAGTTTATGTTGTTCGTGATTTCATATTTTTCAAGATGATTTATGTTTCATATTTTTTAAAATGATTTATGTTAAATGTCAAAATAATAGATTTAGATGATAAAAAAAAAATGAGCAAAATCAAACAGAGGGCGACAATGTAATTTATAATAAAAAAATGTATTTGAATAAAGTGAATTGAAAGTAAGTTGAAAGAAACATTTTGTAGGACAAGTTGAAAGAAACATTGCAATTGCAATTGCAATTGCAATTGCAATAATAGTAACCATGAGTCCAAGTATATTAAATGGAATAAGTTGATACTTTTCCTCTGTTATTTCCACAATAGAACTTGACATCTGTATCCAATTATCCATTCCACTTCCACAAAATTAGATAAACAGAAATATAGCCAGAGAGAGAGAGAGACCACTCAACCTCTCTAGCTTGCTTCCACCAACACAACTACCAACTATGCCCCATCGTGGTGCCTCGTGGCATTCATCGCCACCGTTAATCAGCCCTCCACTCCTCATTATTCTATTACCTATCCTCACTTTCACACTACTCTTCCTCACCCTACCTCCTCTTCTCTCCGCCGCAACCAACGTTCTCCGACCAGCCTCCGTCAAAACAAGCTGGGATTCCCTCAACATTCTCCTCGTCGTTTGTGCCATCCTATTCGGCGTTTTTGCAAGACGAAACGACGATGACCCATCGCCTCAGCAAATCCCCAACGACGTCGTTCCGGATCAAAACTACACGTTCCGTAGAGTGTCAGCGTCGTCTGAAGGAGCTGCAACTAATGGATACGAGTCGCAGCAATGGTTCGGATTCTCTACTGAGGAGAGAAAGATATTTGATGAAACTCCCAACCGCTTGTTATCACCGGCTACCGGTGTTAACCGGTTAAGAAGAGCCAGCAGTTCTTATCCAGATCTACGTCAGTTGGAAACCGGTGATGACCGTTACAAGTTTCGTTTCTACGACGATTTCGAAATCGAGAAACAGTTCCGTTCGCCTGCGAGAGTAACGTTTCCCGCCGCAGACCACCGCAAACGGTGGCCGGAAGATCGAAGTCAAGAAGAACAAGTTCACGTTAAGGAAATTCCAGTCGATACTTTCGAAATTCGTCCTTCTCCGCCGGTTAAATCACCATCTTCTCCTCCGCCACCGCCTCCTCCACCGGCTTCATCTCGGCGTCATTCTAACCTGATGCATCGGAGGATGGAGAGTAACAGCGAAATAACTGAACTTGAGATGCAATCTCCGCCGCCGGATTCTCCGATGGTGTCACCTCCGCGACCTTCGGTGAAAATACGATCAGAGAAGAAGCACGGGAAGAGTGAGCGAAGGAAGAGTAACGTGAAGAGAGAGATAGCAATGGTTTGGGCTTCAGTACTCTCGAATCAGAAAAAACGAAAGAAGAAGCAGAGACCGAAAAACGATCACAATCATCATTACGATAATGTTGACGAATTAATAAACACTACGACAGCGACACCGATGACGCCGCCGCCGCCTCCTCCACCACCACCACCTCCACCTTCAGTTTTTCAAAGTATATTTAGAAAAGGACTCGGCAAAAGTAAAAAAGTCCATTCAGTGTCAGCGCCGCCGCCGCCTCCTCCGCCGTCAAGGAGATCATCAAAGCCGAAGAATCAGATCCCTCCGCAACCACCGACTCCTCCACCGGCACCACCTAGCCGGGGAAACCTCATGAAACCGCCATTACCGAACAAATCAAACAACTTCATAGACCAAACCTTAAACACCGGCAACCAGTCGCCACTGGTTCCTGTTCCGCCGCCTTTACCGCCGTTCCAAATACCGGCGATGAAGTTCGTAGTTCGCGGTGATTTTGTCAAAATACGAAGCAACCAAAGCTCGCGAAGTACCTCACCAGAACGCGAACACATCGACGTGGAAGTTTCAGAAACCACTACCATTAGTAACGCCGTTATGAACCATAACGGCGTGGTGAATGAGGCCGTTTTTTGTCCAAGTCCTGACGTGAACGTGAAAGCTGCAACTTTCATTGCTCGTCTAAGGGGAGAATGGAGGCTTCAAAAACTAAACTCCATCAAGGAAAAAAGCAATGCCTCGTTGCCTCTTGCAAGAGATTAATTAAACTCCAACTTTTATGTTTTCGAAACCACAATGCAACCACCTTTGAAGTTACATCAACCACATTTGACTGAATTCTTCGTAATATCAAGCATCCCAATTATACTTGGACAACTATTTAAAACCCTACACTATACTTTGTACAAAGACCTATTAAGAAATTGGGCTCTAATTATGGTTTTTTGTTCAATTATTAGAGCCTAATGAACAAAATATTTTTTTTGAGAGTTTTGAGTGGGTTTGTTTGGTTTGGTTTTGTTTTGACTTACTTTGATTGATAATCATCGACTGTATTTTGTTACTATGGTCATAAAGATCGCAGAATAACAGATTTGTATAGGAAGATAGTTGAGGTGAGGCTCTAATTCTGTTTTTGATGTCCTATTAGAGCTTCTTCCAGATTTATGGGGAGTGTGAAGTGAACTTATGGTTTGCCACAGTTTGTATGTTTCTATGATATGCAGCAATGAATCTCTGATTGTATTTTTTTTTATAAAAACTCTATCCCTTACATTTTCCTTTTTCTTGGGATCTAGAGTGGTGTATTTGTTGAATAGAGGAAGTCTTGAAAACTTGTAAGTCGTGTTTTGTGAAAATTGAATATGTACTATAGCTTTTAAGACCTAAAGGAGAATCACTTCCACTAGGAATCTTTGCTTTCTATTGCCTAGTCAAATTTCAATGAAATGTTCTAATCCATTAATGTTTAATCAAAACCCCATATTTTCATTATTAAAATGGCAAAATACATTGGTAAAAAAAAAAAAGGCAAATTACATCTTTATTGTTATTTTAGTTTCTATTTAATTCCTTTAAAATAAACTGAGGTGACAGTTATGATGTTGATTTGTATATAATAGTCTTAACGTGACATGTCTAAATAGACATTTAATTGTAAATGAAAAAAATCCAAAATTGAAATCAATTAGAGTTTTTATTCTTTTCTTCAAAAAAATTTGGAGTATCGAAGATTTCAAATAAGATTGTAATAATTTATAACTCCATTTAACATTCGGTATCACTCAAAAACTTTGTTTATAGGAGAAAAAATTAGTTTTTATTAGATATTAATTATCTCCCATTTTCAATAAGCTCAGCTTAATTTCTCCAACGTTCTAGCTATATTAATTCACTTTTTAGAATGTATTTTTGAAATTTCTACCAATTTTTATCGTTATTTTGAAATTCTAATCGATTTCCCTAACAGGTAGGGGTTCGATTTTTTCTTACTTAGGATGAGGTAAGGTTTGCTTCATATAGTAGGAGGTGGTATCAGAGGGTTGTTGCAAGTGGAATATACCCAATTGAGAGGCTAATATTATTTCCTTCCAAGCACTAATAATTTCATCATTGTTTCTTTTTAAGGTTTGGGAGGCATAAGGGGGAAAGTTGAAAGCACCAATGATGCAAATAGTAATCAAATGAGTGCAAAGAATTTCCCCAATTTCGAGCAGTAGCTAGCTCAAGAGAGGAAAAATATATTTACATTTTTTATTTTTTTCTTTAAAATAATTGATGTTAATAATTAATATTATTAATATTTTGTTAAAGTGGAATCTACAACTTCTTTATCACTCCACTCCATATTTTTTCACTTGAGTCACCTAACCAACTTTATATCCCATTTTAATATTTAGAACAAAACAATTCCCACAAAGAAATTCGTTTTTAAGAATAAACGTCTAATTGGATCGAATATTTCAATGAAGCAATTGAGTCCAAACTAAATTTAATTAGATTGATTTTTGTTCACTTGACCAATCCAAACCAAATCTCATGCTATGGAAGTAGCTAAGTATACAATGAATTTAGGATGTTTCTTCTCCCACTCAAAATATTCTCAAATATACAAAAAATATATTTTTGAATTATTCAATTTAAATAAAATTGAGAATTTTTGAGAAGAATTGAAAGTGAAAAAAAAAAACTTTCATGAATTTATCCAATTTTAAGCAATGTTTGTATATTTTAGACTAAAACATAAATAATTGAATATAATGAAATTTGACTTGACTAAGGTTGACCTAAAACATATTGCAAACCCCTTACATTCTTGTGTGAGCATTAAATATCACTTCATCGAATATTATATTTTGGAATTGGTATATATTTAATGGTGCAAATTTATACATAAGTCGCCTTCACAATTCAAAATTTATGAATCCTATCCAAGGTATTTGATGGCGAGATAAATGGTAATGTGAACTACAATAAGCTTTTTAAATTCTTGTACAAAACAGAAGCTCATTGAAATTCAGATGAGAACACAAAAACTAAAGCTAGGAATCATATTTTTCAAGACATTGATCTACATAGCAGCCATTAGAATAAACGAACTTAGAATAATAGAATGTTAGGGGAAAAAACTGAGAATATACATTGGTGTATTCCATCAACTTCACTACCATTTTCACAGAAACCATAGTAAAACTACAACCTCAACAGAATTGATGAACTCCTATCAATTTTAACTTCATCATCATCTTATGATTGATCATTTTGAATTGGAACAGTTTGCATCTCTGATTTCTTTTTCTCCTTGAGAATTACTTGCCTAGGCATTACCTCCAACAGAAAGCCTGCACCATTCCACACTGATGCAGAAACCTTCAGTATTTGGAAAACAACCGACAATTCGTATGACAAGAATATCGTAACAGTCAGCGCCATTGTTGCCACCGTAAACATCCCTTGAAGAACAATGAACATTAACAACCGGTTTTGATCACCAAGCAAGCCGCTTAAACGCCACCACATGTTGTTTGCTTTCTGAGCTTTTTTCGAGAGTTCCCTATGAAAAAGTATGGTCAATAAAATGCTCAATGTCAATGAATGATCCAACGACAAAGGGTCTAAAGCAAGGTTTTGAATAACAGTCACTTGCATTGCAATCCTTGATATTACGTAGAACAGAAGGCTACTGTGGTGTGTGGTGCCGATCTCGGCTGCTTTTAAAACCTTGGTTACACATAATTGGTTAAACACAGAGAAGAAAAAAACTCATTACCTGTATGAGGTCATGACTTCAGGATCTCTTAAAAGCCGTTGTCGACGTAAGACGTTGACAATGAGGAAGTATAGAACCTGCCACAGGGTGTAAACTACTAAAGGAACTAGAAACAACCATGTGAAGAGATAGGATTTATCTTCAATATAAGGCCATGTAACTCTTTCGGCAGTTCCCTCTGGTCGCATGGCTTCTAAAGTCGCAGGATTCCACCATCGAATGGTAAAGAAAACCAATCCTGAAAAGAAAAACATTTCATTGAATATGCGATGAAAGGTGAAAACCAAAACATGGATGCATAAAAAAACACAAAGGTGACATGTCAAACACAATGGTAGCCTCTATCTAATATTCGCATAGTAGAAGTTCTAGTTGTTCCACTCATAAATAATTTTTTATTTTTCATTTTGTACAGCATGTTATTGGTTCAGTAACCATGTTATTGGTGTGAACTATATACTGATTTTGTCGATGACTAATCTCTGTTGAAAAACCTAAAAAGCCATCATTAATGAAGCCTCCCCTCTCAACCACATTTTTTTCATCATTGAGACTCAAAACCAAGACCTTGCTTAAGAGATCCGAGTCTAATTCCACTCAGACCAACGTAAAGTTCTTAAATGGAGAGTTAATATGATATTGATAGGTTAAGACTCCTAAATGGTTTTACATCTAACAGATAAGAAATAATACAAGGATGCAAAGATCAAGAAAACAAAACATCCAAAATCAGGTAGGCAGATCAACAAACGATAGGATTTTGGTGCACTACTACCACGGTTGAAATCAACACCAAGGAAATGGACATACATACCATAGCAGAATATAAGAGAATATGATGTTACACAAACACATAAAATCAGATATTAGGCAACAATATTTGTGTGTTCTGTTAAGATGTAGATAATCTTGGATAATATCAATTGAAGGTCCTTTACATTGCTTTTTGCAAAAACTAAAGCTCCTTGATGAGAATATAATCATGCATCATTAGCCTTTTTTCTTACAAACTTTAAGTGTGAATTGTTAGCTTTAAAGGTAGAATAAGGCACACTTTCTAAAAAATTGTCCAATTTCAAAACTCATCGAACAATTTGCAAAAGTTGATAAACTGTATGGACTTTGACTACTAAACATAAAATCTCCTTGTCTAGCATGAATCTCTTATTAGTAAGTATTAGAAGTTATGGCAACTATATTTAAATTATAGCAATTATGTTTATGTAATTAGAATAAATAGAGAAGTTATTGCAAAGAGAGGCTAAGCGGTTATTAATTAGTGTTAGAATATTAAAAAATATCTTATAATATCTATAATATTAGAGTATCTTGAGTTATTTCCTAAGATCAATTTATAATCATAGAGATATCTTAGAATATCTCTCATTATTATTATGATTTGTTATTGATTTAGGATTGAGTCTATGTTTCTCTATAAACAAAGATTAGTATTGAGTATTTTGTAATTAAGTTAACATAAAACTATTATCAATAATATTCAAACCCTTATTATTTTCTCTCCTCCTTTTATCTAAAAATCCCAAACTTCAACAATTAGAAATTGGGAGGGAGAGACCAAGTTCTGTAATTTTTGGAAGGGAGAGACCAAGACTAAGGAATATCTTGGGAGGGAACCATTTGCAATCATAGACCATCATATCTCTAATATTGTTTCTGGTATGTTTCTTGTAATCCATCAATAAAAGAATCATTATTTAGTGATATTATTAGTTCTAACATAATGTTACTTAAATTTCATTTGTATAAGACAAAGATCTGTCTATGTGAACAGAAACTAATGGATTAACAAAGCTTATACGCTGAAATTAACCTGGCAGCTGATTGTTGCCCCTGATAAGCTATGGGTTAGAGTAATGCACGGTAAATATTCTTGTGGTAACCTTGTTATTCCTAATGTGAGTTATTGATCTAACTCAATGACGGTGAAAATGTTTCAGTTGAAGACGGAAGCGAGAACGGAGAAGAAAACAATAATCGTCAACGGCAAAACAATTGTGATCGATGGAGGAAGCTGGAGATCCCTGTTTTTTCAGGAGATGACGCATTTGGGTGGGTCCAAAGGCTGGAGCGATACTTTGCCCTAAGAGATGTCACTGACGAAGAAAAGATGCAAGCGACCATGGTTGCATTGGAAGGACGAGCCCTTAGTTGGTATCAATGGTGGGAAAGGTGCAATTTGTCTCCAACATGAGAAAGCTTTAAAATTGTTGTGGTAAGACGCCTCCAACCATCAATGATTCAGAATCCTTATGAGTTGTTACTTGCCTTGAAACAGGAGAGGAGTGTTGATGAGTATGTTGAGGAATTTTGAAAAATACATAGGGGCTTTGAAGGTTATTGACCAAGATTTTGCTAAAGGGATTTTTCTAAATGGCTTGAAAGAAGAAACTAAAGTTGAGGTACGGTTATTCGAACTTCAAAATCTCACTGCTGTTATTCAGAAATCATTAATGATAGAACAAAAGAATATGATTTTAAAGAAGAAAGGGGATAGCTACTACTCTAGACCCACTAGTTTTACAAGAAATAATTCTGGTATCAAGGTAGTGGCTATGGATTCAAGAAGTGTTGCTGATAAGAAATCTGAAACAGCTGCTAGTAGTAGTTTAGCAAGTAATTATGGATCTGTTAATATGAGTGAAAGATCTAGAAATAGAGGGGGAGAGTTCAAGCATTTAACCGGGGAAGAAATGAGGGAAAAAAGAGAAAAAGGGCTATGTTTCAGGTGTGATGAGCCCTATTCTAGGGAGCACAGATGCAAGAACAAGCAATTTAGGATGATTATAATGGAGGAGGAAGATAGTAGTGAGGGAGAAGACAAGGAGGAATTGGTGGTAAAACAATATAGTGCTATTCAATTATCTTTATGTTCCATGGCAGGCTTAACTTCATCCAAATCTTGGAAACTTACAGGGGAGTTATATGGGAGACCTGTGATCATTTTAATAGACTGTGGGGCTTCACACAATTTCATATCACAGAAAATTGTATCTCAGTTACAAATAGTGGTGGAACAAACACCCACTTACACTGTAGAAGTGGGGGATGGTCACAAGGTAAAATGTCAGGGACTATGTAAGAAATTACGGATAGTGGTATAGAACGTGGAAGTAGAGCAAGATTTTTACTTGTTTGGGTTGAAAGGAGTTGATATAGTTTTGGGATTAGATTGGTTAGCCAGCTTGGGAGAGGTGAAAGCTTATTTTGAGAAGCTGGAGCTATCTTTGAAAAAAGGCAAAGAGTGGGTGAAGATTTGTGGAGATCCATCCTTGGCAAAGACTCAATTGCAGTTTGGGGATTTCATGCAAGTACTAAAGCAAGAAGGTGAAGGGCTGTTGCTACATTGCATTGAAGAACCAAATTCCAAAAAATTGAATTCTGTACCACAAGAGTTGTTGGGTGTGTTACAAGAATTTGAAATGGTGTTTCAAGAACCTCAAGGGCTACCTCCTAGTAGAAGGCATGATCATGCTATTCACCAAAAAGATAATGCTGAAGTTCCTAATGTGAGCCCGTACAAATGTCCTCATTATAAGAAGTCAGAAATTTAAAAATTAGTGGGGGAAATGTTGCAAGCTGGGGTAATTCGGCCTAGTATCAGCCCTTATTCAAGTCTTGTGATTTTGATAAAGAAAAAAGATGGCGGGTGGAGGTTTTGTGTGGATTATAGAGCTTTAAACAACATCACCACCCCTAACAAGTTTCCCATTCCCATTATAGAAGAACTACTAGATGAATTACACGGAGCCAGTGTGTTCTCTAAGCTGGATTTAAAGGCTGGTTATCATCAAATCAGGATGAGGGAGGAGGATGTGGAAAAAACTGCCTTTAGAACTCATGAAGGCCATTATGAGTTCTTGGTAATGCCTTTCGGTCTTACCAATGCACCTTCAACATTTCAAGCATTGATGAATGAGGTATTGAAACCATTTTTGAGGAAGTTTGCCCTAGTTTTCTTCGATGATATACTAGTATACAGCACTGATATGTCTTCTCATATTTCTCATTTGAGACAAGTATAGGGGGTGTTAGCACAGAATCCACTCAAGGCCAACCAGAAAAAATGTAGTTTTGGTCAATTGCGTTTGGAATACCTGGGACACATAATTTCAGGTGAAGGTGTATCAGCTGATCAATCTAAGGTTGCAGCCATGCAAGATTGGCCAGTCCCAACTGATGTTAGAGGGTTAAGAGGTTTTTTGGGATTAATCGGGTACTACAGGAGGTTTGTGAGAGATTATGGCAAGCTAGCAAAACCTCTCACTGATCTACTAAAGAAAGACAGCTTCAGATGGACAGAACAGGCTACGTCCGCTTTTCAGAGTCTCAAATCTGCCATGGTTGACTTACCTAAGCTAGCAGTACCAGATTTTAACAAAGTGTTTGTTATTGAGACTGATGCATCCAGCAAGGGATTGGGGGCTGTACTGATGCAAGAGGGAAGACCATTAGCATTTTGGAGCCAAGGGTTATCTCCTAAATCCCAATTGAAGTCAGTCTATGAAAGGGAACTAATGGCTTTAGTCCAAGCTGTACAGAGGTGGCGACATTGTATCTTGGGAAGGCATTTCATTATTAAGACTGATCAAAGAAGTCTTAAATTCTTGACAGAGCAGAGGTTGTTTACGGATGAACAATTCAAATGGGCTGTCAAATTGATTGATTTGGATTTCGAAATTCAATATAAGCCTGGAAGTGAAAACACTGCTGTTGATGCTCTTTCTAGGCAGGGTATGTATTCAGCTATGTCTGTTCTAACCAGTGAGGAAACAGAGAATTGGATACAGGAGGTTCAACAAGACTCTAAGTGGCAAAAAGTCATGCAGGATCTTGTAATCTCTCCGACTTCACATGCTGGTTTTGAGCTGAAAGGAGGGTTGCTGTTTTATAAAGGGAAATTGGTCATTTCCAAAGCTTCTAATCGAATTCCTATGATTTTAGCTGAGTGCCATGATACTCCAATGGGTGGACATTCCGGATTTTTCAGAACTTACAAGCGAAATGCTAGTTTTCTATATTGGGAGGGCATGCAAAAAGACATCAAGAAGTATGTAGAAGAGTGTGATATGTGCCAAAGGAATAAATATTCCACACTAAGTCCTGGAGGGTTACTGCAACCATTACCTATCCCTACTCAAATTTGGGTAGATTTTTCTATGGATTTCATTGGGGGTCTTCCTAGAATCAGGGGTAAGGATACTATTCTAGTAGTAGTAGACAGGCTATCTAAGTACGCCCATTTTGTTGCATTGGGCCACCCATTTTCAGCTAAGGAAGTTGCTGCTGTCTTCATTTCAGAAGTTGTTAAACTTCATGGTTTCCCTTCAACTATTGTCTCTGATAGGGATCCTATTTTTTTAAGCCATTTCTGGAAGGAGTTATTCAAAGCAGCTGATACTCAATTGAAAATGAGCACCTCTTATCATCCTCAGACCGATGGCCAAACTGAGGTGATAAATCGGTGTTTAGAAACCTTTTTGAGATGTTTTGTGGGACCTAAGCCTAAGAAATGGTTAGATTGGCTGGCATGGGCTGAATTTTGGTATAACACTACCTTCCAAAGTTCAGCTGGCATGACTCCATTTAAAGCAGTGTATGGGAGAGATCCTCCCTTGTTCATAAAGGGCTGTGCTGTCCCATCTAAGGTTGAAGAGGTAAATCAGTTGGTTCAGGCCAGAGATGACATTTTAAAGGAACTTTAGCAGAATCTACTTAGGGCTCAGGACCAGATGCGAGCCCAAGCCAATAAACACAGGAGATTCGAAGAGTTTTCAGAGGGTGATTGGGTTTATTTGAAGCTGCAGCCTTACAAATTAAAATCCTTAGCCTCAAGACCTTATGCTAAGTTAGCGGCAAGATTCTATGGTCCTTATCAAGTGCTAGCTAGGGTGGGTCCTGTGGCTTACAAGCTATTGTTGCCTGATCATTCTAAAATTCATCCAGTCTTCCACGTATCTCTATTGAAGAAAGCTTTAAAGTCGCACCAACAGCCCCAACCTCTTCCTCCTATGTTGAATGAAGAGTATGAACTTCAGGTAGAACCAATCGATATTGTCAAATGGCGTAAAGATCATAATGGCTCAGTGGAAGTTTTAGTTTTGTGGAAGGACCTTCCTGCTTGTGATAGTACCTGGGAAAGTGCAGCTAGATTGCAAGAGCAGTTTCCACCTTTTCCCCTTGAGGACAAGGTCATTCTTTTAGGGGGGGGGGGGGGG
>JBBPBT010000420.1:2500911-2521744 GCA_037974875.1 Cicer bijugum | reverse complement strand
CCTATCATGTTCATCAAATAGATCCTTAAAGGATCTAAGATTATTTTACGTATATAATAGTTGTATTTTATAATAAAACATTTAAATATATCAAACATTGATTTAGATCATAATACATTTAAATTATGATTTATCACAAAAGACAAAACTTAATATTATTATAATAGTAACAATAATAAAAAAAAAATTTATATTTAATTAAGTATGTCACCTAAAGCTGATCTATTTAGTTAAATAGACTTTTAAAAATACTTCGATCTATCTTGTATATAAAAATAAATCTAGTCCGATCTAAGTTGTGATCTATTTTCATTTGTACTCGTCGAACAACATAGAGTATTATTTTATCATCTATAAAGTATTATTTTATCATCTATAAGTATATTACGCCAATTTTATATATTTTGTTATAATAAATCATTTAACAATAATAATTTATTTAATTATTAATTTCAAGACCATCAACATGGAATAATTAATTTTGCACATGTACCCTAGAAATCTTTAAACAAAATAAATACATGAAATTTGTACAAATTTACAATCAAAATCTACATACCTCTGTTGACAAATTCTTAGTATCCTCAATAGTAATATGCCATCTTCCCTTGGAGCCAAAAGGACTATTATTACCACTCCATAATTTCCATGAATTGATTTCTTCATTAGACTCTCCAACAAAATCAATATCACTGACTTTGGAATTGAATTTGATGTGAGGAATGATGGAAAAATGATGAGCATAAGATTTAATATAATCAAGCACTTGTTCATTATGTGGAACATCTTCTTTTATAGAAGTGTCCCATGGAAAATCAGAAAATTGGAAGTCTGGTTTGGGTGTTTGGAGTTTTGTAGATTGAATAGTATGTCTCCATAATCCTCCAACATCATCTTCAGCTTCAAAGACAATAGGATGCAAACCAATCTCTAAAACATATTTGCAAGCAAGTAGGCCACTAATCCCTGCCCCAACAATTGCAACTTTTTTTTCCATATTTTGAGAATGAGACTAATTGATGGTAATTCTTTGGTCTAATGAATTAAATAGAGGCAAATGATGTTTCTACATAAATACATATCGGATCTGAGTTGTTATATATATTTATTTTATAAAAGATTTGAGTTTATATTTGGATAAAATAACATGACCTCCAAGGCATAGAATATAAGGAATTTAATAATTTCGTAAAAGTAAAAGTTTAATAACGATTTTTTTGTACTTCTTTTACAAAGAATTTTTTTGTACTTAAATCATTCTTAAAATACATAGAGCTATTTAATAATACCATGGAAAAAAATCAGTGAGACATAATTGTATTAAATACATTCTGTATTTCTTATAATTAAATATATATTATGAATGAAGTTGTGATCAGAAATATTTAGTAATAAATATATCATACAAAATAAATGATAAACTATTCGATACATATTTCATTTGATAATATACAAATACATCACTAATGTGGCATTTATTCTTCCACACACATTTATTCTTCACTGGTGTGGAAGATATAACTTCTACCACCTATGTTGCTACAAATGTGTATGCATATTTGGTTTTAGGCACTATAAAATAAATTAATATATTAATTATTATATTAATAATTAAAAAAATTGAAATTCTAAAAAGTTTTGAATTTTTTAAAATCTTTGAAAGTTTAAAAAAATTATTTTTTGAAAGTTTTTAATTTTGAAATTTTAAGAACGATATTTTGCCAGGGTGTAGTCTCTCACGGACAAACACAATTTACCAGGGTGTAGTATCTCACGGACAAACACTTGTGCAGTCTCTCACGGACAAACACAATTAAGTAAACAAGACATTAAGAGATTCCTCATTCTTAATACTCATTTGACTTAAATGATTTTCACAAACACCCATTAAGTAAACAAGACATTAAGAGATTCCTCATTCTTAACACTCGTTTCACTTAAACGATTTTTAAAATAAACTTTAAGTAAACAAGACATTAAGAGATTCCCCATTCTTAATACTCATTTAACTTAAACGATTTTCACAACAAACATTAAGCACACAAGACATTAAGAGATTCCCCATTCTTAATACTCATTTAACTTAAACGATTTTCAAAAATAAATATTAAGTAAACAACACATTAAGAGATTCCCCATTCTTAATACTCATTTAACTTAAAATGATTTTCACAAATACACATTAAGTAAATAAGACATTAAGAGATTCCCCATTCTTAATACTCATTTAACTTAAACGATTTTCACAAACATTAAGTAAACAGAGATATTAAAAGATTCCCCATTTTTAATACTCGTTTAACTCTAATGGTTTTCACGTCAACATTAAGTAAACGCAGACATTAAGAGATTCCCCATCCTTAATACTCGTTTAACTCTAATGGTTTTCAAATCCACACAGAACATACTCAAACATATTCACAAATTCAATCCACAATTCACACCAAAACACAACAATTCATTTCTCCACAAAATTGTTTTCATGACACATTAAGTAAACGCAGACATTCAGAGATTCCTCATTCTTAATACTCGTTTAACTCTAATGGTTTTCACGACAACATTAAGTAAACGCAGACATTCAGAGATTCCTCATTCTTAATACTCGTTTTGTCTTTGTGGTTGCCTAAGTGGCTGGTGATGTGTGTTTTAAATATTGTTATCTGTATGGTTGCCTAAGTGGCTGGTGACTTGTGTTTTAAATATTATTATCTTTGTGGTTGCCTATGTGGCTGGTAATTTGTGTTTTAAAAATTGTTATATTTGTGGATGCCTAAGTGGCGGGTGATTTGTGATTTAAATATTGTTATCTTTGTGGTTGTCTAAGTGACTGGTGATTTGTAATTGTTTAAGTGAGTGGTGTCATGTACTTTTTGAGCATCATTATCATTTCATAACATATCATATGCATCTTTGTGGACGCCTGTGTGGCTGGTTTAATTTTCCCCATTGGTATGGGTGACTTCTGTGTGGACGCCTGTGTGGCTGGTTATATCCGGATCATATATATTTAGGAACATGCATAACTTATATGTATTTTATTGTTATTTTTATTTTGATTTAATTATTTGCTCTACGGTTGTTACTTATTTATATACGTTTTATGACTATTGATATATCTTTGAGAACTGTTAAATAATCAATTTCTTTAAATCTTTTATTACAAAAGGATTTTATATTCATATTTTATAGTTGTTATTTTATTATTTGGCTTAATTTTGTTGTGGGATGAACTGACCCCTTACACCAACATTTAGGTACTAATGATCTCAAAGAGTTGAGTTGCATGAATGATGTTTGATTGGTGCACGCGCGTGGGAAAATGGGACTTTTATTTAAAAAAATAATGTTTTATATTACTAAAAATTTTGTGGTACATTGTAAAGTTATTTACTCATCATTATTAACTTTTGATGAAAATGTGGAAGTGAGATTTTATTCCTATTGAATGTCCTTAATTTCAGTCAACATTGTTTCTTTTGTAATTCATTTAAAGAGAATTTAATTTATTTTGGAACATAAATGAATATCGATATAACAACTGTAATATTAATTTTGTAAACGAATAAATAAATAATATTTTAGTGAATTACATTATCTTCTTCTAAAAAAAAATATATCAAGTCATTTTCTAACGCACCTTCAAATTTTTACATGATGAATTATTTATAAGAAAAAAAAAATTATAGTTGTTTCTAAAAGAAAATAAATATTTTTCAGTAATTTTTTTGAATAAAAAAATTTGGGGCGTTACAAATAACCCTATGGAGGACGAAAATGACCTAAATGTTCATCCAATTACACAAACACACCTATTGGATGCACAAGATTGGTTAAATACCCTAATTGGACAAGAATAACCCTAGGGACGAGGAAAATGTCCTAAATGTTTATCCAATGACACAAACACACCTATTGGATGCACAAGATTGGTTAAAAACCCTAATTGGACAAGAAGAACCCTAGGGAGGACGAAAATGACCTAAATGTTCATCCAATGATACAAACACACCTATTGGATGCACAAGATTGGATAAAAACCCTAATTGGACAAGATTAAGTGTCGGGAGGACGAAAATGACCTAAATGTTCATCCAATGACACAAACACACCTATTGGATGCACAAGATTGGTTAAAAACCCTAATTGGAGAAGAATAACCCTAAGGAGGACGAAAATGACCTAAATGTTCATCCAATGACACAAACGCACCTATTTGATGCACAAGAATGGTTAAAAACCCTAATTGGACAAGATTAAGTGTAGGGAGGACGAAAATGACCTAAATGTTCATCCAATGACACAAACACACCTATTGGATGCACAAGATTGGTTAAAAACCCTAATTGGAGAAGAATAACCCTAGGGAGGACGAAAATGACCTAAATGTTCATCCAATGACACAAACACACTTATTGGATGCACAAGATTGGTTAAAAACCCTAATTGGACAAGATTAAGTGTAGGGAGGACGAAAATGACATAAATGTTCATCCAATGACACAAATACACCTATTGGATGCACAAGATTGGTTAAAAACCCTAATTGGACAAGATTAAGTGTAGGGAGGACGAAAATGACCTAAATGTTCATCCAATGACACAAACACACCTATTGCATGCACAAGACTGGTTAAAAACCCTAATTGGACAAGATTAAGTGTAGGGAGGACGAAAATGACCTAAATGTTCATCCAATGACACAAACACACCTATTGGATGCACAAGATTGGTTAAAAACCCTAATTGGACAAGATTAAGTGTAGAGAGAACGAAAATGACCTAAATGTTCATCCAATGACACAAACACACCTATTGGATGCACAAGATTGGTTAAAAACCCTAATTGGACATGATAAAGTGTAGGGAGGACGAAAATGACCTAAATGTTCATCCAATGACACAAACACACCTATTGGATGCACAAGATTGGTTAAAAACCCTAATTGGACAAGATTAAGTGTAGGGAGGACGAAAATGACCTAAATGTTCATCCAATGACACAAACACACCTATTGGATGCACAAGATTGGTTAAAAACCCTAATTGGAGAAGAATAACCCTAGGGAGGACGAAAATGACCTAAATGTTCATCCAATGACACAAACACACCTATTGGATGGACAAGATTTGTTAAAAACCCTAATTGGACAAGAAGAACCCTAGGGAGGACGAAAATAACCTAAATGTTCATCCAATGACACAAACACACCTATTGGATGCACAAGATTGGTTAAAAACCCTAATTGGACAAGATTAAGTGTAGGGAGGACGAAAATGACCTAAATGTTCATCCAATGACACAAACACACCTATTGGATGCACAAGATTGGTTAAAAACCCTACTTGGAGAAGATTAACCCTAGGGAGGAGGAAAATGACCTAAATGTTCATCCAATGACACAAACACACCTATTGGATGCACAAGATTGGTTAAAAACCCTAATTGGAGAAGAATAACCCTAGGGAGGACGAAAATGACCTAAATGTTCATCCAATGACACAAACACACCTATTGGATGCACAAGATTGGTTAAAAACCCTAATTGGAGAAGAATAAACCTAGGGCAGACGAAAGTGACCTAAATGTTCATCCAATGACACAAACACACCTATTGGATGCACAAGATTGGTTAAAAACCCTAATTGGAGAAGAATAACCCTAGGGAGGACGAAAATGACCTAAATGTTCATCCAATGACACAAACACACCTATTGGATGCACAAGATTGGTTAAAAACCCTAATTGGAGAAGAATAACCCTAGGGAGGACGAAAATGACCTAAATGTTCATCCAATGACACAAACACACCTATTGGATGCACATTTGGTTACAAACCCTAATTTGAAAAGATTAAGTGTAGGGAGGACAAAAATGACCTAAATGTTCATCCAATGACAAAAACACACATATTGGATTCACAAGATTTGTTAAAAACCCTAATTGGAGAAGAATAACCCTAGGGAGGACGAAAATGACCTAAATGTTCATCCAATGATACAAACACACCTATTGGATGGACAAGATTGGTTAAAAACCCTAATTGGACAAGATTAAGTGTAGGGAGGACGAAAATGACCTAAATGTTCATCCAATGACACAAACACACCTATTGGATGCACAAGATTGGTTAAAAACCCTAATTGGAGAAGAATAATGTAACACCCCAATATTTTCATATATATTATATATGTGTCTTTTAGTAATTTTCGTAACTTATTATTTAATTAATAATCTATTCTATATGTATAGAAAATAAATTAAAAGTTATCACTCTCTATTTTACATGAATAATTATAACTTTTATTTTTATTTAATTGTTTTGACGTGACAATTACATGAGGATGATTTATGATGTGATTATTTTATAAATGGACTATTGTGCATTTTTATTTGATCAGTTTTGATAATCATGAAATTGATGTCTTAGATATGCTTGCTTTTATTTTGTTATGTGTGAGTGGTATTTTTGTCTTGCTTGATTTATTTTAGTTGATATATTGGTTGAATTATTTAATTAAATTAGAATTTATTAACTTATACTATTTGTTAGTTTTATTTACGACCAAAATAAGTATTTATTTTAGGAGATATTATAGAGTTAGCAAAACTCAACCTTTATATATAAGTGTTTCGAAAATATTCTTGGTTCATCCAAAAAAAAATTAGTGACTTGATTCATTGTTTTACTCTCCTTTATGACAAGATTTTATGACAATTTATTGTGTTTTCTTGGCATAATGTGCATTAACTCATTTTAACACCTTTAATTTATTTTTAAAGGAATATTGTAAATTTAATTATGAATTTCTTTTTGATGCAATTAAGAGATGACTAGTCTCCTTTTTTGTATCTCGAATTCATCTCTTTTAAATTAAAATTTTATTTTAATTGTCTAAAAAAATAATTTTATGTTATTTTTTGTTTCGTAACTATTAGATAAAAAAAATTAAAAAAGTGATGTGACACCCTTTAATTTATTTATTAAATTAAAATAAATATTGTGACGTCCTGCATTATATGGTGAACTTGATTAGTTAATCCTAATTAACTCATACACATGGTTTCAATTGACTTTGTAACAACCTAATAAAATTAAATAAATAGTAATTATTGGTAGCATAATTTTGGAATTAAGTGCACTTCAATTTTAGACAAGAACAAAATGGTAATATTGCAACGTAAATAGCTACATTTCCATTAAGCCTCCTGCTGCCACACCTATTTGTCATTCCTACATTTCTAAAATAATTTTCTAAGTCATAAATCCCAATATCTATCGGTGTTGAATTCACCATTGCCTCATGAGCTATTTCTTGTGCAAATTTAGAGACGTTAAGAAAGAAAGCGCCTAAGGTAAGGGCTTTTCCCCATGCAGAGTTATACTAGATATTAAATTAGCGATTCTAAGATATTGATATGATGTCTGGATGTCTTAAAAGAAAAGGGTTGATTTTTATTTTCGTCGTAAAGAAATTAATTATAATTCCTTGATTTTTTTATTTTTATTTTTATATACCTCTATGTTGATTAAATTAATTATAGAGTATTATTTTTATTATTATACCTTGATAAATATGTTTGTAGTGAAAAGATTGAGTGCTTTACATGTTTTAGAGTATTTAATTATAAAGTTATAATTTTTATAATGATGTTATTAGTAATATGTTTATTATGATGTGTATTTGATTTTAAGTGTGGACTTTTGAGTATTTTAAAATTAAAACTTGACTTTTATGAACAATATATGTGTCTTGAAGAAATTGGTGAGAATTTTATATTTCTTTAATTTTCATAATATGAGAATATAAATTTGATGTCCTGTGTGATTAAAAAGTTTATTCTAAAATATTTTGTCTTTGTGGTTGCCTAAGTGGCTGGTGATGTGTGTTTTAAATATTGTTATCTGTATGGTTGCCTAAGTGGCTGGTGACTTGTGTTTTAAATATTATTATCTTTGTGGTTGCCTATGTGGCTGGTAATTTGTGTTTTAAAAATTGTTATATTTGTGGATGTCTAAGTGGCGGGTGATTTGTGATTTAAATATTGTTATCTTTGTGGTTGTCTAAGTGACTGGTGATTTGTAATTGTTTAAGTGAGTGGTGTCATGTACTTTTTGAGCATCATTATCATTTCATAACATATCATATGCATCTTTGTGGACGCCTGTGTGGCTGGTTTAATTTTCCCCATTGGTATGGGTGACTTCTGTGTGGACGCCTGTGTGGCTGGTTATATCCGGATCATATATATTTAGGAACATGCATAACTTATATGTATTTTATTGTTATTTTTATTTTGATTTAATTATTTGCTCTACGGTTGTTACTTATTTATATACGTTTTATGACTATTGATATATCTTTGAGAACTGTTAAATAATCAATTTCTTTAAATCTTTTATTACAAAAGGATTTTATATTCATATTTTATGGTTGTTATTTTATTATTTGGCTTAATTTTGTTGTGGGATGAACTGACCCCTTACACCAACATTTAGGTACTAATGATCTCAAAGAGTTGAGTTGCATGAATGATGTTTGATTGGTGCATGCGCGTGGGAAAATGGGACTTTTATTTAAAAAAATAATGTTTTATATTACTAAAAATTTTGTGGTACATTGTAAAGTTATTTACTCATCATTATTAACTTTTGATGAAAATGTGGAAGTGAGATTTTATTCCTATTGAATGTCCTTAATTTCAGTCAACATTGTTTCTTTTGTAATTCATTTAAAGAGAATTTAATTTATTTTGGAACATAAATGAATATCGATATAACAACTGTAATATTAATTTTGTAAACGAATAAATAAATAATATTTTAGTGAATTACATTATCTTCTTCTAAAAAAAATATATCAAGTCATTTTCTAACGCACCTTCAAATTTTTACATGATGAATTATTTATAAGAAAAAAAAAATTATAGTTGTTTCTAAAAGAAAATAAATATTTTTAAGTAATTTTTTTGAATAAAAAATTTGGGGCGTTACAAGTGGTATCAGAGCACTAATTCTCGGACCGTGTGGGTGGATGTGTCGTGTATGTTGTATGAATTGTGATGTTGTTTGTGTTATTGTTCAATTTTCTAAATTATAAATTTTATTAATTACTTAATATTTTAATTATATGTCATTAATTGTGTAACGTTTTTGAATTTGAATTTTACTAATTATTTAAATCTTTATTATTGTTATTAATTGTGTAACATCTCTGGATTTGAATTTTACTAATTGCTTAAATTCGTATTAATGTCATTAATTATGTTATTGTTTGATTTTCTAATCATTGAATTTTATTAATTACTTAAATATCATTAATTGTGTAACGTCCATAATTTTTGTAATTAAATATATGCCTTAAATATTTAGTTTAATGGTGTTAATTTATTGTATAACGTCCATAATTTTTGTAATTAAATATATGCCTTAAATATTTGGCTTAATGGTGTTAATTTATTGTGTGTTATTTTCAAATATGAAATCTTAACATTGTCTTTTTATATTATTTAGAAATGTTATATTTAATTTGATAGATTTTATTATCTTTTTATGAGTTTTTGGTGTTATCGTATGACTATTTTGTTTTAATAATCTTAGACTTTCTACTTCTTGGTTACGTTAAATGTTTTGTGATATAGTTATTACTTAGCTTAATTAGTCTTATTAATAATAATCATGAATATTACAAAATAATTTTATCTTCTACTTTATACAAATGAGTATTATTATATTATAAAATATAGTACTACAAACTATTGTTGCTATCATTTTCTCTTATATTATTTTTATGAATCATTGTCTCTTTTATATTATTTTTATGAGATTATAAATTTTAGTTCACTTGAATTGCAAATGTTTTAAAAAGAATATCATTTAATTGGATGTGATTATTAGTGTTAGTAATAAAGTTTCCTTTTAATTTGCTTATTTAAGATATTTTTGATATTACAAATGTACTTAATAAACTAAATTGATTCTGATTTTATTTCTTAAATTAGATTTATTAAGACCAATTTAATGGAGTTATGTTTCTTTTTGAATTTATATGCATATACAATGTTTTCCTTATTTTATGAATGTTGTTTACACACTTTAAGATGAAGAATTAAAATAGTATATTTTTGTAATTATTTTATCATTATTATTATTATTATTTATTATATTTAGATTTTTATTTTATGTTAAAAGTTACACACACAAAAAGAGACTAAAAATGATTTTTCCTTGTCAACAATCATTGAATATTTTTATTACTATAAAATGAATTTTTGTCTAGTTACCTAAATTAAATATTTTCTAGTATTTATTATTATAATCTAAATGCCACAAATTTTAATTCTAAAATCATGTTTTATTTTCTTATGTTATTAATTTGAAAAGTTTTATTCGATTAAAAAGAATTAACATGGTTGAAATGAATGGGAGACGTGAAATTGCAAAGATGTCAGCAAATGATGAATGTTGATTTGATTTAGTAAAGATGTCATACATATTTCTTGATCTAACAGATTTCTGACTATGTTTGACATTCCGGTTTTGCATATATCCAATTCCACATCTAGTGTTATTCTTTTTAACATGCATATTTGGTTTATATCCAAGTCCAGATTTTTCATTAACATGTCTGTGGTTGCTTATGACATTCAGTTTATTTTTACCACTAGCAAACTTCAATAAATCAAACTTTAATGATGCAACAGTTTTTTCAAGTTCAATGCATCTTGCAGATTTATCATGTGAATCCTTTCTTAATTGTTCATTCAAGTCCTCAATCTCCTTATGATCTTTTTTCATTTGTTCACAAATCAAGCATTGTTTTTCAAGCATTTTCTTTGTACTCAATAACTGTTTGATAGAATTAACATACTCATCATGCAGTTCATTGAATGCTTCATGTAGTTCATCATAAGAGGGGTTTGATTGAGGACTTACCTCACTTTCAGATTCTGAATCTGTGTTTGCCATAAGACAAAGCTTTGCTTCTTCTTCTTCTGAAGAGGCAGAGGATTCTTCGTTGTCATTCCATGCAATATATGCTTTTCTGGTTTTGGGAGTTGGTTCCTTGCCTTTAGTCTTTGCAGTCCTATTTTTGTTTTGCAATTTGTAACACTCAGACTTTATATGGCCTGTTTTTCCACACTCATAACAGGTGATTGGCTTGCTGTCATTAGTCTTAGAACTTGATGGCTTTCTGAATATGTTGTCTTTCTTTTTCAGAAATTTTTTGAACCTTTTGACAAGTAAACCCATCTCAGACTCTTCATCAGTTTCACTGCTTGACTCATCCGAGCAGCTCTCTTGTTCAGACTTTGATTGGTGCGCTTGGACTTTCAAAGATAGTCCTTTTCTTTTTCTGTCATTTTGTTCAGTATCATTTAGTCTATGCAATTCCATTTCATTCTCTCTTAATTTACCAAAAAGCGTAGCTATTGCCATTTTGCCAAGATCTTTGGATTCTGCTATGGCAGTTACCTTTGGTTGCCATTCTCTTGTTAAACATCTCATGACTTTGTTGATCTGTTGTTCATTGTCAATTTCCTTGCCAAGTGCATTCAGGTTGTTGACTATATGTGTGAATCTCGTTTGCATGTCATTGACCGATTCATCTTTCTTCATATTGAATAGTTCGTACTCATGCATCAATGTGTTTATTCTGGCCGTTTTCACATCAGTGGTTCCTTCATGAGTTTGTTGAAGAGTGTCCCACTTCTCCTTTGCAGTCTTGCAATTTGAGACCCTGAAAAATTCATCAGCTGATAATGCATAGGTTATTATATTCTTAGACGTAGCATTATATCCTACTTTCTTCTTATCATCCTCAGACCAGTCAGATCTAGGTTTAGGGATTAGTGAATCACCAGTCCCAACTATTGTAGGTATGTAGGGTCCATTATCTACATCATCTAGAATATCAATACAACTAGCTTCTAGAAATATTAACATCCTATGTTTCCAGTACATGTATGCAGCCCCATTGAAAGCAGGGGGCCTTGCCAAGGAAGCACCTTCACCTAAGAATTCTACAGAAGACATTTTTTTTGAAGAAATTTATCTAAAAAGCCAAGCTCTTGATGCCAATTGTTGGTTAATATGTCCTCTGTTTGTGGATATTATGCAACAAATTTATCAAATACACAAACTAGCAATCCAAGTTAACAAATGCAGTTTCCACTTAAGAAATTTATATTGAAACCAACGTGATCAATATAAATTTCAATTTCAACAGTTATGAATACAAGGCCTTAACAAGATAAAGATACATATACTAACAATTAAAAAACATATACTCAGGAACAATATTGCATGTAAAACAGTTTAAGCGTCCACATACAATTCTCATTCAACACATCAATTAACACAGAATTTGGCTATCTCATGCAATCAAGATTAATTATACAATCATACAATGCAGAATTGAGATAAAGAGTAAGGGATAGGTAAATGTGCACCGCGATTTTTATACTGGTTCAGCCGTCTATCTGACGACCTACGTCCAGTCCCGAAATTAAACGATTTCGGCCTTTTTAATAGAAACTTTTAGAGTGTTTTATAGATTGTTCAGCCCTCCAAGCCTATCTATCTTAAAACTCTTTCTCGTTTCTATTACACACCCACTATATCCCTCAAGCTACTCAGCAAGCTCTCCAAGATCACTGTGAAGCTTCTTCTTGATAATCCCCCTTATCAAAGAAGATCGCTACCAGTTTAATTACTAGATTTTTCTCAGTTCTTTGTTTACAGAATCTTTGTTACAGAAAAATATAAAAGATATACAGATGCTGAATCAATCACTACAAAGAATCTCACAGAAGAAGATCTTTTCCAATTTGAGTGTTTGTGAGATCTTTCTCTTTTTCAATTTGAGTGTTTGTGAGATCTTTCTCTTTTTCTCTCAAGTAGTCTTTTTCAGCTTTCTAAGATCATGAATAATGTTGGGTTCGGTTCTGAAAAAGCAATATCAGAGGTTATTCAAAGATGAGAGAAAAAGTTGTTAAGTCGTTATTGAACATTATTATGTTGAAAAAAGTGATTGAAAACGTTTATATAGTTTCTGAAAAATAACATATAAATCGATTTACCAATCGATTCATTACTGTATTAAAACAGGCTCAATCGATTTCCCAATCGATTATCGCGAGTCTTGTTTTTCTTGAATCTTAAAACTACATAAACTAATCGATTAGGTAATCGATTATTTTAATACACTTTTCAAAAAATTATGTACAATTCATTTTGGAATCGATTGCATAATCGACTACAGGTGTTTTGTTCCAACAACGAGATCAAAACAAGCGATTACTCAGTCGATTCATTAAGTCACATAATCGATTCATTAATACACATAATCGATTTGGCCATATACTGAGTGTTCCCTGTAACTTAAATTTTTGTTCCAATCGATTTGCCAATCGATTTGGTTTAATACAAGAATTTAGCTTATTTCAAGTAAATCAATATGTCAATCGATTAAGTGCTATGTTTCTGAAAAAATGATTTTACCAGTTGGTTCATTTCAATCGATTGCCTAATCGATTGATACCAAACTTGTTACAAAAGAATTTTGTCATAAAGGATTGTCCAATCGATTGTGTTTGTCACAGACCATGTTATTTTTGAAACCTTATTTACGAAATCGATTTGCCAATAGATTTGCTTATTAAATGGCTTGGACCTGTGACTTGCACAATTGATGTGTCAATCGATGTTTACAATCAGATGTAGTCTTTGTGATTTGAGCAATCGATTTGCCAATCGATTAGCCTGCTAAATGGCTTGCCTCTGACTTGCACAATTATTATCAATGATTATACCAGTCGATTGCCTAATCGATTGTTTAATCACAGGCTACACATTTTCATACAACCCCTTTACAGAATCGATTGCCTAATCGATTTGCTCAGTAAATTTTTCAACTTTTGTCGATTCCTTGAGTTCCAAGCTATTGTCTCAAGTATGCAGGGTTGAGTTGTTGTTCCTGAAATCTTGCTCAGTTAAAATGTTAGATTTAACACATGACGTATGAACATTGTATGTTTGTTAATTATGTCAAAATTATGATTAAGGGGACTTAAGTCCAACAAAACTTATTATTGGAATCTTTTTTAATTAAATATATGTATTTTGCTTTTTCAATTTTTTGTATTCTAAAAAATATTAAAGCAGATTTTTTTTAACCATCTTTGATTTCTATTTAAAAAGGGAGATTGTTAAAATAATCTTGGAAGTGTACTATCAATAAATGATATTACTTATTGTACATAAACTTTTTATTCAAAATAAAAAACCAGTTTACTTTTGCTGTTTTTTTCTCTCGATAATCCATATTCATAGCATAGTTTTCAAAATTTTCCATGATTAAAAATTACACCCAAAACAAATATAGACGGTTTTCCATGGTCATATAATAATAAAATTAATCCATACTCCAATTCCAATATTATTCTATTTTACTATTTGTATAATCATTAAACTTAAGTATTCTTGATCAAAGTTGATAAAAGACAATATTATATATATACATTTATAATTTTTATACACTCTTATATATATATATATATAATTATTTTCTATTACATATGTCACCTTACTCTTTAATTTTTTTTTTCACTATGTCTAAAGTGTCCTGAGTATCCACTGTAAGCCATAAGCTTCCCTGATCTAGTTTTTGATTTATGTCTCAAACATACAAGTGCACATTAAATAGTTGCTTTATCTAATGTTTTGAATCAAGAAACATTTCAGGCATACATGAAGACACCACAACTCTTGGAACAATAGTTTGCAACTCAAGGAATCAACCATAGTTGGAGGATGCACTTGAGGAAGATGCAATTTGTGTATAGTTGTATTAGGTGTCTAGGTATCAAGTTAAGTAAACAATCACTAGAGTCTCACACAAGACATGCCAATAAGCTTTTGTCATTCATTCATGTGTTATGAAACTTAAAACTGTAAACACTCGATTGAACAATCGATTGAATGGGTCATCAATCGAATGGCACATAAACTGTCTTAAACAACTGAGGTCTGTAACAAGATCACTCGATTGTCCAGTCGATTGCACAATAGACTGACAACTCGATTGATGCTGAAATTCAAGTTACAGAGAGCACTCAGTCTGTGCCCACTCGATTGACCACTCGATTGGCAACTTGATTGTCTGCAGTATCTGAGTCACTTTGACCATGATACTCGATTGATCAATCGATTGATGCAATATTTCAAATCATAGTGAGCACCCAGTTTTGAACAACTCGATTGCTCACTCGATTGAAAGGAAATTATGGCATCAGGTCTGAATCACCTTGATCACGACAATCGATTGACCAATCGATTGATGCTATATTTCATATCACAGTGAGCACCCAGTTTTGGCCAAATCGATTGCTCACTCGATTGAAAGATTTTCATAGCATCAGGTCTGATTCAGAAACTTGATCAATCGATTGACCAATCAAGTGAAGCCTATATAATTCAAGATTCCAGAAACACAGAATATACGACACTCGATGCAGCAATCGATTGTATCCTTACAAACTCGATTGGGCAATCGATTGTCCTGGTGTTTGCCTTGAATATATATATGGTGCCTCAAATCTTTTTAGAAGAACAACCAAAACAAGAAAGAACACTTGAACAAAAACTTTTCACATCTTTTCAGAACCTCTTGCTCTCAATCTTGCATATCTCTGAAAACACTTTGAGAGAAAAGTTTTTCTAACACACAAAAATATTCATTGGCAAATCAAATCTTTTGTGTGGTGCTAGAGTGATTGAACACATTTCTTGATACTACTTTTCTTTGTTCGTGACAAAGACAATTCTTTGTAATTGATGTTGTAACAAATCCAGTTTAGAAACTGGTGGCTATCCTTGTTGGTGTGGTATCATCAAGAGGAAGTCTACTTTGATCTTGTGTGAGTTTGGGGATAAACTACAAGGATCAAAGGGGTGACAAGATAGAAGTGAAAGAAGTTAGATTGATAGGTCGTGTAGAAGACTGGAAAATCTGTAAAAGTACTCGAATTCATTCTATAGTGAAAAAGGCTGGAATCATGATTATGATTACAAGACTGGATGTAGGTCGTTGGATCAACGGCTGAACCAGGATAAATCTTGGTGCAATCTTTCCTATCCCTTCTCTTTAATATTCAGCATTGTTTAATTGCTTATTTTTGTATGCTCCTTGATTAATCTTGTATGTGATTTTAAGTTTCCGCTGTGTGTGTAAATTGTATGATTGTTGCATAATTGATATGTGAATTATGTCTAACTAGTTGGAGTTGATCTTAATTCTCTTGTTATTAATCAAAAAGAAGTCATAGTTTTCCAACATCCACCAATCTTTTTCATATATGATATCAATTGTATTGGTCATATTAGTCTTATAGTATTGCACTATTTGCTATATGTCTCCAAATATGAAACATATTTTATAATAACTAGTTTAAACGAGGTACCACATAATATATTGAAAGAATGTTAAAGATTGTGTGATTTGTACCATTGTTAACTAAGAAAAAATTGATTTTTTATTCGATGCATAAAAATAAATCATTTTTCATTAATGATGGATATATGAAAAAAAAATCGATTTTAAAGATACTTTTGACATATTTAAAAATAGAAAAAAATTGAGTCATTATTTATACATTTGATTTTTTTGAAACCCTATCAACAAAACTTTACTCTCCTAGTCTCTCTCTCATTTCATTCCTATGTAATATTTAAGAAATCCACCTCCACTTCGTCTTCTATCGATGGAAATCAGTGGACAACCAACACAAGTAGAAGATAAATCGCACCTTTCTCTTAAAATATTTTTCATGTTTTTGATTTGTTGATGTTGGATGAAACATGACTCATTTGATAATGATGATACTGATTTCTTGATTTTGTATTGTGAATCTTTGTTTATGTGATTAGCTTTAATTTAGATATTTTCTAAGATATAACCTATTTTAAACAACCGGTAAACCCGCAATCTATTTGGCCCAAAACCCGATAAAACCGCAACAACAAAAAAGACAAAAATGGACCTCTATAATCCACTAACGACTTGGGCCGATTAACATTTTAGGATAAACTAGCCTTACCTGACCAACTGTTCATCCATAAGTATATTCACACACAATAGATTCCTTATCTGTATCATAGACCCAATTGTGTTTTGTCTACTTTCAATCAAATCCATGTTTTTGTGTTAAATTGTCATCTTTCATTTGACAATTTCATTATCACTACTCTAAATTCTTTAAAACATATTTTTTTCCATACGAATACATAGGTAGGCTAAACACATACATAATAATATTGAAATACAATAATTAAAAAAAATATTTAATAAAATATTCCCACAGGTCATTGACTCAATTGACATATATTTATTTTGAATTGGCTTATTTATTTTGAAGTTACATATTCCTCTAATAGTACACTTCACAATGTCTTTGAACATATCACAAACACTTATTCACCCAAATATTAAAAATATAAAGAGTCTAAAATAATGATCGTTATCACAATCATTTACGGATAAGACCCTTATAATCATTGGGTCCATATGGTTCAAATATCTCCGCCAAAGCATTCTTCTTCCTTTGAGGGTTACATTTCATGTCTTTGCACAATTGATCATTATACCATATGCCACAAGTATTAATGCATGATTTCCAATTACTAACATATTGCGTCATGTTGTCTTCCCACATTTTGATATCCTTTTCCATCTTATTTATATTAGGCAATTCAATGTTTCCTTCTAACAAATGTGCTACCCATTTGCATCTCATTTCATTTGAATATAAATTTGATATGCTCTCAGCGAATCCTATTATTGCCAGTTGTGGAATTCGAGGATGAATTATTTGCCTGAACTCGTACAACATAACATTATATATATATATATATATATATATATATATATATATATATATATCAGCCTTACAAAATATAAGAAGAATAAATAATGTCTTTTCAATATTTTATAGAAATAGATGGAGTGTTGTTACTAACCTGTATAGGGGAACTGTTACGTTTGATGACCCAACAATTTGATTCTGAAATACTGGAGATTTGAATATGTTTTTAAGTTTTTGGTCACCTTTATATCCTGTGGCAAAAATAACTACATCTGTTTCTAGAGGCTTAGCTTCTTCATTAACGATCAAACCTTCTTTGCTGAACCAAAAGTTTTTTGTATTCTTTACCACAATGGAACCTTCATTCAATTTCTCATAAAATAATTCTGGTAGAACAAAAATTCGACAAGCATCCCAATCACGATGAAAACTGTGTTTAGGTTCAATTCCATATTTCTTCATTGGTAGGTTCTGTTTTAAGTATAATTCAACAAGTTTTCCAATTCCCCATCTCTGAAAAAATAAGAGTGCAATTATAAATCACTTAATTATGATTACATTTTTGTTTTTATTGTTAAATGTGATTAGATTTACTTAAATATGATTTAAGGTGTAGTTAGATTTAGAAGATACTTATGGTTAAATGAAATTTTATAAAGCTAGTTACATTAACAACACTATATAAAAGTTATTATATTATAATTCTTCATATTATCATTTTAAGTTTTACATTTTTATTTAATTGTTTATTTCTTTATTTGGATCAACCATGATTTCTCAACAAATATAATTAACAATTATAAATGAAATTACAGATAATAAAAAAAAGACCATATATTGTCGGTGTAAACGAATTTTACTTTGACAGTTAATAGGAACCATTAGGGTTAATGGACCTCCTTAGTCATCATAATTTTGAGGATTTTCGTTAGTGGATATTTTTAGCAATAGAATTTAGGTGATTTCTTCTCTCATGTCCTATGTTCTCAAATGTGTTTAGATTAGTCAATCTAAAATACACAATTGAATTGATCAATTTGTGTATATTTATGAGTTTTTAAGAACATAGAAAATAAAAGAAGAAATTCACTAGAATTTGTTAGCCCCTCTAACATGTGAGTTGAGACTAATAAATAATCGACTTGTAAAATTGACACATTTGCATGTGTCACCTTAGTTGGGATTGCAACCTCTATTGTGATGCCTTTGTGCCCAATTAGTTTTTCAAAGAAACATAAAACATTATTACAACGAATCTTACCAATGGTGTAAGTAAAAAGGCCAGAAGAGCAAGAAAAAATGGTTCTCCTGGCTTGTGAACCAAATACTCTCCAAAACGGTTGACATATAAATATGCAAGACTAAAACCCCACCATATACTCAAAGTTGGGAGAACCCAACGTGGTGTTCCATGAATGATTGTGCAAGGATGAGCCACACCTACAAGAGTTAATTGATATAAAATGAAATTAAGGGATATTACAAGTTGCAACAAACAAATTAAATGTATTACTACTAGTAGATTAAAGAAGATACACTCATGGCCATTTTAATTTACTACTATATCATATTGTGTAATTTTTAAATTAATAAATTTATAATTACGATTGTAGACTGCAATTTAAAATTATGACAGTTACATAATTATTTTTTGTTATAAGTCGTGACACATAACAAATTATTATTGGTTGTCAATTGTACACTAAGAATGCATCTCTTTTAATCTCCGTTTATAAAAGAGAAAAAATAATGCAAATAAATTTGAACAAAGATATTCTCACCATTATGAGTGGCACATTCAACAGCTGTATCATAAGCAGATTTTCCTGAGCCTACTACCGTAACACTCTTGCCTTTTATCAACTTAGCAGCAACGTCATTGTCCAAGGCAGAATAATCCATAGAATGCATAGCTTCACCTTTAAAAATTTCAGGGCCTTTTCCAGGAGGAAACGTGGGAATATTTGGCAAACCACTATACTTTCCAATGCAAAGGATAACAAACTCAACCTTGTGCACCTGATTTTACAAATATCCATTATAATTTAATGATTTGATGTAGAACAAAACCAAAAAATTTACTTTGATGAAAGCATAATTTAAGGTAATATACATTGTTAGTGACAAAATTGTAAGGATATATTTGTAGCCATTGCCAAACAAGAAATAATATATGAAAGTAGTTAAAAAAAAAAAGGGAGGCATTGACATCATGAATGTTTTCGTACAATTTACTACTATAATGGTGAATGCACCAATATTTGACAAAAATATTGTAGTTAAATATTAGTCCCTACTTCATTTATAAATTTTCTGCATCACTTTCAATTTAATATTTTTGCATCAATGAAAATGATGAATGTACCAATACTTAATAAATATCTTTTAATAAAAGTATTATTTTTTGTTCCTTAATTCATATAAATTTTTTACTCTATGTGAAATTGTCAACTCGGTCACTCGTCGCTAGAGACAAAAATAAACTAGGCTAAGTTTGATTTTGTAAGACCTGAGTTTGACCTACATTGAAAATGTTAAACCCGATTTTAATCTATTATCAATCAAAGGTCAATTGTTAAGATCTAACCTGACATTTTTTAAAGTTTGTTTACAAGCCGCCTACTTCACTACTTCCTTTGTCTTACATTTAGTGTCACTTTAACAATAACAAAAAAATTCAAAATAAATGTCATTTATAATTTTTAATGCAACTTTAATTATTTTTTCCTATAGTATCATTCAATGATTAATATGTACACAACTTTCAAAATATTATTATATTTTACATTGATAATAGTGAAAATTCACCAATAATTAAGATGAATAATATAATAAAATTACTTCTTTTTTTTCTTCTAATTTTTACATTTCTTAATATTTGTAAAAAGGTCTTAAACGATACTCATTGTAAAACAGAGGAAATATTTTTTTTAAAAATATATATCATTCACCGTTAGACTTTTTAAA
>JBBPBT010000420.1:2470897-2484866 GCA_037974875.1 Cicer bijugum | reverse complement strand
AATAGTTGCATTCATATTATAGCTCATATTATACTAAGGATTTTGATAGTGAAACCTTGAGTTTAGTTATTTAATTAATAGGCTCAACAAACACTAGATGTAATTATATATCTTTAATAATAATATGAGAAGTAACAAATTATTAGTATGTCATTCCCAGAAACATGAGTGTAGAGAAACATGAGTGTAGACTTATCAAAGCATTTGTACATTTACAAAATTAACCATCACATTGAGTATTTCCATTAAATGTGTCTTTATTATAGCTTCACATATTACAAACGAAATAAAATTCTATATATAAAAAATTACTAGTAAATGTTGCAACTTTCCAATGATAATAACTTGGTATTATGAGAGTCATAAACAACATACATAATATTGTCGGCAAAATAATATAGTTGTTACATCTATCTTATAACAGTTCATAAGTTCTTTGATTTTAAACTTCTTATTACCAAGACTAACAATGACACTTCCTATTAAACTAATTACTAACATTTGACCTAGAAAACTTGATTGGAACTTGAAAGATCATGTCACTTGATTGTTTTTGATTGAAAAATGCTTATCTTATATCGCTGATAATAAAGTGTTCAATACAATAAGGTATTTCAACCCAAATATAAGAATCATATTGAGATGTTGTTGCATTGATAAGAGCAACTTCTTTCATTTGTCTCATATATAATTCTACACTAGAGTATACATGAAAGTAATTAATCATAAATTTATAATATTTAATAATGTGTCCAAATTTAGCTTTTTAAGGATTTTGATATTTGATAGTATCAACTACCACTTTTAAGTCCAATTCAAAGTCTACATAACTTATAACTTATATGTAAATAATACACCCATTGATAGCGGAAAGATAACTAAGTGTCTCACCTATGTGAACTACACATCGAGGTGGGAACCAATCCATTTTTTCCAACACTTACACTCCATGTTTATTCCTAATAAACATTTCAACTCCAACCTTATTGTCATGAGTTGAGAAGAAGGCATCAAAACTGCATTTCATTGTACCTAGCCTCAGTTTTTTTCAAAATGTATGTAGGTTACTCTCTTTGTACCACTTCAGTTTGGTTTTGAGCAGACCTAACAACTGTCCAATCCTTTAAGAAATATACAACTCGATTGAATATATATGATGGACGTTCAACTATGTTTTTCCAAATTTTGTTGTTCCATTGTTTCCAATTGCTTTAGATGATGACTACAAAAAAAAATTCATCTTTACTAGATAGTTGTTGCAATACTATGAAATTAGGTCAAATACCTTTTACTAATGTACCACAACACCAACAATGACTTGAAAAGAAAAAAAAAAAACTTTTCTACCATACATGTTGACTGCTAGCACAAGAGAAAATAATATGGACACCATCCTCAACTTCATGATCACACATCATACAGTTACTAGGACAATCAACACCATACTTCTGAAGTCGGCCACTACTAGGGAGACACCTCACTAATGTCTTGAACATATAACTTGTAGACGTTTCTCATAAAGTTGTCACCAATTTTCTCCTTGCACCAAATAATCAAATTAAATAATAGAGTATTAAGTAATAATTTGGTACTTGTTGTTTTATCAAAATGTGAATAGATAAACAGAGCATTCTAAGTTTTTAAGGAAGGGATAATAAGATCCTTTACATAGAGTTGCCACATTGGGCTCAAAGTTCATTGGTACTAATAATTGTATCAGTTGTTCCAAACAGAGATAAGACTATTCATAGTGTTCATTATGTGCCACCCTTGCTTTTCAAGCATTGCAATATTGAAAGCTACAAAATTATTATCATTTACAATCACTATATTATCATTTACAATCACAAAATTATCAATTGTTTCAACATGCAACATGACCCAAAAAATCCATTAAGTAAAGAATCCCATTTTAACCATAACATCATGAAGGTAACTATAGTCAATTCTATCATATGCTTTGCTAATATCAAGTTTCATAGCAACATTACCTGATTTCTCTTTAATCTTCGTTTTCATATAATGCACAATCCCAATAGCTACCATACACTACAAGAAAATAGACGTATATCAACAGTAGTTTATAGTAACAAAATTACAAATTGTAGGTATAGATAAGTTATACCCACCGATAAACTATTTATTGTTGGTATAGGTGTCTTATACTATCGGTGACATAAATTTGTTACTACTTGTTATAGTTACACAATTAATATTGTGGCTATAGACTCTAAACCCTAATTCAGTACCAACTAAACCCTTTCTTCTCAAAAACGCCTAAAACCCAAAATACTTGCCGTCTCATTCTCATTCTCGCCGTAAATCAGTGCCTTCTCATTCTCGCCATCGACCACCTTCTCGCTGTTGAATCTCGAATTGTGACCATTGTTGACGCCATCGCCGTAATCATTCTCGCACCACATCCACTGTTTTCGCCGTCGTCGTGACCGTTCTCGCACCAAGTCCACCGTTCTCGTCGTCGCTGTGACCACCGTTCTACCCCACCAGTAATTTTTGAACAACCTGAACTTTTTCTTCTTAGTATTGCGTTACGAGACAATTTTACTTAATAACATTTTATTATTCTACAAATTCCTAATTATTTCAGAATTTTTAAATAAATCTCTAAAGTAAAAAAAAAATTAATTTTTAAATTAACATTTTTTTTATAATTAAGTCGTTCAGTTATATTTTTATTAGTCAAATTTTATAATTAAATATTTAATTATAATAGTTTAGAGATCAATTTAAAAAAATTGAAATAGTTTAGGGACCTGGATTGTAGTGTAAAAGAGAAAGAAGGTAACCAAAGACTAACTAAAAAAAGAGAAATATAAGGAAGTTTAAGCCGATTAACATTACGTTTGGTTGTCAAAGGAGGTATCTACACCATCAGCTTGCAGTTCATCTAATATGCTCTTTCAGATTTGTTTCATATTCTGATATATTTAACCAAGGTAACAAACACATTAAAAAAAAAAAAAGATTAGCTTTTAATTTGGGAATTTTAAATAGTTAAAAAATTTGTAATTGAGTCCTTAAACTTTTAATAATTTTTAATTAGGTTCTTATTCTTAAAATAATTTGTAATTGAGTGCTTAAATCTATAGACCTAATTACAAATTATTTGAAAATTTCGAGATTAGCTTGGTGCTGAATACTTGGCGTGTTAAACCCGGAGAAGAATTTACTTGTTATAATTGATGATCTGATGTTGTTGTTGAATACCATGTTCGTGATAAATTTTGTGTTCTTTATAAAAAAAAAAAAACAAGAAGCTGTTTGACCCTTTTTCCATTAACTTGCCCCACTGTATTTCCTAATTTTAGTTTACTTTAATGAAGAGTGCTTCCAATTGTGATTTCGTGCATTGGCATTCAATTAGTAGACGTAATAAGCATAAACAAAAATGTCAAACAATTATTCTTTTTAAAGAAATAAAATAGTATTCCTTCTATGTTATCATATAAACAAAAATAAATGTCAAACATTATGTTTTTCTTATACTTTTAGATTTGTCTATATTTTCAGAATTTTGTCCAAGTTACTCATTTATAATTTTGTATTAGAGAAGCAATGGCTCGAAGAAGAAAGTTAAATATTCGACATCGAGCAAGTGATAATGAAGGAACGAAGTCTACTAATAATACAAACTCAACCAATGTAGAAGGAAGTAATGTTGCAGAAACTCATTCTAGTTCTTGTCATGCAGAAGGTGTCATACATGAGTCTGTAGAATCTCACTCAATTCCCTCCGATATAGAACCTGAAGAAGAACAAATTGAAAAAGTTATTAATTATATACTCTTTGTTTTAAAGCTTTATTTATATTGTTTTTATTATGACTTATATGCACACATAGTTTTATTGTCATTTTGTTTTGTTTATAGAAGTGGAGCCTAAACGGGCTAGAGGTCTTATAAAAATGTTAGATGTATGGGAAATGGAAGATGGTGATTTAATAATTGTTAATTTGGACAAATATGGTCGACCCATTGGTGAGGAAGGGACAACTCTAAATCGTTTCATTGGTAGCGTAGCTAGAAGGAATCAATATGCTCCTATCAACTACGAGTCATGGAAAGTTATGCCAAATGATTACAAAGAAGAAATGGTGAAATTAATAGAGGTATTATGATTATTCATTTAACTAATATAACATGCTTTTTTAAGAAGACAATTGAGATGTACAATTAACATGTCTAATTAAAATTAACATGTTTTGTTGTTTTTGTGCTTTAACGTGTTTGATGTACAGTGATGATATTAGAAATATTTGATAGATTAACATTTTTTTTAACATCTCTTATTATTTATAGCAAATTCGAGTTTGTTCCTCTAATAAATGATTTAACAAGAGAAATGTTAAAATCTGAGCTGAGTGAGAAATGGAGGCAATGGAAGAGTGATCTAAAGTCAATGGCATATGACCCTACTAAAACAGAAGAAGAAGTTGCATCTCTTGTACCAGATTCTAGGGTTGACCCAAATCAATATTGGGGTTTGGTTCATCATTGGTTTTCTGTTAAAGGACAAGTAAGTCATATATATTATGAGTAATATATTAAAGAGTTTATTATTTAGACTAATATTTTATATCAATTGCAGAAAATAAGTAAAATTAATAGGCAAAATCGTGCTAAGTTTGAAGATGTTCATTGTATGGGTTCAAAAAGTCTCCCAAAGCTTATTGATGAAAAGGTTTATTTCTATTTCTATTTTCATGACTTTAATTTAAATTAAAAATGAAATGAATTTAACTTATTTGTTTGATTGTAGATAAAAAAGGGCAAAGGAGTGTTGCATGGACATAAAGATATTTACATTGATACTCGCACTCGTAAAGACGGAACAATTGTTAATGAAAAGGCTGCGAGATTGATTGTAAGTTTTGATAATATTTAAATGGTATCAATATATAAAATGTGTATAAATTAAGTTTGACAAAGTGCTGAATTTTTTTTTTCAATTGTATGATTTTATTTTATTTTTTAGGAAGAACTAAAAAAACATAGTAATGAGGCTGAAACTTCTCAATCAACCCAAGACACACAAGGTTCTATGTCTTGGAAGGATGACATATTTTATCAAGTACAAGGACCTGATAAAAACGGACGTGTGCGATGTATGGGCAAGATTCCTCATTCTAAAAAATCAAAGGTTTGTACATCTAAAAATGAAGAGTTGCGTGAAAGAGTTAAGAATATGAAAAACTTGTTAGCAAATATGATGACTTTAATTCAAAATCGATTTTCTGGAGAAGATGTGAATGATATAATACAAGCTGCAAGACAGGTATATCATAAGTTATTAATCTTATCAAACTAACTTCATAAGTTCCATACTCGTATTTTTCATAAGTAATATTTTTTATTTTTTTGTGATAGGTTCCTGATGCTACTAGTGCTCAAAACCATTTGAATTCACATAGTCCAAACAACAACGAAAATAATGAAAATGGTAATTAGATAGTATTAGTTAATTTTAATTAAAATCATTAATTTTTTTTTCTATTTTATTAGTAATATTTTTATATTGAATCGTGTATTTATTCATTTTTTATTTTATTGATTGTAGGTGAAGATTAAAAGCTAATTTGTTGTTGAAGATGGAATATTGTCAATTTAGTGGACTCAATTTCTTAATGTTTTTTGAGATTGTTATGAACAGACACACAATGTCTATTTTAAATGTTAGTAAAACGTTTTGCACTACTTAGTAAAAATTCACTAGAGTGCTATATGGTGAACATTGTTTAACTATTGTTTTATCGTTGTAAGACTTTTATGTGAATTTTTAATATATATGATGAACATCTTTAATTTTATTTTGATTCTTAAATATATATATATATATATATATATATATATATATATTTCATTGTGTATTTATATTTGGTTAATTTTATGAAATCAAATTTTAAATTATTTTATAACTTTTATTGATAATAAAAAATTAATATTTATAATAAATTAGTTACCGTTAAAACCTATATTAATAGAAAAAAGTTATCACTTAAATGTATAGCAACAAAATCAAAACCATAGGTATAACTTTTATAAATTATGGCTAAAGTATATACCAATGGTGAAATATCCGTAGGTAAAATCAAATGTTTACCGCAACGAAATTTGTTTTGTCGCTATACCGTATAGTCATGCCGAAAATTCGTTGGTATTGGATAATTATATACCACGAAAAAAAATCCCATCGATATAGGTAATTTTTTTGTCTATTCCTACAGTTTTTATACGTTTACCTACAGATTTTCACTGTCTCTAAACGTTAAATTTCTTGTAGTGATAACATTATCAAGTATGGACCTACTTGGGGAGTTACGATTTTCTTATAAATAAATCATTGTTATATATTTTATTTTTGGATCTAAACCGTACAATGCACAAGGACATGACTAACTCAAATAATTTTTATTAATTTATTTTTATCATCAATTTATCATAAATATGTTAAAATTATCAAAGACACCAAACTTCAAACATAGTGAATTCATTTTCGACTGTTACACGTAACATAAAATTGAAGTGTACAAGAAAGGTAAAGTATATGCTTATTGAAAAGGGCAATACCTATAATTTATACGGGACAGCTAAACCATTAACATGCACCTTCAACCTTTTTATACTATAAAACTCTATCATTATTCTTTAAACATTTTAAGTAGATTTTAAGTAGATGAGATACTATGAGTAAAAGTCCCACTTAAAAAATAAATAAATAGAAGTTAAACGAAAGTCTTCTTTTTACGGGTGAGGCGAGATAGGTGAGACCACTACTTTGAATTTTCAATATTTTTATATTTTAAATTTTCAATAATAATTATTATTATTATATATTTTTTTAGTATTTATAGTATTAATTCACTTTCTAATTTTGGTAATAATTAATTCAAATATATTTTGATCTAATTCAAGCACCTAAATGCCTCCATATTTATTATTTTTAATTTTTAAATGGTCTCATTTTTTAATTTTGTCTTAAGTCTCTAAATTTATTAGAGTGTCTGTCTTTTTAGGTGCTTGAATTAGATGTTTTTTTTTACACAAACTTTGTTTTTAAAAAACTTAGTTAATAAAAAAACTAATAGATTTTTTGTAGTTTTTTTTTATAAAAAAACTCAGAATAGGATGTCTTCATTTTTATAAGTATTTTTATGATGTTTTTTTAACATCACACAATTAAAAATCACCACAAACAAATTTAAATCATGAAGAATTATTTTTTTAATTGATCATTTTATAGATAATCTTGGTATACATAATAATAGATGATCTATCCTATCCTAGACTAATGTTTAAAAGTGTCAACTCGAATGAAGATTAATGATACTCCTCAAAACAATTGTCTTGGTCTTAATAATTGAGACAATAACTCGATGTAAGTTTGATAAAAATAAAAGAAAGCAAATGTGTTACTTAAAATTCAATTTATCGAATGGACATCAAATCGATAATTATCTCAAAGTTGAAAACGAGAAGAGTTGTTATATTATACTTTCAAGAAGTATCGTTGATCATGTCAAAAATATAAAATCTAAAGAAATAAATTATGTATAAAATCTTATACGTCGATCACAAATATTTGACATGTGTTTGAATCAATGATACATTTGTCCTGAACATTTTTTTCTATATTAAATTAACAATAGGAAGACTTCAAAACGAATCAAATTGAAATTACATACTTTTAACCAATTGATAATATTATAATTAAAAAAATACACACAATTAACTGTTAAAATTTTGATTTAAAATCATCCGTCGAAGTAAATATTATCTCACTGTTATATAGTTCTCTCGCTAAGATTCCATAAAAAAAATTTAATTTTATCATCAATAATTCATTTTGTCTTATGTATATCAATATCAATAAATTATAATTAGTATATTAGTATCAATAACTTTATCACCAATAATCCACTTTGTTTCATATATGCTAATTCAATTATATTTAAATAAGAATTATAGACAAAGAATTAAGACATAGTTTTGTGTAATTGATATAATTTTTACTTTTCAATATAGTTGTTGTTTATTAAATAATATAATTACTATTATGTATGTTTTTATTTTATATTTCATAAAAAAGAATGACTGGCTTTGTTCTGAGTATGTTAATAATAAATTATAATTATTATTTCATGTAGCATAGTAGTTTTGAAATTTTGAACCACATCTCGCTTTATAAAATTGTATATACATATCATTGCATAAAATTGTAATATAAACAATTTTGAGCCACATATTAATGCATACAATTGTACATATTGCAATAAGTTACAAAAAGACAAAAAAAAGAAACACAACACACTATAAAGGGAAAGGCTTGAGCTACCACAATATTATTTGCTATAATGAAGCACGTTGAGAAACATATTTTCAACGATATTATTTATGCCAACAATGTATGTGTTAAGTGGTAAATTAAAAAGAGAAAACAAGCATTGTACCTATAGTTTAAATAAAGTTTACACTCATATTTAATAATAATTTTTGGTAACTATATTTGGTACATGTCATCTTAAAAAACTATCAAATTAACGTTTTTAATTGGTTGTCAATGTAAATAAATTTAAAGTGAAAATGTATTTCCATGAATCCCAATTAAAAAGTTGTTGAATTAGTTTCCCGTCAAGTTTGATTACTTTATTTATTGAAATTATACTCACATCTTCAGTTGTTTTGTGAGGCCGTTTCTGAAACCCTAGTTTTGTGGCGGCCTCTGGTATCGACTCTCGCCCCTTCTCTCTTGAAAATGGATAACATAAACCTTGAACAACTTTTTACTGAACTAACGAGGGCAAGATTTATGGAGTAGATGAAGACGGTGTTCGAGCCCCTACATGATAATGGCCCCCCAAATCAAAGGTGATATAGTTGCATCATCGGTTGTTCACGCAGCCTTTTCTGGAGCATTGACTCAATCACCAAAGATTAAAGGCATTGGCTAGTGAGATTGATAAATTGGCAACAGAAGGGGTTGATGAATTGAAGAGGAAAGATTGCATAGGATGAAACCATTGGCCATTCAAGAATTTCTGCACCTGAACTGTGATGGCAAGAAGAGATTCGTAGAACGTCAAGCAATGTTATATGTGCAAAAAGAGATTGGATTTCCCTCAATCACGCTATGAGAAGAAGGAAGATTAAAGGAATAGGCATTTTCTTTTTTATTAACAACACCTTGGTATCCTAATGACAAAAACATTTGGCTACTTTGTTTTTCTTTTGTGGATGCGGACCGTTTCTTCTTTTTTATATTCATGTTTCATCATTTCAAAAAAAAAAAATTTAGAGAGAGACAATCAAAGAGAACAATCAATATGGAGAGAAACAACAAAGCAAATCACTAGAGAGATGAGCAATCAAACAGAAGAAGCAACATAGAGAGGAGCAATCAAACAGAAAAAGCAACATAGAGAGCGACAACACAGAAGAAAGCAACCAAAGAGATAGGAGAGACGAATAATTAAATTACCAACCAAATCAACAAAGAACCACAACAATTGAAATCATGTGAACCAAACCAAAATCAGAACTAGAGTCAATGGTAGGAGGAACAAAAGCAACAACATTGGACGACGATGGTCCCCTAAAATTCTTCTTATGTGCTCTCCCCAATTTCGGACAATGTGCTTGGAGAGAATCATCCTTAGCACCGGCCATAACAAATAATGATAGGAAAATACGACAAACACAATCACTGAGACAAAATAAATTAGGGATAATCTGCTGTTGTGCGAGCAAGATTTCTCCCCCTACAGACGTCGTTTCGCCGATCCGACTGTTGAAGACGAAGACCTAAATGTTGCGAACCTACTGTCCAAAAATCAGCCCGATCCAACGGTTAACGAATGCGCAATCAATGTTTTTATGACACTGATTTAACAAAATCGGGAATAGGGTTACTCTTCTCTTTTCTCTTTTGGTGGTTGTCTTTTCTATCAAAACAATCTCTATCTTCTTTACAATAGATCCCAAACTGTTGGGAACTCGGCAGCGGAATAGAGGCGGAATCGTTCAAGGAAGATCGAAATAAGCTTTGATACCATGATAACAATGAAAAGAGAAAGAAGAGAGACAATCAAAAGACAACCACGCTAATATTTCATAACATAGAATGAACCAAACTTGAGTTAATAGAGTTACAATGAGTATATATATAAAAGAACATAAATATCTAAAATACCCTTACTATTAATATATAATAACTGTCTAAAATATCTTAATACTAATATATAATAACATTATCTAACAAAATTCACAACAATTCTTCCATTCTCATTTATATAGAAGTTTTTTATAAAATTCTTATTATTTAGAATTCATATTAATAGTAACTACTCCAAACATAAAATAAAAAGCGCAAAGATTAGATACTAAATTACAACAGTGTCAATAAATAAGCCAAAAATCATACAAAGGAAATGCAAATATTCACTTAGATCCCAAGTTCACCTATTTTCACATTACTAACTTCTTCAAATTACATATAAAAAGATTCATATAAAGTCTTACAACAATTTTCGGCATATTATTTATTTATTTATTTTAATTTAAAATACGACATTTTATTTATCACTTCATAGTTATATGAAATACGAAGAGAAACTAAAAAAAAACATAAATATAGAAAATACATAATCGAAAATTAACAGATAATTTAAATATATTTAAGTTTCTGCAAACATAAATTAGTTTGTTTATAGTCTATGTAAAAATATATTTTTTTATTTATATCCTTGTAAATGATCTAAAAAAGTCTCTGAAACTAATTTTTTTGTTTGAAAATATTGATTAGATTAATATTTTACAAGAATATGACATGCTTACTTGTAATTTTTTAAACTAACTAATTTAAAACAAATAATAAAAATATTAAAACAAAATTATAAAAATCAAATAATTGTTCGTTTTCACTCTACTCTCAGCTAGTCTATCTCTCACTCTTTCCAAATCCAAATCTCCCTCTATTTCTCTCTTCACATTTCCCTTTCTTATTGTTTGTACCAATTTGAATCTTTGTCTTTAATCGCATTCTTGCTTCTCTTCAATTCCATTCCCATGCTAAATGTACACAAATCATGAAATAATATGCAATTTATGCTAAACATTAACTTTTTATAAAATATATCAATGATATATGTCCTCAAATGTCTCACCGTGTACTTGGACCATGCATGTTATGACTTGATGAATGCAATGCATTTGTAATGTTATATGTACAACGCATCATTCACTAACACAATTGTTTCATAAACTCAGTAATACATTACAATTAGAGGATACGTTAATTCTAAATCAATTCAAAAATCTTTAGCTAGTTGTTTGTTTAAATTTTATATCTGTATTTTAAATTCCACGTTCAAAACAGGAAGTTTGGACTAGAGGCATCATGATCAGAGGATGCTTAAATCAAAGTCAACATGATCAGAGACAATATATCGAGAGGAACTTGGATCAGAGCTTAAATCAAAGTCAACATGATCAGAGACAGTATATTGAAGGGAACTTGGATCAGAAACAGTATGACCAGAAACAAATTCTGACCAAAAACAGCGTGATCAGAGGCAAAATTTGCCCATGAACAAAAAGAGAATCAAAGATAAAACTACCCAAAAACAAAAAAGATAAATTAGGGGCAAAAAAAATTATTTAAAACAAATAATAATTTAATATATAAATAAAAAAATTATATTTATTATATTTACAAATAATAATTTTTTTAAATAAAATTTTAATTTAATATATTTACTATATTTATATTTACAAATAATAATTTCTTTTTTATTTTTTTTATTATTTTTTTTATTTTATTTTTAAAAATTTCCTAAAAATAACAGCTAACTAAAGCTCCTCAGATAAACTGCTTATATTTCACCCATCATGATTTACTATATTCCTTAAATTCTTAATACATCATGAACATCGCGTATACATAATACAGTTTCACAAAACATTTCTTATATGCTAAAATTTATAGTTATCTCACTCTCAGATTTTAAGAAAACCCATAACTAAACCTATAAAATTAGTTTAATCATAAAAATAAAAATGGACTTCGAACCCATAACCCACATGCGAATGTGAAAATAGTTCTAAAAACACTTTTACTTTTAAGACTTATCCTTTTGTTTTTGAGCTGATTTGGGGAGAAATGTGATCTGACAGTCCTTAGTTTTCCTCAATCCCAATGCTTTGTTCTAGTTCTTGTTTTTTCATATTCTATGATATCGTTCATTGTTGAGTCTTGAAGATTGATGGGTGGAATTGTACATGCAATGGGTGGGGACAGGTCTGAGGAGCTTCAATTAGTTGTTATTTTTAGGATATTTTAGAGAGAGAGAGAAAGAAAAAAAAAGGAAAAATAGAAGATTGGAGAAAATGGTGAACAATGACTGGCGTTGGTCTTCTACAATTATGGAAATGGAAGAATAAAAGTGAAAGATAATTTTTTTTTTCTTTGAGAAACGAGAAAATAAGTGAATGAAAAGGCGTGAGTTCTTTTTTTGGCCTTCGACATCTCTCATTTTTACCATTTTCCCATTCTTATATAAATTTGAATTTAATAAATGCTAAATATAAAATATTATAGTTAATAAATTTTTATTTTATTAATTTTTTAAAATAAATGGGTTATTACATTAGTCAATTTATTGAGCTTTAATTAAGAATCGAATATCGTTTTTTCTCTATCTTTTTATCTAAATAAGTGATTTTCACACCAATCTTTTTTTTCTTTGTGCTTTTTCGTTCTCTCACCAACTAAATGTGACATAGTTTGATTTTTCCGTCACATTGCAGTGTTCATTTTGTTCATATTGGCATATTAACTTTGATCAAGATCTAAAAGATTCTGTCAATGACCTTAACGTCATCAACATTACAAATCTAGAGGCAATAGTATTTCACTCAATTTAAAATTGTCAAATCTATAGGCAGTTTGTTGTTTTATATTATTAACATGAGTGTTGTAAATTTTTTAAGAGATTCATTCTTTTTAATTTTAACGAATTTATATTTGTGTTGTTCTCGAATAATGTACTCTTAATGGTGTTCTTTATTTGTTAGAAAGATGTGGTTTAAGACCATTTTTTTGCCTGAAATAACCTATTTCCTTAGTTTTTTCCTTTAATTTTATTTAAATAAGTGATTTTTACCTTTATCTAGTTTTTTCATTTAGTTTCTTATTTTTCCGTCTATGTGTGCCATTGCTTTGTTCGTCGTCTTAGTGCAACATTTTGATTTCTCGTCTCGTTGTGCCGTTCATTTGATTTAGATCGACAAATCAACTTTGATTCAATGCAAATGCAATCAATTATTTTGACATCGTCAACATTTAATTTTCAGATTCATGAGTATTTTATACACATGACGACTTTAGATTATATCGATCGAATTCGATGTAATTTTTACAAATTTAAATAAATAAATATTATTTTTTTAATTAATAAAAACTAAGATTCGAACCTCTAATCAATTTATTTCTAATTAAAGCTAATAACAATTTGATACAAATGACTTTATGAAAAATTGACAATCATCTATAAATATTCACACAACAAAGGAAAAATATATAGATGATTTAATTGAGTATGTAAAAAAATGGATTTAGTTGATATATATCACCATGTCTATCAAAGTGTATATCTGACATTATTTCATTACTGCCCTAAAAACACATTATGTCATATTCAAGTAAAAAGACATATCACTAATTCACTGTGTATGTTTGATATACAAAGGAAAAAATATATATAAATTTTTACTTTATCAACCAATACTTATAAACTTCAAATTATTATTTATTTTATTTTTTATTTTTATTATAATTATTTTTAAAGTCATATAAAAAAGTATATGTAATTAAATATCTTACCGATAAAAGAGATTTATTTTTAGTATAATTTTTATATACTGAAAATCTAAAAAGTTTTGTTCAGTCAATAAAT
>JBBPBT010000420.1:2455925-2470590 GCA_037974875.1 Cicer bijugum | reverse complement strand
TAATTCTTAACTTTTTTTAAAAGAAAATGTAATTCTCAACTTAAAATACATCTTTTATAACTTTTTAAAAAAATATGAATGTATAGAAATCATAAACAATTATAAATACTTTAAATTAATAATTAAATAAAAATTATTTAATATAATACATCTAAGTTTTATCCTTATAAAAATTTAAAAAAACTATTCGATCAATATTCGAAAATGAATTTGTCTAGTAGATGACATATCAGCTATTATTTGTTTTTTAATAAATGTATAACAGCTATTATACTACTAATACTATTTTTTGAGTCAAGAACAAATGGTTAGTAGAATTCAAATTTGGATATTGATAGAAAGAATTTTATTTGGTATTATTATTTTTGGCATATATTTATACCGGTACTATATCGTTTGGATTCATTGGAATTCCCATTTTACTGTAATAATTGTAATGTTAAATTCTTTTGATTTTGAAAGAGGTAGCGGCAATTCCTAGAGAGAGAAAAAAACAGGAGAGAGAAAATTGCTGAAGAAGAAGAAGAACAAGATAACAAGCTCTTCTATGCTATCTCACACAAAACTCAACTGTAACTTGTAAGATTTCATTTTTCTTCTCTCTCTCTCTCACTTTGACTTTTCATTAAACAAAATTTGATTCTTTTTCTCTTATTACAGAATTTCACCTTTCAATTTCAATTATTGAACAAGTCTTCCCATGTCAAAAAAGGATTGAATTTGTTGACCTAAATTCTCACTCTTCTTCATTTCCAACACCGTCAGGTACTCAATCTATAAATCATTTTTATTTTGTTAATCAAGTGTAATTAACTTGTTTCATTTTGTTAATTTTAGGCTAATTGATGTTTTAGTTTTCAAATTCAAAAAATCTGGGGTCTGTTCTGTTTCTTTCGAATTAAAGTTAATTTACTTAAATTTTGCTGTTTTATATTTTATTTTATGCTAATTGATTGTTTTAGTTTCAAATGAAAAAAAAAAAAAAACTGGGTTGGGTTCTGTTTTATTAATTGACGTTAACTTACTTAAATTTTGCTTTTTGTTTTTTATGGGCAAAAGATGATATTGTCAAGAATGGAAAGTAGTAAGAAGAATGGTGGGGTTTCTAGTAACCAAAAGAAATTATTAAAGGATGTTGAAACTATGAATAAAGCTATGTATTTGGATAGAAATTCTTCAAGGAATTCACTATCTGGGTCGAGTTCGAGTTCTCAATCTAGAACCGCAGGAAAATCCGTTTTTCGGGATCCGAAACCAAGGCCTAAAGGAAGTAGTAATAGTAATGATGATAATGATGGTTTGCAGAAGGATAAAAAGTCTATATGGAATTGGAGGCCATTGAAGGCCCTTTCACATATCCGCAATAAGAGGTTCAATTGTAGTTTTTATCTCCATGTACATTTGGTTGAAGGATTGCCTTCCACTTTTGATGATTTGAGTCTTTCAGTGTATTGGAAGAGGAGGGACGGGGTTTTGGTGACCCGTCCAGCGAAGGTGATTCAGTGTGTGGCTGAATTTGATGAAAAGTTGACTTATACTTGCTCGGTTTATGGCAGTAGGAGTGGACCTCACCATTCTGCGAAGTATGAAGCAAAGCACTTTTTGCTCTACGCTTCGCTTCTCAGTGCACCGGATCTTGATTTGGGGAAACATCGAGTTGATCTCACGAGGTTGCTTCCTCTCACTCTAGAGGAGCTTGAGGAGGAGAAGAGCTCGGGGAAGTGGACTACTAGTTTCAGGTTATCAGGAAAGGCTAAGGGTGGTGTGATGAATGTCAGTTTCGGGTATACGGTTGTTGGTGAAAACACCAGCTCGACAAGAGATGGATTTAATGCTCCTAATGTGGTTACTTCAAGGCAAAATAGTATATCTTTGATGAAACCGGACGTTAAACACCGACAGTTTGATGGAAGCAGCAGCGTGAGGCGTGCCGGAAGTTTACAAAACTTTAGCAGTCAGTATTCTTCCCAAGCTACAGAAGAGGTAAAGGATCTTCATGAGGTGTTGCCGTCATCAAAGTCTGCACTAGCCATCTCAATAGACGCCTTATATAAGAAATTGGATGAAGCAAAAGCATATAGCTCTATTGACAATGAACCTGATTCTGATATGTCAAAAGAAAATCTTGAACCAATCAAACAAGATGCCCTTACTTCATTTGATGTTGGAAAAGAAACGCCTGAAGTGCAGGCTGTTCATGATGGAAATTCATGTCTGTCGCTTGACACACCTGAACTCGATGTATTTCAAGAAAATGTGGAGACAGATAAACCAGTATACTATCTTTTACTTGACTCTGAAAAAGAAAAAACTGATGGCTGTCAAGATGATGAGTTTTTTGTTGTCGATAAGGGTTTTGAAACCTCACCAATTGAAACTGTTAAAGAAGAGGAGTCATTCAACAAAGCTTCTGAAGATGGTTCGACAGTTGACAGTACTTTCATCCTTGATACTGCAGGCTGCTTACAAGTATCTTCTGAAGATAGTATTATACATGATTCTGTTAATGAGACAAATGATGGTTGTAAGGATGAGGCAGTGGTAGATGAATCTGCTTGCGAAGTGGATGACTGGTACACAGATGAACTGCTGCAAGAATTAGAATCAGCTATAAATAGTGTCTCTGATTTGGAGACAGTGGCTCTAGAGTCTCCTAAATTTGTGGAATCCAAATCTGAACATATGATGAGAAAGACACATAGCTTAGACGATGTTACAGACTCGGTTGCTAACGAATTTTTAAGCATGCTTGACATAGACCATAGTCCGGCAGGCTTGAATTATGAAAGCGAGCCCGAGTCCCCAAGAGAACTTCTTTTAAGACAGTTTGAGCAAGAAGCCCTGGATGGGGGCTTCTCTTTATTTGGTTTTGATATGGAATGTGACAATGTATCTGATGATGGCTATGATGCTTCTAATGGGTCTGACCAGTGGAACTTCTCTGAGGCTATTCATTCATCATCATTTTTCCAACACCTGCCGAAGGAGCATCTAGTTGAGTCTCACGACGGGAGGAGCAAACAAAAGGCTCAAATGCTAGAAGATTTGGAGACTGAAGTCTTAATGCGTGAATGGGGTTTGAACGAGAAAGCTTTTCATCATTCTCCGCCAAAAGATTTTACTGGTTTCGGAAGTCCAATTCAATTACCATCCGAAGAGCCTCCGACGTTGCCTCCTCTTGCTGAGGGATTAGGCCCTTTTCTTCAGACAAAAGACGGGGGTTATCTACGGTCTATGAATCCCACACTTTTCAGCAATACTAAAGCTAGTGGGAGTTTAATCATGCAGGTTTCCAACCCTGTTGTTGTACCTGCAGAAATGGGATCCGGGATAATGGAAATTTTACAATGTTTGGCTTCAGTTGGAATTGAAAAACTCTCGATGCAAGCAAAGGAGTTAATGCCACTGGAAGATGTCACAGGGAAGACAATGCAACAAGTAGCATGGGAAGCTATGCCTGCCTTAGAGGGAACAGAGAGGTTAGTCTATCCTGTTTTATATCATTGATTTTGGAGGTAGAGTTTTTAGTAATCATTCTTAAACGTTTCTGATTGACTTTTGCTTTGATTATATAGGCAATATCATTTGCAGCATGATGATTCAGTAACAGGGCAATATACTACTCGTGTGCAACCATCTGGACTGAAGTCCGGCAATTTTAATTCACGTTCGGTGTCCAACCAGACAGGCTCGGAGTTTGTTTCAATTGAAGATCTTGCGCCGTTGGCTATGAACAAAATTGAAGCACTTTCGATGGAGGGGTTGAGAATACAATCTGGGATGTCTGAAGAGGATGCACCATCAAACATTGTTGCCCAATCGATTGGGGAAATGTCAACTCTCCAAGGCAAGGGCATTGATATTAACGGTTTCCTCGGCATGGAAGGAGCTGCTGGTCTGCAGTTGATGGATGTAAAAGACAGCAGCGACAGTGTTGATGGGATAATGAGCCTATCATTAACTCTTGATGAGTGGATGAAGCTGGATTCTGGTGACATCGATGATGTAGATAACATCAGCGAGCATACTTCGAAACTTCTTGCAGCCCATCATGCTAACTCGTTTGACTTTATCCGTGGGAGTTCAAAAGGAGATAGGAGACGAGGCAAAGGCTCTGCTAGAAGATGCGGTTTGCTAGGAAACAATTTCACAGTTGCGTTAATGGTGCAGCTTCGTGATCCTCTGAGAAATTATGAGCCTGTTGGAACACCGATGCTTGCACTTATACAAGTTGAGAGAGAGTTTGTCTTACCAAAGCAAAAAATTTATTGTAGTGTGTCTGAGTTACGGAACAACAACAACGAGGACAATGAGAGCGAAATAGTTGCAAAGGTGGAGGTGAAGGACACTGATAAAGAGGATAAAATTTCTGAAGCAGAACTCATTCCTCAGTTCAAGATTACTGAAGTTCATGTGGCAGGTCTTAAAACTGAGCCTCAGAAAAAAAAGCTTTGGGGAACTTCGACCCAGCAACAATCTGGTTCACGCTGGTTGCTTGCTAATGGAATGGGGAAGAATAACAAGTTTTCAACGATTAAGTCAAAGGCTGCATCTCAATCTGTTGCTCCAGTTACCACAAAGGTGCAGCCTGGTGATAGCTTGTGGAGCATTTCTTCCCGTATTTTTGGTTCTGCTAAAAAGTTGAAGGAAATGGCAGTACTAAATCCAAATATAAGAAACCCTAATGTCATTATACCAAATTAAACTATTAGACTTAGTTGACTCAAGAGTGGAATTCACAATTTAGATTTTTCTTGAAGAAGACTTATCCTTGTTGTCACAGGCAATATTTCTGTGAAGTTTATTAATTTAATTGAGCCATCTGGGGAATCTGTTCCAGTAAATTGTTTGATTTTGTTAGAGCATCAATCAAATTGGACTAATAAGTGCAAGGTATGAGATCTGGTTACATCGAGAAAACAGCATAAGCATAATGGACTTTTTATTGTAGGTTTACTTTTCTTTTGTAAAGTCGCTTGTTACTTTTCCTTGCATCAATTAATGTATGTACTTTTGTCATCTGAAAGTAGTGTGTGCATATTCCTCCGGGTTATATATTGCAATTGCAAATTTATTAGAAAATATGGTGATTTCTAAAATATGTGTTGTTTTACTATAATGAGAATTTCTTTAAGAGTGAATTATTGTAATGGAGATAAGATGAATTGTTAATTAATGAATAAGTATTTTTGGAAATAATAAAAATAGTATTTTTTCGAGATTTTTTTATTGTTTTTAGAAATGTAGACAATTGATACTTAAGTTTTAGTTTCATTAATGAATGTTGATATTGTTAAGTTTAATATCATATCTTGAATTTGAATTCAAGATTTTGCAATTGTATGGGTGACTTTCCATCAGTTCAAGTGCATCATCATGTTCAATTTTCAAATCCATATTAATCAATCTTCAACCTATTAATTCCTTGACCCGAAAAAGACAAATCTCATTTCTCCCATCACTACCCCAAATCCTCTTCTCTTCTCTCCCCTTTCTTCAACAAAAAAAAAATCAATTTGAAAAACAGGCCTAAAGAGAACACTAACAGATATAGGCATTGTGGTAATACAAAAATCAGGCTCTAATTAAATTCAGTACAATAACAAAAATACAGAGAATCTCATATCTAAAAAAACTTAAACAAATCCAACAAATGTGGTGGTGGTAGATGATGTTGTTGGAAGGTTGAATATGATAAAAAAAAAAAAAGTATAAAAAAATATTAACAGTGAATGAGAGGAGTTGAAGGTTTGTGGTTTTTGATTTATATAAGTTCATGCTGTATTGCATGCAAGTAGAGGGAGAAAGTGATGTTTTGAGAGAGAAAAAACACATTCGATTTTTCTCACTCTTGCTACAACTATTTGAATCATGGGGTGTAAAATCCCAAAATTGACTTTGAAAAAAACGATTTTGTAGTTGTATTGTAGTTAGGAAACCATCCATTTGTATCATGAAATTGTAAATGTAAGGTAATTTAATGCTTCAAATTTGTATGAGATCAAAAGATTCTCTATGACGTGACAGAGAGAGATTTTTTTTTTCTATTATGTAAATTTGAAGACGTTTATAATTTCAAGATTGTGGTTTACTCCCTTAAACCCATTTATACCAATTCGTATTTTGAATGTATAACATACCACCATCAAGTTTTTCTTAAAAAATTCTTGCCTATTACCCTTTTATGTACGATAAGATAAGTGATTCATTTTGAACATTTCACATAAATTAAATAAATAAAATAGAAAAATAATATTTTTACTAACTAAATTATATTTATTAATTAATATTGTACTCACTATTACTATTAATAATCTACTTTACTGAGCAACACATTTGAAAAAATAAGGAAAATAGTATCACTCATTGATAATTAAATAAATAATTGATATAATATATATATATATATATATATTATATATATAATCATTTATAAGTGGTTATAATATAAAATATTGATTTAAGCCGTCAAAAAATTATATTAAACGTGTTTATATTAAGCGTGTGTAAGGTGTCACATGACTTGCCCATGTGTAAGCCACATCATGGAGAATATTTTGGTCTAACGGAAATATTTTTCAATCCCCTATTTATGAACTTCCTAAAATATGAAATCCATACAACCCCAAATCCAAAAATACTTCACTAAATCTCTATTCCTTCATCCCATAAATCACTATTCCTAAATGAGCAGCTGTTTGGTTCTTGAGGTGGCAATCATGAAGTAGGAATAAAATACATGAACTCTTATTGATGTGTCCTTAATCCTTCTAGTCTATGATATGGAAATGGAACTCTTATTAGAGGTTGTATTTGATGGGAATAAACACAACTAAAACGCAGCAGATATACATTTCTCTAACTTGCAAGAACAAATTAATCAAAATAAAAGACATAATAAATTCCGATATTTTAACGTGAAAACCCCTCAATGAAAGGGTAAAAATCACGGGTCGTCTAGACCAAAGAAATAGCTCCACTATAATCAAATAAGGATACAAGAGAGTCTCAAAGTGATGCACAAAGTGTGCCTATAACCAGTCAAAACAACAAAGCAATAAAGCTTACAAATGAAAAACAAGAAGAAGAAAACACCAAACACATGCTCCTGTGCGAGCACAGTTTCTCCCTCTATGAACGTCTTTTCTCCGATCCGTCCGTTGAAAACGAAGACCAGAATGTTGTTAACCTGCTGTCCAAATATCAGGCCGATCCAACGGTTAACGAATGCGTCATCGATGTTTTACGGAGACTGGTTTAACAAAATCGGGAGTAGAGTTACTCTTCTTTTTTCTCTTTTGGTGGTTATCTTTTCTATCAGAATAGTCCCTCTCTTGTAACCCTAATTATACCACTCTCCACTTAAATAAGTGAGACACATGGACTATAATATTTGAGTATTTCTCCACATAGGAAGAGAGCTCAATACCCAACATATCTTCCCATCACAACTATGTGGAGATAATCGTCAGACTGACGATATCACAACAAGTTTCAAACTTCCCTCTTGGTAATGCTTTAGTCATCATATCGGATCCATTATAATCAGTATGAACTTTAGTCAATTCCAAAACTTAGCTTCAAAAACATAACGTATCCAATGATACCTCACATCAATGTGTTTGGACCTGCTATGAAACGTCGAATTCTTACTAAGATGAATAGCACTTTGACTATCCACAAACAATACATATTTGTCCTGAATAAAACCAAGCTCCTGCAAGAATTTCTTCAACAAAATCAACTATTTGCATGCTTCAGTAATGGAAATGAACTCTGCCTCAGTTGTAGACAATGCTACACATTTCTGTAATCTAGATTGCCAAGCCACAACTCCATCTACAAATTTAATCATGTAGCATGAAGTTGACTTTCTCGAGTCAATATCTCCAGCCATATCTGAGTCGAAGTACCCCATTAAAATAGGTTTGTCACCTCCAAAACAAAGCCTCATACATGTAGTACCACGAAGATACCTCAAAATCCATTTTACAGCATTCCAATGCTCTCTACCTAGATATGACAAAAATCTATTGACTGTACCAACATGCGCAATATTTGGTCTTGTACACACCATTGCATACACCAAACTACCCATAACAGAAGCATAAGGAACTCGTTCCATGTCTCTTTTGTTTAGAACTCAACTTAAAGTGAGCAGCAAGAGAAGTACTTACAGCCTTGGAGTTTTCCATCTGAAACCTTTGCAACACTCTCTCAATATAGTGTTCTTGTGACATCCAAAGTTTCTTCTGCTTTTTGTCACGCATGATTCTATTAAGACAAAATCTCAATTAAATATTTTGATGATAAATAAAACAAAAGATTAATCAAGATTATTAATTATGATTTCTAAATGTTTTGGTTTTTAACATGTGCATTTGAGTGTGTTAAACAAGATAGGTATCAAAAATCACAAATCAGATCAAAGGAAACAACTCTGAAGATTGATCCTTTAAAAGACAAAAGATTGATCTTTCAAAGACAAAGATCAATTTTTACATTATGCTAAAATACAGAGAACAATCTTCACAGTAGATAAACAGTTTTCACATAATTGGATCAATCCTGGAAGCCACATTCAACTTATACTCTCATAAAAGATCAACAAAAGATAAATGGAAATCGCACTCATTCCAAAATTTGAAGAATCAAGTCATGCTTCAAACAAAAGGCATATCACAAAGATCATTCTTCTTCTCAAGCAAAATACAAGTACAAGGCTACAAGTAGTGTAGTACACTACTGATTTGAACCATCCAAAAGCCTGCACACATAAATGAAAAGGACATAATCAAGGTTGACATACTGACACGGATCATAGGGAACAAGCTGTTTTATCACAGACCAAAAGATCAATCCTGGATCGATCTTTTGATGCAGCATATCAATGTTAAGTTATGACAGATTTTTTTTAACAGCTCTATTATGACAGCTGATCCTTTTCCAACGACCATATTAGTTGTCCTATGCCCTCTGGAACTCTATAAATACAGTTGTAAACTGAAGAACAAAACACAGCAATCAACACCAAGCAAAAGATCAATTTCTTCGATCATACTCAAGTGCCTCAATTCTTTTTCTTATAGCTTGTTGTTTTGTCTTTATTTCGTGTGTTGTAATCATTCACAATATTGGTGCATCAACATAATATATTTCTCAAACAAGTGTTGAGTAAATATCAAATTCTAAATAGCCTCAAAATCATCACTTTGTAACTCAAGGTTGTTTTGACAATTCTTGAGTAAGTTGTAAAATCCTTTAAAGTTTGAAAGACAGTTTGTTAAAGTCTTTACAAACAGTAAGATAGAAATCATTTCTAGATAGAAGGGTAGGAATTGTGTAAAGAATAAGATTGATCTGAAGAGGAAGTGTGTACATCAAGAACAATCTTGCCTTTGAGCACATAGTGGAAAATCTCACTCTTGTGAGGACTGGACGTAACCCGTGTTTGGGTGAACCAGGATAAAATACTTGTGTACTCATTCTATCTCTATATTTGCTTATTTTTGAACAATCATATTTTGGTAAAATTGATATTGTTGTTTTCAAACTAAAGATTAATCTTCTACAAAGTAAAGACTGATCTTCTGAGTAAAGATTGATCTTCATCACTGCAAAGATCAATCTTAACCTGAGATCTAAATTTTTAAAAACATAATTTTTTAAAAAGAGACAATTATAATTCAAACCCCCCTTCCTTATAATTGATATTTCTACTTCAGATTCTTATGCCAAGAATCTGTTTAGATGTTCTCATATCTTTCATGACAAAGGACTCGCCCAACTGCTTTTTTAACATGTCAATCTTGGAAATATTTTTCCTAACAATAAATATGTCGTCAACATATAATAACAGGATAATATAATCATCGTTAGAAAATTTTCTAACAAATACACAATGGTCAGAAGTAGTCTTCATGTATCCTTGGTCATACATAACAGACTCAAACTTTTTGTACCACTGCCTTGGAGCTTGTTTTAAACCGTATAAACTCTTTCTTAGTCTGCACACATAGTTTTCATTGCCTTCAACAAGAAAACCATCAGGTTGCTTCATGTAAATTTCTTCCTCCAAATCACCATGAAGGAAAGCTGTTTTTACATCCATTTGCTCTACCTCTAAGTCAAGAGTAGCTGCCAAACTCAACACGGTTCTAATTGATAACATTTTCACCACAGGTGAGAAAATCTCATTAAAATCAACACCCTTTCTTTGACGGAAACCTTTCACCACTAATTTGGCTTTATACCTCGGAAACCTTGAGTTACTCTCAATTTTCACTCTATAGATCCACTTATTTTCCAAAGCCCTTTTTCCTTTTGGCAATTTCACCAAATCCACTTCATCTCATCATGCATTGCATCCAACCACTTTTGACTTTCTTCACTCTCCATGGCTTCTTGAAAACACTCAGGTTCCCCTTCATCAGTCAAATTTACATACTCGTCAGAACCATACCTTGTAGATGGTTGTATATGCCTTTTAGACCTCTTGAGTTGGGTTAGAGATGATTCAGAAGCATCACTAAGATTCTCTTCGTGTGTCGACTCATGATCTTCACTAGTTGGAATATTTACCTCATCTCTAAATTGATGATCATCAACACAATCATGTGGCTCATCATTCTCAATATTGCCATCATTAGTATCCAATTCAGGAACAGGTGACCGAACTGGATCACCATCAGTTAAGACGTAATTTCTTTCAGGTGTAGTTTTCTCCCCCTTATCAATGTCTTCAATAGTTTGGTCTTCCATGAACACTACATTACGACTTCTGATAACCTTTTTGTTTATAGGGTCATACAATTTGTAGCCAAATTCATCCTCACCATAACCAATGAAGATGCACTGCTTTGACTTTGCTTTCAACTTGGATCTTTCATCCTTTAGAACATCCACAAAAGTCTTGCAACCAAAGACTCTCAAGTGATCATACTTGACATTCTTGCCAAACCATACCTTGTTTGGTACTTCACTATTCAAAGCAACAGTAGGAGTAAGATTAATAACATGCACTACCATGTACAGTGCCTCACCCCAATAATGTTTAGGCAACTTAGCTTCAAAGAGCATACACCTCACTCTCTCAACAAGTGTTTGATTCATCCTCTCTGCCAAACCATTCAACTAAGGAGTTTTAGGAGGAGTCTTTTCATGTGCTATAACATGTTGTTTGCAATAGACATCAAAGGGTCCACAATACTCACCACCGTTGTTAGTATGAACACATTTCAGCTTCTTACTTGTTTGCCTCTCAACCAAAACATGAAATTGTTTGAATTTCTCCAACACTTGGTCTTTTGTCTTTAGAACATAAACTCATAGTTTCCTGGAACAGTCATCAATAATAAAAGTAACAAAATAAAGCGCACCACTAAAAGATTTTACCTTTAAAGGAACACAAACGTCAGAATGCACCAATTGAAGCAACTCTGAATTTCTAGAGGGATGATGCCTTTTGAAGGATACTCTAGTTTGTTTACCAATCATACAGTGAAAACATTTCTCCAAATCTACATTCTTCAATCCTGGAAGCATATCCTTTCTAGCTAAACAATTTATCCCCTTTTCACTAATATGGCTAAGCCTTCAGTTCCACAAAGGTGATTCCATATCCACAACATTCACACTGTCTTTTGCAACCAAAGCTTTTGTCCAATATAATTTACTAATTTTCTCCCCTCAAGCCACAACCAAGTTACCTTTACTGAGTTTCCACTTTCCAAAAGCGAAATGATTATCAAAACCACTTTCCAAAAGCAAAATGATTATCAAAACCACTTCCATCAAGCATATGGACAGAGATCAAATTGAAGCGAACATCAGGAGTATGTTTGACTCCTTTAAGCAACAATTGCATTCCCGTGTAGGTTTGCAAGCATACATCACCAACACCAATTACCTTAGATACACCATCATTACTCATCTTTAAAACTCCAAAGTCACCTGAAGTATAAGATGTGAAGAACTCCTTCCTCGATGTAACATGTAGTGTAGCACCACTATCAATTATCCACATGCTCTCATCAAATACAAAATTAGTTGACTTATAGTCACGGAGAATAACAAGATCATCACTAGTAGCAGTAGTAACACAGTCATCATCACTATCATCATCACAACCCCTTTGTTTCTGCTTACCTTCTTGCTTTTTGTTATCTTTTTTCCACAAAAAACAAAACTTTTGTATGTGTCCTATTCTATGAAAATAATGACACTCTATATTTTTGTATTTAGACTTGGACTTGCTTCTGCTATTTCCTCTACCACCCTATGGTTTTTTTTTTTTTTTTCTGACTTCTCCCCCTATTTTCATTGACAAGAACTTCTGATTGAGATGAAGAACCTTGTGTCTTCCTTCTCATCTCCTCATTCAAAACACCACCCTTAGCCATTTCCAAAGAAACAACACCATTAGGAGCTGAACTCGTTATAGAAACTCGAAATGTCTCCCAATACTCTGGTAAAGATAATAGTAAAAATAGTCTCAATAGTTCATCATCAAACTTGATACCCATTCCAAACATTTGATCAAGGAGCCCCTGAAATGCACTCAAGTGGTCCGAAATAGATGTTCCCTCCTTATACTTCAAACTTAGGAAGCTATTCAATAAGAATAATTTATTATTCCCTGATTTAGAGGCTAACAAAGTCTCTATCTTATCCCACATAGTTTTTGTATTTGTCTCATTAGCAATATAATTGTAAACATTATCTTCTACATATTGCCTAAGAAAACAACATACATGTTGATGATCAAAATCTCATTCTTCCGTAGATTTATCAACCGGCTTCTTAGAAAAAATAGAAAGATGTATTTTCTTCACAAATAACTAATATTTCATCTTGCCCTTCCACAAATGGTAATTAGTATCATTCAAACATATCATCTTTATATTCATATTTGCCTTCATCCTTCAAGCAAGTGAAATAGCCCTTCAACCAAGAGCTCTGATGCCACTCTGATGGGAATAAATACAATAACAAGTAAAATGCAGCGGATAAAAATTTCCCTAACTTGCAAGAACCCGTGAGGAGCAACAATAAATATATGGCAGCAAATTAATCAAAATAAAAGACGTAATGAACTCCGATATTTTAACGTGGAAAACCCCTCAATGAAAGGCTAAAAACCACGGGTCGTCCAAACCAAAGAAATAGCTCCACTATAATCAAATAAGGATACAAGAGAGTCTCAAAGTGATGCACAAAGTGTGCCTACAACCAGTCAAAACAACAAAGCAATAAAGCTTACAAATGAAAAACAAGAAGAAGAAAACACCAAAAATATGCTCCTGTGCGAGCACAGTTTCTCCCTCTATGAACGTCGTTTCGCCGATCTGACCGTTGAAAACAAAGACTTGAGTGTTGCGAACCTGTTGTCCAACAATCAGGCCGATCCAACGATTAACAAATGCGTAATTGATGTTTTACTGAGACTGATTTAACAAAATCGAGAATAGGGTTATTCCTCTCTTTTCTCTTTTGGTGGTTATCTTTTCTATCACAATAGTCTCTCTCTTGTAACCCTAATTAGACTACTCTCCACTTAAATAAGCGAGATACGTACACTATAATATTTAAGTTTTCTCCACATAGAAAGGGAGTCTAGTACCCAACAATATTGTTCTTTGGCAGCTTGTTGAGAAGCGGTGGATCCTTTGATAAAGATAGTGGTTTAATTCTAAATTTAGTAGGGTGTATCATTGAACCTCTAATTTCAGACTTCATTTCCTACAAATTAGGCTAAATATTCCATGAAATTTACAACTCGTAAATGCTCTATCAAGTAAAATATGTAAAGACAAAATGCTCCTTTGAATTTACAATATGTAGAAAAATTGTTCCCTCAAATGTAAATTGTGGGCCAAATGCTCCATACCAATTCATATGTTTTTTCTACTTTTACCCTCTTGTTGTGGTGATGATATTCTTTATTGTCGATCCTGTAAAACTTTCATTAAGTATAGTTATGACATTTCATAATTGAGACAAATGATAAAATTAATAAATGATAAATTATACCATAAAATTATATTCTAGATCTTGGGAATGATATTGTTTTTCACTAGGGCCAGATTGGACACCACCTCAGGTTCACCTCCTTTCATTTTTCAGATTTACGAATTAGAAAATAGAGATTTAGTGGAAGAACGGATAGAGATTAAGAAGAATAAACTATATATTTTTTTAACTTGGGGTTGCTTAGATATAGATGTTTTAGATTTTGTAGAATAAATTAAATAGGAATGTTGAAAATTATAGCCCTGAAAATACTCTCTATGACGTGATGAGTTATAAAATACTCTCTATGACTTACACGTGGATGAGTCATTGTGTTACTTAAGCTCTTTTTGGCAATATTCAAAAACGAGCTTTATAACGTATTTTGTTAAGTTAATTCAAATAATTTTGAGTTTATAATTTATCATTTTTTATTTTAAATTATTGTAAAAAAATTATTTTTATCTTTTATAATTTATTTATTATAATTTAAAATAATCACTTTAAAAATTTAAATAAATAATATTTTAAAGTAAATAATTTATTTATTGTAATTTTAAATTATAAATGATTAATTTAATTATTAAAATAATAATATTTTAAAGTAAACAATTTATTTATTGTAATTTAAAATAAATAAATGGATAAATAAAAA
>JBBPBT010000420.1:2390193-2410140 GCA_037974875.1 Cicer bijugum | reverse complement strand
TATCAAATATATAATTATTTAATTAGTTGTATTTTTTTTTAAATTTGAAATTGTTTATTTTATACTATCAATTAATTTTTTAAATATAATTTTTTTATTTATTTAAATATTTTTAGTATGTTTTTTCAGACCTCTAATAAATTACTATTATTTTTATTTTATTTCCTAAATAAGACAAATATTAAATTAACTTCTTGTAACGAGATCTTCAATATGCAACCTCTTTGTTATGTCCCGTTTGTTCCTCATGCTGAAAGAAAGTATCTTATTGTATTCCTTACTTGTTTCTCCCTTTGTGTATTTACATCTTAGTCATTTTTATCCACTTCTTAGTCATTTAAAAGAAGCTAAAACAAATATGAAAATTTAAGACTTTCTTACGTAGATGTTTCAATATCTTATGGAAATTTATTGAACTATTTATTCTTAAAATCCTTCCATTTATATTTATTTTGACAAATTTGTCCTACTTTGGATATGTACTATCGAACATGATTTGTTCGAATTATACAATTGAACAATAACTTTATAATAGGATTTATACTTTAAAATAAGATGTGCGTAAAGTGAAAAATAAAAAAATAGGGTGATTTGAATTGTATTTTATTTTAAAAAAATGTAATTGAAAATAAATTATAAATTGGTGATGTTAAAAGCACAAATAGATAAAGAGATAAGGAGAAGAACACAAACTAATTTATCTTAATTCACCACAAACACGATAACTATGCTCAGTCCATTTTAACTTAGTATAATAAATTTGTTGAGTATAACAACCACTACAAGGCTAAGTTACAAATATTGTTTAAGATTGTTTTTTGAATAAATATCACAAGAGAATGTTTACAAGGTATGCTTTCATAATTTATTTGATGTTACACTCGAAAATATTACGAAGTTATTCACAGTTTGTTGTATATGACGATAGGTTTCTTGTTTACGTGTGTTTTTTGCAGTGAAGATTACAAGTCATTTTATAGAAAAACTTCAAGGCCATTAGGGTTTTTGACTGTTGCTTGGATTGCATGAAATCAACATGTAACATAAGGACTCGTGTCAAATCTTCAGAGATCTTGCATCAACATTAAAAACTTGTTCAAATTCGTCTTCATAATTGAATCAACATATCTTGATAGAGATGACAAGAAATCCAGAGGATGACATATTCAAAGGATGTCATGCACTTATCCAAATAGATGAAAAGTCCAAGTTAATGAGCATAGGATATTGATATGTTGACTATTTTATCATAACGTTGACTTTGTTAGAGTATTGACTACGCTTTTACTAGACGGTCAACTGATTGCCAAATTTATTAGACGTTGAATTATTAGAGCGAACTTGTATTAACATATTCATCAAAGGCGCGTTGAGAGCACACTTATTAGAGTCAGACACAACTTTAACAAATTTTCTAGAGCATTGCCTTATTTTTCTTATTTATCTTCTCTAATCATTAGAGCATAAGATATTTAAGATTCATGACAAAAGAATTGCACCCTTACTTAAACTTATTAGTGCTATAAATTATTCCCACAAATAATTTTTGTTATCATCAAAATAATTAAAGGTCATTTTTCTTTAATCCACATTGGTTATAAGAGTATTTATACTTTCAAACAAGATGTGTACTTTCAAACGAGATTTGTTCTCAAAACTCTCCAAACATCATTTTCGCTTCATTTGAACACTTAAATAATCATATTTCACCCGTAAGACCGTAAATACTCATAATCAAGATGAGTTTTAGGAGAAATCTAATTTTGGAGATAGAGATTGAAGACAATTGTCGGGAGGCATAGAATTAAAACTGCAATAAAACATCAATTTTGAAACCGATTTCCTACAACCAATACTCAACGGTGTTTCCTTCAAACAATTGAATATTGAGGATAATGTAGCACTTACAACCCCATTTTCTTTCGAAGAGATCCAATAGGCAGCATGGAGTTGAAATATTAACCAGTGCCCGCAGATCGGATGGTTTCAACTTCAAATTTTTTAAATCGTGTTGGTAAATAATTAAGGTGAATAGGGTGAATTTTATGCAAAAGTTCCATTTAAATGTGCATCTACCTAAGGCCATATCAACTTATTTATATTTCTTGTACTAAAGAAACATAATCTATAATCTACAATTGTTGAATGAAAACTGATAGACATCTCTCATCGACAACTTATATAAAATTATATCTAAGTTGTTTGTAAAAAGGTTGTGTTCTTGTATAATACACAAAGTTGGTCATTGATGATGTAGACTTCACGTTTGATGCTACAACAAAGCTTTGGTCTGCACTCCTTCCTGTATGCTCCAATTCTAAATAAGGAGTGTACCTACAAAGAAAGTCTAATGTCAAAGTAAGACAAGGTGTACATAGGGAATAAGTGTAGTGATTGGATGAGTAATGTGTGTAATACTTGAAGACAAACCTCCTATTTATAGAGTAGTAGAATTCATATTTGTTTCAATTTATTGTTATTATTACTGAGGTGATCGATGAGGTTATATTGAGATTGTTGTTATGCGATGTAACTTCATGTGGACATAAGAGATAGGTTTTATTTGGTTTGATTGGAATGTCTGGGACACTTGGAGCACATTAGTTCTTATAGATTCTTTGTCTTTGGGCACTTGAAATTTCGGGTATGTAAATTTGTTTTCTCTTTCTTTTTATATGTAAAAAATTTCAAATTGTGGCATGTGAAATTTTAAACCGAATTTTTAGAAAACAAAATTCCATACTAGAAATCTTTTATTTATGTGGAGTAAAAATTGGCTCCAAAACTTTTTTTAAAAAATGATAAAGATAAAATTAGATTTTTCAAAAACAATTCTGCTTCCCACACCCCTCAAATTTTTTTTAAATCCAAAATAACTTTCCCTCTTTATTCAATTAAACAACATTTCTAACTTCATCATCTTCATCTTCATTAACCTTACACTTTCATTTTCTTCATTTTCAATCATCTACATTCTTCAATCTCTTCAATCATTTTCAATTGTAAACCCAATTTAATATTCAATCAAGTAAGCAATCTTCAATCATGTTGAACACCATCTTCAACATCTTCAACACCATCTTGAATCACTTCAAGCATCTTCAATCAATCAAGTAAACAATTGTTGTTTTTCGTTTTTGGTTTAATTCTCTGCATTTTGGAATTCTAGATTTAACGCTCTGCATTCTTGAACGAATGATTGTTGTTGAATGAAGATGTTTTCTGGGTTTAAGGGTGTTTTATGGGTTTTCTGGGTTTGATGGTAATTTCAGGTGATGAATGTGAACTTAGATCACGTACAATGATGGTGTAACTACGTGAACTGAAATCAAATATGTGAACTAAGATCACGTATGTTGACGTCAACTCAGTTCACATAAGTTGATGGTTTTTGTGGAGTTCACGTATACTGATGAAGTTCACGTACGTGAACTCAGTTCACATAAGTTGATGGTTTGTGTGTAGTTCACGTAGGTTGATGGTGCTGGACTTGCATAAATGTTATATTGTTATGTTGTTTTAATAATGATTATGATTTGTTTATGTAGAAATGGTGCAGACAATATTTATTGATAGAGGATGTCGTATTATACTCGACGAATGGCATGATAGTCGTTGTAACACCCCAATATTTTTATATATATTAAATATGCATCTTTTAGTAATTTTTGTAATTCATTATTTAATTAATAATTTATTCTACATGTAAATAAATTAAATTAAAATTTACTACTCCCTATTTTACTTGAATAGTTATAACTTTTATTTTAACTTAATTGTTTTGTTGTGACAATTATATTAGAACAGTTTATGACATAATTATTTCTTACGTGGACAACTGTGTATTTTGTTTATTTAATTATTTTCGATAATCAGGAAATTGATGTGTTAGATACATTGACTCTATTTTTATACGTTACCTACAGTGATAATTTTGTCTTACTTGATTTATTTTAGTTGATGAAAACATTATTTAAATTATTTAATTAAATTATAATTTATAAAAGTTGTATCATTTATTAGTTTTATTTTAGACCAAATAAGTATTTAACCTTGGAGAAAATAGAGTTAGTGAAAATACTTCATTTTATTCATATATTTTATTTAATTAATTTAGTGTGATAATAATAAAGTAATTGTTCATTTAATTTTAATTATTTGATGAAATATATTTATATTAATTAATTAATTAGTTATTGGGGTATTTTTTTAACCTTGGAGAAAATAGAGTTAGTGAAAATACTTCATTTTATTCATATATTTTATTTAATTAATTTAGTGTGATAATAATAAAGTAATTGTTCATTTAATTTTAATTATTTGATGAAATATATTTATATTAATTAATTAATTAGTTGTTGGGGTATTTTTTAGAGTGAACAATGACCAAGTCAATTTTGGTCAAAATTTAATCATTCACACTATATTTTATTTTTAATAGCATTTAATTATAGAACTATGTGTTTTCTATTTCACATCTACTCAAATGTGTAACAAACACGAATAAGTACGTAAATTAATTCTTAACGGTTGGTCATTGAATGATATTATTCCAATTGAATATCTTATTGATGTGTGCAATAAATCTCAATGAGAAAAATTATTCTCTTTCTCAAATCAGCTTCACTCTCCATTCGCAACATTATATTTTGTTTATCTGAAATATTTTCTAAGTCACTCAAACAACCACCCACATATTCTCTCTTTCTTGTGGAAGCTCTAAGCTTTTGTTCCTTCATCTTTATGAGTTTTTCGCGGGATATGTAGTATTACGTGGAAGGAATGCGTCCAAGGTAAGGGCTTTTCCCCTTGCAGAGTTAGACTAGATGTTAAATTAGCGATTCTAAGATATTGATATGATGTCTGGATGTCTTAAAAGAAAAAGGTTGAATTTTATTTTCGTCGTAAAGAAATTAATTATAATTCTTTGATTGTTTTATTTTTATTTTTATATACCTCTATGTTGATTAAATTAATTATAGAGTATTATTTTTATTATTATACCTTGATAAATATGTTTGTAGTGAAAATATTTAGTGTTTTACATGTTTTAGAGTATTTAATTATAAAGTTATAATTTTTATACTGATGTAATTAGTAATATGCTTATTATGATGTGTATTTGATTTTAAGGGTGGACTTTTGAATATTTTAAAATTAAACTTGACTTTTATGAACAATATATGTGTCTTGAAGAAATTGGTGAGAATTTTATATTTTTTTAATTTTCATAATATGAGAATATAAATTTGATGTCCTGTGTGATTAAAAAGTTTATTCTAAAATATTTTGTCTTTGTGGTTGCCTAAGTGGCTGGTGATGTGTGTTTTAAATATTGTTATCTGTGTGGTTGTCTAAGTGGCTGGTGACTTGTGTTTTAAATATTATTATCTTTGTGGTTGCCTAGGTGGCTGGTAATTTGTGTTTTAAAAATTGTTATCTTTGTGGATGCCTAAGTGGCGAGTGATTTGTGTTTTAAATATTGTTATCTTTGTGGTTGCCTAAGTGACTGATGATTTGTAATTGTTTAAGTGAGTGGTGTTGTGTACTTTTTGAGCATCATTATCATTTCATAACATATCATATGCATCTTTGTGGACGCCTGTGTGGCTGGTTTAATTTTCCCCATTGGTATGGGTGACTTCTGTCTAGACGCCTGTGTGGCTGGTTATATCCGGATCATATATATTTAGGAGCATGCATAACTTATATACATTTTATTATTTTTTTTATTTTGATTTAATTATTTGCTCAACGGTTGTTACTTATTTATATACATTTTATGACTGTTGATATATCTTTGAGAACTATTAAATAATCAATTTCTTTAAATCTTTTATTACAAAAAGATTTTATATTCATATTTTATGGTTATTATTTTATTATTTGGTTTAATTTTTGTTGTGGGATGAACTGACCCCTTACACCAACATTTAGGTACTATTGATATCAAAGAGTTGCATGAATGATGTTTGATTGGTGCACGCGCGTTGGAAAATCGGACTTTTATTTAAAAATAATATTTTATATTACTAAAAAATTTGTGGTACATTGTAAGGTTATTTACTCGTCATAATTAACTTTTAATAGAAATGTGGAAGTGAGATTTTATTCCAATGGAATGTCCTTAATTCCAGTCAACATTGTTTCTTTTGAAATTCATTTAAAGAGAATTTAATTTATTTTGGAGTATAAATAAATATTGATCTAACATTTGGAATATTAATTTTGCAAATAAATAGATGAATAATGTTTTAGCAAATTGCATTATTTTCTTCAAAAAAAAAAATATATCAAGTCCTTTTTTAATGCATCTTCAAATTTTTACATGATGAATTATTCATAAGAAAAAAAAATTATAGTTGTTTCTAAAAGAAAATAATATTTTTAAGTAATATTGGAATAAAAAATTTGGGGCGTTACAGTCGTCGTGTTAGATCACCTATCTCATTCCAAGTAGAAATGGTGCGGACAATATTTGCTCTATCACACACTGTTGACGGATGAATGCCCAATAGTTCTCATCCATTCCAAGTAAAGTTGCGATTGCACGATATCCACAATTACCATCATCACTGACATCAATAATGTCATTTATGAAATTATGAATTTCAATTGGCAACTAATCTTTGAAGACAAGAACTCTTGGTTGTTGAACTTTGCTAACTGATGGTCGAGGTGTGAGCTTTTGGACTGATGGTCGAGGTGCAATCTTTTCTACTTTACTGGTATCAATAGTGCTACATGTATTTGTGCCACTACATAGAACACTTGCATCTACATACTCCCACTAAGATGAATTACGCTTGGTTGATTTATCTCTTTTTGATACCTTACTTTTGCCTTTTTTGGGTGCATCTTTTGTTTTAACTTTGGAAACTGGTGGAAACATCGACATAGTTGATGGATATGCAATCTCTCGTAATTTACCTTTTAGTGAAATTTTTCCAGGTACATCAAGTTCTTCAAACTTTTTCACTATGACATCTATTTCATGTTTCACAGATAACTCTGAAGGTTTACTCGATGCATCAACATGGAATGTGGGATCATACTATACCTAGCTATTTCACATGCATAAGGATGACCATGAGTTGTCCTAATTGTGCAACGATACTTAGTCTGATCAATACCTACATACTTTACGCGGTCATACTCTGCCGCAATGTGATCAATTGCATTTTTTTGATACAACACCATGCAAATTCGCGTATAATTTGTTACTATATCGATGCACCTTTTGAATGATACTCTTTTCAAATGAAGCTATTATCTCATTGTGTTGTAATACAATCATGCTATCGATGGTTTCCCAAACACTGCATATATCACCAATATTATCTTGTAATATCTTGTTCCCAAAGTGCATAACTCTATTTGTCCACGCCTCAATAAACCTTTCCTAGTAAGGAATTAACCACTGCTCGTGTACATAATCATAAAAAATAGAATAGCTACTACAAATTCCTTCAAAGATAACCAATTTCATGTAGTATTGAGCCTCATCATAACTGTAAATAAGAGCCTCTCATGCCTCCATTATTTGCACTTGCTTCTTTTTTGGAAATACAGTCATCTTGCACTTGGATTTGACATTCTTGAATATATGAAACAAGCATAATAAATTCACTGCTTTTGGAAAAATATTTTCAACTGCGTTCATCAAAGTAAGGTCTCTATCTGTAACAATGACTTCAACTTCACCACTTGTAATATGTTCTTTCACCATTTGTAGTGCCCATGTGAAGTTATCAACACGCTCAGATTGTAGATATGCAAATCTCACACAAAATGTTATTTTAGTAGATATAACACCAATAATCTCAAGTAATGACATTCGATACCTACAGGTCTTGTAAGTGCTATCCATAATCAATATTATGTGAAAATTATTTACAAGAGTGATAGCGTCTGGATGGGCCCAAAACATGTCCCTCAACTCATCTGAACCCTCTACCTTCCTATATCGATAGATGTATTTGTCGCGTTCCATCAATGTCAAAAGATGTTGTATTTTTGTTCTATTACCTCTCAGTGATGAACGATATGCTTGACGTGTATTGAAAACTAGTTTTATTGTTGTCAAACTTTCAACATTGTGATCCCTCAATGTCATTAAAATGTTTTTTGGTTTTACAAAGTTTTTTGTCATATCACCAAGTACATTTTTCTCATCTTGAGACAATCGGCCTAAGAAAGACTGACCGGTCAGTTTTTTGGCTAATTTGTGGTTATAGAGACCACATATTACATGCAAATACCATCTATCACCAACACTTGATCGTGTTCCTCCGAATCTAAATGGATAATCACATTTTCTAGTCCAAGTACTCCTCGTAAGATTAGGATTCTTCCATGATCTATATTTACCACTTCTTTCACAACCAATTATTAAATTTATCTTTGTTCTTGGTAATGCGGTCGCAGTTTTAGATCTAAAAATCATAACAACAATTCCATTTCTCCTTCTAACATTTCTAGCTCATTTCAATAATTCATCTCGTGTATCAAACATCATGTCAGTTGTAAACACATCAGTCAAATCAATCATAACAGGTTCAACTCCGTCATTCATAGTGTCAAAATTAGGTTCCACATTATTACATATTTCTTCAAAATTAGGATCCAAATCATCATACATTTCTTCAAAATCATCATATTCCAAACCTTCATACATTTCATCATTGTTGTCTCCCCCTTCATCCATTTAACTGCATCCAATAAATTACATAAATATAGCATAAAAATTCTTAACTCCTAAACACAATAAAAAAAATAATAAATCAATTTTTATAAACTTACGTGAACTGAGAATACGTATGTGTACGTGAACTCAGTTCACGTAACACATACATGAATTGAATTCAAGTGAACGTACGTTAATTCAGTTTACGTATGTCTGACATTTCAAAAATTTGCATTCTTTACGTGAACTTAGTTCACGTATGTATATGTGAATTCAATTTATATGTAGGCTACGTGAATTGAGTTCACGTACATCTACGTCATCTCCATTCACGTATGTAATATCAATTTCAAACCTCAATTATTGTACACAAATTTAATTGTTGTAGGGGTACGTAAACCTAATTCACGTACAATCTAAATTTTCTTAATTTCATCAACTACGTGAATTCAGTTCACGTACGAAACCCATATTTGGAAACAAAATATCAGCTACAAAATACATACCTAGTTGATTTGATTCACTATAATGATGAAGATGATGAAAACGATGAAGATGTTCAAAATGATTCAAGATTATTGAACATCAAATGTATCAAAATGATTGAAGAATATAGAAGAAGATTGAAGTTGGTAGGTAATGAAGATGAAGATGATGAAGATAAAAAATGAGCCGTTAAGTGAATAAAGAGGGAATGGTATTTTGTATTTTAAAAATTTTTGAGGGGTGTGGAAAGCAAAATTGTTTCAAAAATGGTAGGAGTTTTATACCGTGCACCTCCTATTTTACCTCCCACCCCCCTATTTTTTTAAAGACTATTTTGCCCTCGTTTAATTTGTATAAAATTCTGGAAAAAATTTCATTCAAGTTTTCCACTCTCAACTTTTCGAAAGTTTTGTGAAATTGGAAACTTTCGAAACTTTGGATGAATATGAAATTTTCGAAGTGTATTTTTTCAGAAAACTTCGAAAGTTTGGATAAATTTGAAACTTTCAAAGCACATATACTTCGAAAATTTCAAAGCTTCGAAGTAATTCCATTTTCGAAAATTTCAGAAATTTCGAAACTTTCAATATTTTTTTAAAATTACTGAAACTTCCGAAATTAGATATTAAATTTCATACTGTAAATGTATTACTATTTATTACTATTAATTTATTTCTATAAATATATTATTATAAATTTATTATTATTTATTACTATCAACTTATTACTAATAAAAATGTATTTCGAAACTTTTCATGAATATCAAATTTTCAAAACTGAATAAATTTTGAAAATTTTATAAACTTTTGCATTTCGAAACTTTTACATTCTTCTAAAGTTTCGAAAGTTTCTGTATTTCAAAACTTTCTTGTTCAACGAAACTTTCGAAAGTTTCATTATTTATGAGAAAAATATACTTCAAAAGTTTCATCATCGTAGAAACTTTCAAAAATCTGATAAAAAAACAGTTTCGAATATTTAAAATGTTCTAGTTTTGTCTTACTTTTTAATTTCGAAGATTTCAAACTTTCAAATGTTTGGTAGGGTCAACTTCGAATATTTCAAAGTTTTAAAGGAAGTGGGTAAAAAATAAAAGTAGAGTTTTTTTAGAGATTTTTATATATAAAACTAAGGGTAATATAGTTTTTTTCATATGATTGAGGGGGTGGGAGGGGGAGGTTGCACAGTACAAGTCCCAAATGGTAGGGGTAAGGGCTGCATTGTGAAATCCAATTTTCATTATTCAGACTTAAGGACCGAGCCCAGCACAATGCAGCATAAATAAATCGAGTAAAAAAAAAAGTAGCCCAAATAAAACATCCAAGACAAAGCTTCAAAATACAGCAACCGTTAAAACTTAACATCCCCAATTTTTTATATTTTTGTCACTGAAACTTAACATCCCATCGAAGTTAACATCATCCATAGTGTATAAGACCCAAAAGAGAGAGAAAATACAAACACACACACGCACATTCATATTCCATAAATCTTCTCCTCTTCCACCAAAACAAAACAAAATTAAACACATCAAACACTTCCATTGGCCTCTCTTCCCTCTCCACCACTCCAAGGTCCACCACATGCTCCTTCTCTTCTCTTTCAATTCAATAATAATAGTAATATCTCTTTTTTCATTTTTTTAAATTTATTTTCAGAAAATACTTACTCTGTCCAATGTCCACTATTTTACTAATTAATTTTCCTTTCTCTTTTTCTTTTTTCAGAGAATATCTGATTTTTGTAACTGAAGTCAAGTCACTGCTACGCATGCTGCCTACAAATACACACTCCTCGATTTTCGCGCTATCTACTCCAATCATCTAACCGCACCCCTCCACATTACTATTCGCACCACATTTTTTTGTTGTTTCAATTCACTAACTCGATCTGAATTCTGAAGAATTCCGAAGAAGAAAAAAATGCTTACATGCATAGCACGTCCAAAGAAACTCGGCGACGACTCACTGAGTCGCGGAGACGAGTCAGAATCGAACAACAATGCAAAGAACAACAACGGAATCAAATCGCTGACGTGTCAGATTAAAGACATGGCATTGAAAGCCTCTGGCGCGTACAAAAACTGCAATCCGTGCGCGCCGACGAGTCGACTCAGAAACGGAGGTTCAGAATCGGAAACTGACTCGGAGCGGTTTCGGAGGACGAGGACATGGGGGAAAGAGATGGAAGCGAGGTTGAAAGGGATCTCAAGCGGAGAAGGAACGCCGAGTTCGTCTTCTTCTTCGTTCGGCGGTGGTAGTGGTCGAAGAGTGGTGGTGCTTGAGGAGGAGGAGGCGAAGGAGTGGGTGGCGCAGGTGGAGCCTGGCGTTTTGATTACTTTTGTGTCGCTTCCGCGTGGCGGGAATGATCTAAAGCGGATACGGTTCAGGTACGGTTATTTTACGTCTTTTATTTTATTTACCGTGTCGTATTATTGGTTTCGGTGTCGTTTTGAGATTGGACGGTGTTAGAAGAGTTGAATAATATGGACCCTCTTTTTTTGATTCTGGCTAGTGGTCTAGTGATAATGAATAATGACAGTTGTTTGTGGCCTTTCTTTTTTCTACGGTGGAGTGTCATTATCACATTTCACACACTATTAAAGTTACTACTCTCACTACTCGTTTCTAGCTACTTTTTTTTTTTCCTTCTTGATTTAATTACTTAATAAAAAGGTAAGTAGAGATCTATTCTTAGCTTAAAGTCATTAATTATTCATGGTGCAAATTGTTTCGGAGCAATTGAGTTCAATTGTTACCTAAAATTGATAAAATAATATATTTTCTTTTATTTTTTTTATTAGATTAGGATTGGGGATATTTTTATCAAATTCAGGGTGCATAAATTGTTATTTGATTATAAATTCACTTGTTTTATTTTATAAACATTTTAACTATGTACGTGAAAATGATATGGACTTTGATACATTAATCATATTTGATATTTAGAAAAATAATATAACTTGCCAAACGAAAGGAGATAACTAAAGCAAAGTTTGTAGGAGTACTAAAATAATATTTTTCAAAGAATAAAAATATATATACTCTAATTAGATTGTATATGAATTTATATTGAAAAATATGTATGTATAATACGCATTTGAGTATCATGTTATAATAGGTTAACTTGTTTCTCAAAATTTTATATATGCTGCATTACTAAAATAAAAACATACAACACCACAAAAAATAGTAGAAATAAATATTATGAGAAAAACTCCAAAGTAGATATCAATTAAATTTAAGATCTACGTCACGTGATTGTTTGTGTTTTAAAGGAAAACTTGGATTAAACAGCTATAGATTGTTTCAAGCAGACTATTTTTAGTATAAAACATTTATAAATCGTACCGGTGCAAATGTGGAATTTTAAGTCTTTTGTCTTTTTTGCATGTTTGGATGTGGTGAGTGATGATCCACCAACAAATAATTGAGAATTTTTTATTTCTGAAAAACAATCCAAATTCAGAATACAAATTCTCACAATTTTTTCCATCACATTTCTTATCTCTCACGGTGTGTTTGGTATCAGGCTGGTTTGTCATAACCATAGTGGCTAGGACATATCCAAACTATTGTGAGAGTGTGCACGTGTATACTTAGAATTTTGAAAATTTGTACCTTTTTTTTTGTTGTTGTTGTTGTTGTTTATTCTGACCACCGTAACCCAAAATTTTAAAGTACCGTTATATTTTGCATCCTCTAAATTAGTGTGGCTTATTTTAATTCTAATAAATTCGATGTGATATCAAATATACACATTATCTTACTTTATATCTTTTTCACTATTGAGCTCACTTCTAAGTGTAAAAATATGAATATGATAAAAAAAAATTGCATATAAATTACTACTATTATCAGTTATGCTCCCTCATTTCTCTTTATCTTTGAAGAATCCCAAGTCCAATTTTCTAGTGCCATAAGTGATAGAATAAATTTGTTTGTTTATATCCTTTTCACATTTTCTTATAAATGTGAATTTGAGTATGATGATAAAAATCATATAATAAAATATTTATTACAGAAAAAAGACAAAGGAAGGAAATGCATATAAAATAAGAGGATGCATCCTCAAACACTTTTTCTCTATCTCTTTTCTACCTATAAGTTTTTCTCCTTATATAATTTTCTTTTTATATATCATGCTGTTAATTATTACATCTCTCTCGTTATTTCTTTCTTTCTTTCTTTCTGTCGGTTTCCTATATTTTAAGTGTGATTAAACAAAATCAGAGGGCGGAGGAGCATTTAACTATATTAATTTGAGTCAGAACTAGCTTTCAGGTTTCTTAACCCAAACCTTGCTAGTCCTGTATATATACAAAAAGGGCTTTCGTGGGGCCCAACTCCCCTTCTTCTTTTTTGAAGTTTCACGCCTTTGCTAAAAGCAATCCCAAAAGTATTCCAAAAGGAAAAATTATTCTGGCTCCAAAGTGAATGTGGGTCATGGTTAACTGTATTAGGAACCTTTAAATTAGTTTTTGTCGTTTGGTCGGGGAAGCTAGTTTGTTATTTTTTTTCAAATTTCCTCATGCCAGATTTTGTGAATTTGTCAATAGCCATCTTATCATAACAGTTTTTGTCTTTTAATATGCAATTTGCCTAGGACTGCTCTCATAATCTTCCACTCCAAAACTATATACAAGACAAAATGTGAACCCTCTTCTTGGTAGGGACTGTGGACCTAACAAAATGGTAGATAGATAATATACGCTATACAAATCCTCAATTTATTAATCTTTAAAGTATCACTATCTCCACTTAGTCATTACATTAAATGATATGAAAATAATAAATACTCATTAAAATATAGGAAAGTTTGTCATGTTAGTAAAGTATATGAAATTTGTCGATTCAATTTTTAGAATCTTGACAATAGGGACTAATAAAGATATATTTTCATACACATAGTTCAATAAAAATTGATGTTTTTTATTCACAATTTAAATTAAATTCATCAATTTTCTTACTTTTACTTGTATTTAAAATTGGAAGGAGTATTTTAGAAGAAATTTGTTATTTTTATGTATTTTAGAGAGGCTAAAATAGAAAGAAAAAAAAGTGATTTTTTTTTCTTCTCACAAAATAGAAAAGTGATATTTGAGAGCTGAAATTGTGGATTTATTAAAAGTTTTAGTCTTGTAATCTTACCTAAGTTTCGTATTTTTGTCTTTATATATTATATTATCTTATCGTACGATAAAAGCAGCCATGGCATTAGTGTAGTTTGGTCCTACATGATGACTTGCAGTGCAATCCCTACCATTATGTGCTGGTGGGTGGGTCAAGCCATGAATGATTCTGTGTCTTTTTTCCCCTGAATTTCAGATCATAAATTTAAGAAATAGAGTGGTCTTAGGCTAATATTAAAACGACTAAAACATCCAAATCATTTCATTGTTTGGTGCGTAATTGACATCAAAGTTTGGACCCACCTGCTTTGGAATGGCTAGACAACTCCACTGTATAGTCAATATTAGCCTTAAACAACTTCATTTTTGCAAAGCATGATCAGTTTTACTAATAATTATTCATCTTAGAATTCTTTGTCATAAAGTATCTACTAGAGTCACGATGATATCAGTGTCATACATTCACACTCCACTAAAAACTGAAAATTCGTCTAAGAAACTTTGGTGAGAAAAGTAACAAAATCATAGTTTCATTCGGCCACGAATTTGATGGCCAACTTAGCCTAAAACATATGGGGGTTTGTTCTCAAACCCATATCAAAGTATTATATGAAAGAGAAAGAATATCATGTTTCCTGAATATACTTCTGAACCTTTTATTAACTGATCATATGGAAAATACAAGATTATAAGCTCATATATATAGAGCTCACATGAGGTAACTAATCAACTCATAAACCTCAACTAACTTATAACTAACTCTATTCAGGAAACATGATATTCTTTCTCTTTCATATGGTACTTTGATATGGGTTTGAGAACAAACCACTATAAATAACTTATAAAAACTAACTAATAAATATTAGGAATATTTATAACTAATATAAGGAATATTTATTAGTTAGTTATAAATATTCCTAAATAACAGTTAGCAGACTAAAAAATAACTATCTAACAAATATTCCTAATAACCTCCCAGTGTTCTTAAAAGTCTTTGAATTGTGTTCTGATTAGCCAACTCAGATGTGTAAAATATGATTTCAAATTGGTCAATCGAAATGTGTTTTTAGGGATTTTTTAGAACATTTGAGAGTGAGAGAAGAAACCACCAAAAATGTTACAAAACATGTAAACTAATTTATTTTATTTTATTTAAAATACACAAAAGGAGGCCCAGCCTAGTTGTTTCTGGACCTGTAATTAGGAACTCGGTCTAGTCTAAAATATGGCTGCACCAATCCATTGGGCCATGCCAAAATTGTCAGCTCTATTTATACACATAGTATAAAAGCCTGGTTGTCTTCATAGAGTTTGGAATCATTTCAGAAATCAACATTTTAATTATTATAACTTTAATTTATAAATATCTAATTAATGTCACTATTTTTGAAAATGTGCGTCTTCATACTATTTATATACCTATAACTATAGTAATGGAGATGTCTATCTCTTTTTAGAAGTAGAGAAGATTGTTACCATTCTTCGAAACATTGTGGAAATATTATTTCAAAAATGAAATCAACATCTTAGAACAAATAAAAAGTAAGGCAGAACAGGGTAGGATTGACATAGACAAGAGTAAATAACTTTCACTACTTTTTTATTGCGGTTGTTTTGCTCCTTTTCCAAAAGTCAAATTAATGCTACCTACGTACCACAGTGCACCATTCACATTTTTAGTTAGTTTGCTTTAATGTGTTATGATGTGAAGACTTCACAATTTAATTATTGTTTACATTTGATGTATAGTCGCGATATATTTAACAAATGGCAAGCTCAAAGATGGTGGGCAGAGAACTATGACAAGGTCATGGAACTTTACAATGTTCAAAGGCTTAACCGCCAAGCCTTCCCACTTCCCACTCCAGCAAGATCTGAAGATGAGGTAAATTCTTACCTTACATGGATGGATCCTAGACATTGAGGAACTTAAATCTTTTACAGCTGCTTTGCCGTGTATTATTAGTTGTAATGATCATTAGATTTTGAGAAAGAAAAAAACTTTTTCTCTCCATATCCAACTGTCACTATCGTTGATGCATCATAAAACAGCTGTAGAGGATCTAAATATATCACAGTGCATAAGTTTTGTAAGAGTTTGTTGTGTGTTACTTGTGCTAAATGCTTATTTCAGGCTATCTTCGTGCATAAAATAGATTATTACAATTTTAAATCATAAAGTGTTTTTACAATTGTTTGATCACTTCAATCATTTGTTTTTAAAATTTGTTGCTGGCATGACAATTCCAATTCATGTTTTCAGTTTTTAGAAGAAGCAAACCTCATTTTTGGTTTGTAAAATTAAAGATTGCATCAGAGTAGTTAGTCACTGAAATTAAGAAATTGACAATAACATTATTCAAATTGTAAGTTGTTACTCATTTTAGTTGCACCTTAGTCTGAGTAGTACTTTGAGTTATAAGTTGTAAATATGAAGACTAATTTTACATTAATAAGTAGACAAGTAGGTTTTGAGGACAATTTTATTTGAAATATTTAACTTTAGAGACTTTTTTTTGTTGACAAAATTCAACTTGAATGACTAAGTTGAACTATTTACTAACAAAGCATAACATCTAGAATAAGATGACCAACATTTTACTGTTTTATGAATATAAATACCGTATAACATGAAATTCTGTTATACAAGTAACAGAAAGTAACTAACATTATGTAACTAACAATAATGAAGGATTTAGACAGTATATTAATTGATAAATTACTGAGGTGAAAATTTTGACTTTGTTTTAATGTTTTTGATTTGTACATTTGTTTATATTGAAGCAGAGTTCAAAGCGTGAATCAGTAGCAGACAGCCCTGTGACACCACCACTAACCAAAGAACAACTATCGCGCAATTTATACCGACCAACAGGAAATGGAATGGGAATGGGATACTCATCCTCAGATTCCTTTGATCAACACTCATTGCAGTCGAAACATTATCAGTATGACTTGAGTGGTATGAACTCAACACCAAAAGTTTCAACCATTAGTGCTGCCAAGACAGATATTTCATCAATGGGTGCTTCTATAAGAAGTAGTTCATCTAGAGAAGCTGATCGCTCTGGCGATTTATCAATCAGCAATGCTAGTGATCCTGATAGTGAATGGGTTGAGGAGGATGAACCTGGTGTTTACATTACCATTAGATCTTTGCCAGGTGGCAAAAGGGAAATCAGACGTGTCAGGTTCAGGTATAGTTTGCAGATTGCCCCAATTCTCTGGCTAGACTCTTTTTGGCAATTTCATCTTTATGTCATGAAAAACACAAATTTGCATTGTCTGCATTCATGTCTAAATTCAGTTAAGAAATTTGAATCTTTGAATGCATGCATACATATCATATTTTTAGAAGCTGCAAATGGATGCATTCAATAGTCTATAGATTTGTTGAAGGCCTAATTGCATGATGCCTTAGTTATTCTGATTGAATCCGGATCCTTAGTTGTTCACCAAACTACTATTAGATATTTAGATGTAGTCATCCTTGTTAGAGATAATAAAATCATCATATCTGAACCTCTACCCGGAAATAAAGCTTTTAGTAGGTTTAATGTTTTACATACAGGTTAATGAAACTAAAGATTTTATGTACAAGTAAAAGAGTGATTGGTTCACGGTTCATTGTTTATATCAGCTTAAGTTTTATGGACTGGTGGGCTGATGGCCTGTGACATTGGTAGTTCTTATCAGTTTTTGGATCAGAGGTTTTTTATGTGCAGGCTATGATTGTTTGACAAAATAAAAGCATTCAAATGAAATCACTTTATACTTGTTGCTGCAGCAAGTGTTTTGGTCTTAACTTAGGACCTGACTAATTTAGAATTGAACTTGGAGATAAGTAAAGTTTGGTTAATGATCATTTCAGTTACGATAGCATTTGGTATCTGATCGATTGACTTTAGTTGAAACTTATTAACCATTTGAACACGATCATTTAGTAGTTGCTACAACATGTTGACATAATGTAGAATGGTTGAATGTGAATAGTGGTATAGGTTGGAATGCTGGAGTATTAGTGAGGGTTCGATTTCTGGAGCTAACAAATTTTCCATCTCCCTAAAAAACTAACTACTAATATTTGTGTTAAAAAAACAATGTACAAACGGTTGAAGGCGGATACAACAATATAAGGCCAAACGTGACAACAATATTCAAAATTGATACTCTGATGCCTTATGTATGTATTCTGATTTGTTTGTTACCGTTAGTCATTCTGCTACCTTAGTTTTTGAAGGTTAAACAATATGAAATTTGTTTGTTGATGATTTATTCATATGTGGTGCAGTCGAGAAAAATTTGGTGAGATGCATGCTAGACTATGGTGGGAAGAGAACCGTGCCAGAGTACATGAACAATACTTGTGAGACTTATCAAAAGATTATTTGCTTCTAATGGTTTACAACAAGTAGAGGTGGTGTTATTACTTATTAATTTTGTTTAATTCTCTGTTTGCTACCTGATTAGATATCAAACGGTGCTACTTGCACCTCTATCTTTAGTTAGAGATACCGGTAAATCAAGCAATTGTTATTCTTGAAACTTATGCGTAATGGGTGTAAATTATATATATATATATAGCTGTTGAAATTGGATATACAAAGAATGAGTCATGTACTCATTACTTTTTTGTTCTTTAAGCATTCAACTTCTACACTCATATATATATCAAGTCAAGTACACTTTTAGATTATTATTATTATTTTTTCTTTATAATTTTGGTGCAAATCAACATTTGATAAATAGATTGATCTCTGCGATATAATTAAAACTCTGGCCAGATAAATTAAATGAAAAAAAAAATGAATTTTTTAAATCATAGATGTTAAGTTATTTGGGTTAGACAATAACATCATGCTCTAGCTTTAACAAAAGCTATAACAATAGAAGAAAGTATTATAATACATTCTTTATGGTTCTTGTAAAAAAAATAATACTTCATAGTATACAAACGTTTCATAGTATTCCAACGTCAAAGAGTTTTGTTAGTTATATAATTTAATTAACATATTAATTTGATTAATATCAATATATTACTAGATTAATAATATTGAATATCTATAGCATTAAGAATATAAACAATATACCTAAATTGGGTATATATGAAGTGGACGGTGCATTGTTTGGACATAAATGCCTATGGTTTCAAATGTATGTACATGAAAAACGCGAGTTAATTACATGTGTGGAATTGACATCGTTTTTCAAGTTAAGTCAAGTACTAGTGGCCGGTGCATGTAAGTTAAAGATATCTAACTTAATTTTCCTATGAAAATGAGAGTTAATGGCTTCTATTTTATGTGCAGGCTATAATTGTTGTAAATATACGTGAATTTTTCACATAATTGAAGAAAGATTTTATGATTTACGAATTGATAGTCAAATAACCTTTTAGATTATTATTTTTATTATAATGTAATTTAGATGTAAAATATATTCAATTTTATTCAAATTGCAAAAGTTATATGTATTTAGTTTACATAATGAGAATGGTTTGTTATTTGTAAAGTGTTAATGTAATAATATGGGATAATGTGATACCTATTTATATAAACATTAACACTTCTATCTAATAGAAGTCATTAACTCGTCTACTATGTATTTGAGTATAGTAAATATCAGCGAAATGCCAAAAATATCC
>JBBPBT010000420.1:2313238-2366251 GCA_037974875.1 Cicer bijugum | reverse complement strand
GAATATTTAGTATATATAAAACTAGACATGATGGGAGCAAAATCCTATCCAGAATGGATTCATTGAAATAATTATTAGATATTATTATTCATTAAAAATAATGCATTAATATTGATAAGTACTCTTCTGTTTCAAAATATAAATAAATTAAAAATAATATATTAATTATTTTTTTTATATATTATGAGACGGGAATAGTTAAATAAAAAAATGGTGGTTATGCTATGATTGGTGAAGAGAATAAAATATTAGTAGTATTATTTTTTCTTTTGTTTAACAAAAAATGTCATGGAATAATAAGAAAGGACAGAAATAGCTGTACAATAAGGACACTAAGATAAGTGGAAAAAGTGATAAGATTTGTAGATAAGCCTTTGGTTCCATTAACAGTAGTTTTGGTAATCTTCAACCCTTAAATGGTTTAGATTATATTCTTTTCAGATTAATTGGTTTAGTTAATAATAGTTGGAATTATATTTAATTTGTTTAAATAGGGTTTTATAAAATATGTTTAAAAATATAAAATATAAAATTGGTGACTTATTTGCCATGCGTATATTAAAAAGTCGTGACTGCGCTAACCGTGAATTAGTTTAGTCGCCGAAAATTCGACTAATTTCGTAAACAGTTATATATTAAATTATATTAAGGCCTATTAAAATTTTATAAAAATTAAATTTGAAAACTTCCTATTTTGTAAATACTAAATTTATATTTAACAATTATTATTATTATTATTATTATTTGAGAAAACAAGAATTAGGAATTGATATCTCGTTTATGTTGTCATTTTAAAACTATCATTTATTATTTACAACATCCTAACAAATTTATTAAATAAAAATATAATAAAATTTAGGATTAAGTTATCCAAGAAACAAAGGTTAACGATGCTACCTCATAAAAAACTTTAAATGTTGTGTATTAAAGTAAAACATCATTAGAAATCAACGAGAAACATTAATGAAAATGGAAAAGTAAAGATTGTATCAGTTGCAGCAAAATTCATTTTAAATACAACGCGACCACAAATTTCATCAAGTAAAATAATAATTATAATAAAATTAAAATTAACAAGTTTATCGACATATACGTTGACTTCTATATAAATATGAGAGATGTAAAATTATTTAGTTTTTAACTTTCAACAGACACAAAATTTGAATCAGTGAAATATTAGACAACTAACAAAAGAGTCACTTTCTATTACGACCCATTAGGGCCACCGGGCCAAGACATTCAAGCCTTTAGCACATAGTCCATTAGTCCCCAATTAGAGAGGGACTCCAAATTGCTTTTTAAATAATATAACAAAATTAGAGTAAATTTTTTTTTTTGATTGAATATGATTTTAGTCCTAAAAAAATAGGACTTTTCAATTTTAGTTCAAGAAAATAATATTTATTTTTAGTCTTTATTTTAATTTTATCCAGACTTTTTATGAGACTAAAATATCAATTTTTTAAAAAAAAATCAAAATAGGAAATAAAACTAAATAAAAAAAATACTTTAAGAACTAAAAATAAATTTTTAAATTTTAAAGTGATTTAAAAGTTATTTATTTTCCTTTTTTCATTATTATAATTTCTCTTTTTTTATTATTAAGAGTCCAATTTTTAAGATTAAAACAATAACTCTAAAATATTTAAGACGATTATTATACCTCAATTTTATTCATCAAATTATAAATAATAAGTAATAACTTGTTTCATAATAACATTTTGAATTTGTTGTTATAAAATCTATAAAATTGTCATTTCATAAACCAGGTCTTAATTTTGAGCCCATATAACATAAGTGATCAATTTACAATTTACTTAAAAACAATAAAAATAAATAAATAAATAATCCTTGCTTTACTCCTTTTTTTTTCTTACTACGATTGCAACTTTTTTCAGCAATCAACCAAAAAAGTCTAGCAATTCTTTTCTCTTTTCATATGTGCACAATTCTATAAATTCTGCAAAACAATAAAAAAAAAATTAAAACTCGATATATCTATGGACACAGAAATTCATCCATGTGTAGTCTATAAATTTAGAACAAAAAAATAAAACAGGAAAAACAGTTTTTTTTTATTGAAGTAACAATGTCAATTATAAAAAAGAAGTAACAATGTTAGTTACAAAGAAGATAGTTTAAATTGTAACTGCCCCTTTTTAAAATTCCTGTTTAAAACTTAAAGCATTTAACTTATCTATATAATATACGATTAGTTGATTACAAATAAATAGAGATAAGAGAAGAGCTATCGCACAAAGATATATCTTAATTCGTTCAATGTGAGTTACGTCTAATGCTCACAATTGTGAGATTTTTCACTAAGTGCTTAAAGCAAGATTCTTATTGGTTTTCACACAACATTTTTAGATCAATCTTGATATGTTACAATACACTGCATTTCAACCTCGAAAGGATTTCCACAGGTTACTTATCAATCTTTAGAGATGATTTCTACACATTACCTTTTATTCATAAAAGAATTTTTACAATTTACTCAAACTATTTTTAACACAATAGTCTTGATTTACAAAATGATGATTTAAGAGTTTAGTAGAATATGAGTGTACTCAACCCTTGTTTGAGTTTAAATTCTTGGCTTAGGACCCAGTAAAATGGTTCTGATATGTAAATGAGAACAAAACTGAATATTTTGAAGTGATTGAGAAGCTTAAGAGATTTCGAGTATGATAGCATAAGTGATGTGTTGTTTTGCACTTGAAACTCCGCCTTATCCTTCATCTTGAGGATTCTTTTATAGGCTTCAAGAAGGCATATAAAAGCTCATTTATCCGCTAAAGATGGTCCAACTATCTTGTGTCAGTAAGAATGGATAAGTGTTGTCTTAAAGCAAGACTGTTCAGGTAGGTGAAGAACGATCTTCGTTGCTGTTATAATGGGTGCTGAGGTTAAGCTTCTTTGGCAGATGTCTTGAAATTTTTTTCCTGATTACTATCACGTGTGCAAGTTGCTCATAGGTACAAATGAAGTGTCTAATTGAACCTATCAAATTTGTACTTGTTCCTTGCCCAAACTTGGAGAACGATCTTGCTTGTTTGATTATGATGCATAACTTTTGTCTTTATTCTTTGGAATGATTCTTTTTACTCATATGATCCTTGTATATACATGGAAACATTATGTTAAATGATTGAGTATACCAGGAATAATCTTTCTCTTTAAGATCATAAAACATTCTTGGTAATTTAGAACTGTGAAGAGCGATCTCCGTTTTTTCATAATTCTTTCATAATGTTTTTTGTTTTACTTGAATGAGCTTTCTTCTTCTAATATGATCATTGCTTTAAATGCATAATACTTATTTTTGATTAACACACTCAAACACACATGTTAAACAACAAAATACTTAGGATCATAATTAGAAGTCTTAATTAAATTTTGTTTCATTATCATCATAATATTAATTTGGGATTTTGTCTCAACAAGTATATGAGTATCTCTCTATGTATCTATAACCAAAATAACCTTGCTCTTAAAACAACCTTCTTCGTTTTTGGGCTCTAAAAGCTCCAAGTCCAAATAAAAAAGAACAACAAGTGGCCCGATACTAAATGTTATTACTAGTAAAGCTTAGGTCACATGATCTGTAATTTTAACCAAGAATAGTTCTGAGTTGAGATTTTTGCGTCAACATAAAAGTTATAACTTTGACTCTTAGCTTTTCAATGCCTTTTAACATGTGTCAATCTGATATTCATAGCTCAAGTTATGGTTTGCAGAGTGAGCAATGGTCAATATGCAAATAATTATATTAAAACTCAGTTTAGAAACTCAAATTATGACTCAGAGTTTAGAAACACGCTAAAAAACTTATCGTAAGTAAAAAAGAGCTTTCAAAATGTCACATTTTACAATGGAGTATTTTAATATTATTATTAGTAAAGAATCTTTTGTTTTATTATTTAAAAAAAAACAAAAATAACTAGGTGATAAATACATCTTCCACTCATTCTCACAACCTATTGAGTTGTAGTTCAATTGGTGGTGAATGTTGAGACAAAATCCCAAATAAATGTTTTGATGATAACTAAACAAAAGTCAATTAACACTTATAATTATGATTCTAAGTGTTTTGGTATTTAACATGTATGTTTGAGTGTATTAATCAAAGATAGAACCCAAGTAACACAAGAATAAATCAACATGAAAAGCAAAATATGAACAAACAAGAACGAATAACATTCTTGACAAATTCTGGAAAATACTTAAGATATTATGATTGTGGTTAATGACTAACATGTGCTCTTGAGTGTATTCATATAAGAAAATAAGTTATTAATCGTTAAGGCAAAAAGAAGATAAAACTGATCAAATATGAGGATGGAAAATGCTGAGGATGGAATATGGCGAGGATGGCCTTGGAAGCTGGCCTAATCTTCAAATCAACACAATATGTGTCCTCACCAGAATAAATGCTTTTATTCATTAAAGAAATGCACAACAATGAATAAATAAAGTATTTGAAATCAAAAGTTAGAAGGTCAAAAGAAAAGGATGAATATAGCCAGATCTAGAATCTAGAGGATAATAGACTAGGCTGAGGATGGTATAGCAAAGTTGAAAGCAACCCATCAAGCATGCACAAAGGCTAAAATCAAACCATTTATTGTGCTTGCACGAATGGATACATAAGGAAGTCAAGTTAAAGAAAGGCAACACCAAACAAGCCAAAAATGGAAGATCACATGTGAATGCCAGATTGGATCCTCGGACTAGAGGTTGACAGGCCTATGTAAAAGGGTAGCTTTCTCTCTCTTGTCAACATCACCTCAAAAGTTGAAATGAACCTAGTCCTTAAAGTTTTTGAAAAAGTTGTAGCTCACATGGTCAAAGAAATTGTTTTGCTCTCTTTGATAAAAGAGAATAGACAAGGACATCTCAAGATCAAGTTACAAGAAAGTTGTGCATGCACGAGGATGGCTTTTGCCTGGGCTAGAAAAACTAAATGGCAGTTATGTAATTATGATGAAAAACCTTGGATCTTTAGAAATGAGTTCCAATGGTCATCAAAGAGCTTGGACCTCTATAAAATGCAACAAGCTCTCCATCATAAGAGACACAACACAATCGCATAAAAAGATCAAACATCTTAAAGCTATCAAGAGCAAACACCCATCCTTACTTCATACTTTCTTTAATCCTACACTATATCTTTGTAAATCCTTGAGAAAGTATTAAATATCAATCACTCTCATATCACTTTGTAATTTCCTTGTGAGTTACACTTGGAAATATTTGAAAATTGATTGTACGCTTGATGAAGCTAGAGAATACACACTTTGTAATCATCCTCAGCGTGAGGATTGATCTGTTTGAACTTAAGTAAAATCTCACAAAAGTGTCAATACTGGACGTAGCCATCTTTGGGTGAACCAGTATAAAATTATGTGTGTCTCTCTCATATTTTCTCTCACTCTTTTGCTCAACTCAAAACTAAAGGTTTGAAAAACCTTTCCTCGGACTTACCATCCTCAACAAGAGGATAGCTTTTAAAAACACTTGAAAATTATTTTTATCAGCAAAATCCCTATTGAACCCCCTTCTAGTGATATTTAGCTACATCAATTGGCATCAGAACAAGGTTCTCTTAAAAAATACACCTAACAGTGTAAGAGAAAAAGATTCAAAAGGAAAATGTCAAAAGCTAAGTATATTTCTGAAGGAAGATCATCCAGTCGACCTCCCTACTTTGATGGTACAAATTACTACCATTGGAAAGGTAAGATAAGACTATTTATCATATCACAAGACAACAACATGTGATCTGTGGTGATTATTATGACACTTTCACTCACTCTTTTGTCTTGTTATTTGCTTGATTATTGTGATACTCGTTGATTTGTTGTTTTTGAAATCATGAGTGAAAGTGAACCATATCTCCTTTATCTTAGAATTACTTATTTTATGGGTCACTTTACAAAAATATTGAATACTCAAATTAATGCCTTGAGAGAAGAGTTTGCGAATCAAATAGATAAGAGATCTCACCATGGAAGATCTTCTCAAAATAAAGATTTGTTTGTAATTGAGAAAGAAAGAGGATAAAAAGAAAGATGTGAAAGAAATGAGGTATGGAATGAGAGTTAGATAAAAAGAAAGAAGATGTGAAAATTATGATGAGGAGGAAATGAGTTATGAAAGGAGAGATAAAGAAAAAGAAAGAGGATATAGAGATTATGGTGAGGATGATATGAGGAATAAAAAAGAGAAAAGACACAAAATATAAAAATGAAGAACAAGAAAGAAAAAGAAAAAAAAAGTATATCATATGAAGAATATATTAGAGATTTTGTATTGGATCTAAAGTATGTGAAATATCTTTATGAAAATGGATATACAAAAGAGACAAGAAAAATAGAAAAACTAGCCTTGAGAGAAAAAGAGAAAATCAAAGAAAATAAATAGAAAGAGGAAAAAAATAAGTTAGCCTTGAGAGAGAAAATGAAAATTAAATAAAAGAAATGTGAAGTGGAACAAATTTTTTGAGACAATGAGCAAGAAATTGAGTTTTACTATTTTCCTAACTTTGTTGATTTTTATGTTCAAAAGCTTGAAAATAGGTCTTCAAAAGAGGAAGCCCACAACCCATTGAAGTTAAATATGATTGGCCAAATGTATCTCAAAATGATCCTTGCAAGAAAAACCTTGGTTTGAATCCTAGAAACTTTAATTCTTCTACTACTTTAATTCAGTTTCTCTTAAATTGTTTGACAAATTTATTCCTCCTATGCTTGATAGGTTTGCAAATATTCATGTTGAAATGCATAACTTGTGTTATTTCCTTAAGTCTCATTTGAAAGTTGAAACCATGAAGCATCAAGTGTTTAATCCACATTATTCTTCTAAACTTGATTTGAGAATTATGAGCCAAGACTTGAATGATTTTCTTGATAAATATGTTGTTGTGCTTTCTAAAGTAACTTTGGTTCATGACAAAAAATTTATAGAATGTGTTGGTATTCTCAAGAAATATTTGTTTGCTAAATTAAATACTCACTCTTGTGTTAAAAATAAAGTTAGTATCTTGAGATTTTCTATGAAGGGCAAATGTTTACATGTGAAATTAGTTGATAGTTGCACTAATACACCTTTCATTACTCTTTCTTTTATTGACAAATCTTTTAAACTTCTATATGATACTCCTAATTTATTTGAGAGATTTGTCTTGTTTTAAAAAGAACATTAATTTTTTTATGATAAAAGGAATGTCCATGAGGCTTAACTTGCGTTGAAGCCTTTGGAAATACAAAATAACTTCTTGTTCGTTACCAATTCCATTCCAAGGAAGGTAACATTGATACTTAATATCAATTTCAAGAGGTATTATTGTATTTCTATCTTGAAAATTGGAAATGAATATGTTGGATTGTTGAATGCAAAAAGTGGGATTATGCTTCACCTACTTGACACATTTAGTGGTTTTTCACAATTTTCATTTGATCCTGGTGGTAGCGTTAACATTGTTCTTCATGTCTTTGACTTGTGTTTTTCTTCTTGTAGGTTATGATTAAGCTAAATTCGAGGTCGAATTTCTTCTAAGAAGGAGGAAATGATGAAGACCTAAAATGAGCTAATTTTAAGGAAAAATAAATAATATTTCAAGTTAAGACTTTATGATAGTTTTTAGTTTTATTTGTGTTTAAATTGAATTGTAATAATTTTAGTTAAGTGGTGTAAGTCCAATATGGGTATAGCTTTTGGTCCATCTTAGAAATAAGGTAAATCCTTCTTTATATATCTCGTAAGAGTCTCATTTTGAATAACTTTGAAATGAATTAGAATTTTTCTAATGAGAATTGTGAGTGAGACGTGTCTCCTCTTTGAAAATTGACAATTATTCTCAATTGACAATTAATGAAAAGAAACCGAAAAGAAATAGATTAATGGTAATTGACAATTATTCTCTTGTCGTTTGTAATCTACACTCAAAAAGTCTATAAATAATCGACAATAAGAGTAGAACAAGGATAACACAATTCGGAATACAATTTGAGAGCATAGAAGAAGAAAAAAATTAATAGGCAAAAGAGGAGAAGAGAATATGATCTTGAGAAAACCAATTTAGCAGTAAAATATTACTTTCTTATTGTTTTATCTAATTTTCTGCTTATTAGTCTTTGTATTGCATTATTTTAAAATATATTCTCTTTCTATTTTTTTCTTCTATTTTTTCTGTTTATTAAAAAATAAACTCATATGTTAAGTTTTAATTTTTTTTTAAAGTTGTTTATTCCTAAAATTGTTCTCTTTGCAATACAAAATAATAATTAAAAAATATAACTAATTGATGTTTATAAACTAAGAAAACAAATTTCACCCTATTTTACTATAACAGAAAACTCATATCTAAGTATTTATCAAATACCTTTTAAAAAAAATCATAGCAACGAATAAATAGTTTTTCCCTTAGGATTAGAATTAATGGTCGTTGTCGTCGAATGAAATTCATTTTCACTCGTCGCACCACACCACTCATCCTCAATCGTTGGTGGCATTTGTGTCGCGACATGTTCGACTGCTTCACCATCGTGTCTATCTGTCTCGTTCACATACCGCCATGTGATGTTGTTTTTTTAACTAAAACTAATTTTTCTTTACTTTAAAATAAAAAAAGAAGATATAATCTATGAACAAACATCTCACTTTTTTCTTTTTCGTTATTGTTATTATTATTATGTTTTTTTTTTGGTTTTTTTATACGTATGTGAATAAAATTATTATAAAGTAATAATAAAAATCGGACAACACATAAATATTTTCTACCCAAAAACTACGTGTGTTTTGATTTTTCTATTGCACTTGAAGATACGCATGAACAATGCTTTTTTTTTTCCTTTTCTCACCAAATTAATAAAAAAAATATTTTCTTTATTTATTAATATATATAATTTATTTTCTTTTTTTTTTTAATTATTTTTTAGGGGTAAAGTAAATAATTAAACAATATGTATACAATTAATTATAGGGTAACCGTTTTAAGGGACGATGTCGGATAATATTATTTTCCCTGTTCAAAATTGACTCCCGAATTTATTTATTTTTTATTCAAGAATTTTATTTTAGGTTTTATCTAATTTTCTCTTTTAAAAAAAATTAAATTCGTGGCGACTTTTTTATTTTCACGGACAAACCGGACGCAACAACTTATCAATCATACTTAATTGTGATGCCTTATTCATCTTCTCTATCTAACCCATGTTTATTTGTTTCTTCTCCATTTTATTTTACCACTTTATCTCAAGAAATCATTTAGTTAGATCTTCAATTTTATGTTGTAGCACACAAATTCACATCACTCAAAAAATTGTTTGAAAAAAAGTATTAAATACACTTATTAATCTGAAATATAAAATTAATTCTAAGACAAAATAAGTATGTTACATTTAAAAAATATATTTTCTTAATTAAGTATATTTTGTTTTTAAAAATATTGACTAATTTTATATATATATTTTAATTCGGAGGAAGTCTCTAGTCAAAAGTCAAAATAATAAATTTAAATAATAAAATAAATTTAATTTTAAAAATTTCAACACAAAAAATAAAAATGTATTCCGAACCCAGCTTTGTGAATTGTGGTTTCACTGAACAATTTCAATTAGAGAAACTTACCGTTGTGTCGGTCTTATCTACCCTTTTCCAATACTTCCTTATTCAGATAGTAATAATAATAATATAATCATGCACAGATTCTATTGTACTTTTACACTGTTAGATGAATAACTTGAAATGATTCTCAAAAGTTTCAAACTTTGCGTGAAAATGTCCCACTTCTAGTCCCCACTCCGCTCCCCACTTGAAGAAAAGAAGCTACAAGCCACCTCTATATTCTTTTTCACTAACGACACCGTTTTGAGACTCTAGAAAAGTTGTTTTCTGTGTGATGGAAGAACAAAATAACATGAAAGACAACAAAACGCCAAAAAATGAGGTTGTTCTTCGAATTTCAAACAACGAACAAAGGAGAGATTTTTGTGGTACCCCAGTTGCTGAAACCACTTCCTATTCTGTTCCTCAGCTTATTTCCAAAATGGGTTCATCTCATTCTCCAAAAGGGTTCATAGATTCACATGTAGAACTCACGGAGCTTGAGAATCTCAGAAGAAGTAGTAGCCAAGTTTCGACTGAGGTTGTTACAACTACTACGAACACTTTCTTGGGTCGGTCTGAATTTTCAAAGCCAAAATCCAGATTGGTTGAACCACCATTTTCTAAAGATTCAAGCTATGTTGAAGAAAATGCTCGAATGAAGAATATTGAAGTTCATGTTCCGGATGGAAGTGTTGTTACTCCAAGGACCCCTTTGATTGGTACTCCAAGAGTTGAAGAAGATGAAGAAGAAGATGATGATGATGATGATGATGATGATGAAGTGTATAAAACTGCAGATATTGAAGTGAGTAAGAGATTTGGTAAGAAAAGGAAACTAATGAGATGGATTGAGTTGTTTTTCTTTGTTTGCATTTTGGGGTTTTTGATTGCAAGCTTAGTGGTTCATAGATTGCACCATAAGGAAATTTGGGGTTTGGTACTTTGGAAATGGTGTGTGCTTGCATTGGTTATTATCTCTGGTAGATTAGTCACTAGTTGGTTAATCAGTGTTTTGGTTTTCTTGATTGAAAGGAACTTTTTGTTTAAGAAGAAAGTTTTGTACTTTGTTTATGGTGTTAGGAAGAGTGTTCAAGCTTTTATTTGGTTAAGTTTGGTACTTCTCGCTTGGAGTTTATTTTTCAACCATGGAATCAAGAGAACAAGAAAAGTTGTTAAGATTATTGATTACATCACAAGAGCACTTGCATCTTGTGTTATTGCATCAGCTATATGGTTAGGGAAAACATTGTTGATAAAGCTTTTGTCTTCATATTTTCAATCCAGTAGATTTTTCGATAGGGTTCAAGAATCAATTTTTCATCAGTATATTCTTAGGACTCTTTCAGGTCCTCCTTTGATGGAGATGGCTGAAACGGTAGGCAAGAGTTCTCCGAGTAGCCGACGGCTAAGTTTTAAGACGTCAATTAGAGAGGATAAGAAGAAAGGGAAGAAAGAGCAAGTCATTGATGTCGATAAGCTTAAGAAAATGAAACAAGAGAAAGTTTCTGCTTGGACTATGAAAGGGTTGATTAATGTGATAAGGAGTTCTGGATTGTCAACCATTAGTTATACGCCGGAGAGTATCTATGACGAAGAGATTGATCAGAAAGATAATGAAATTACTAGCGAGTGGGAGGCGAAGGCGGCTGCTTATCGAATTTTCAGAAATGTTGCTAAGCCAGGAAGCAAGTAATAACATTGTTACCCTCTAAAAACTTCTTTTAATGTAATTTAGATTCATTTTCTCTAGAATTGCTTCATAATGTTGTCATTTAATCATGAAATTCATTAGGTACATTGAGAAGGAAGACCTCTTACGCTTCATGAGGATTGAAGAAGTAGAAAATTTGCTTCCACTGTTTGAAGGAGCAGTTGAGACTGGAAAACTTAAGAGGAAGTCTTTGAAGAATTGGCTGGTAAAGTCACTTGATATAGTCTTTGTTACATTATATTTGATCAAAAAGTCTAGAAACTATGTAGCACGACACTTCCTTTCTACTTTTGCAAATTATCAGTGTCTCATGCCAGTGCAATGTCTGGTATCAACAAAAAATCGTTTCTTGTATCATTTCTGTTTTACTATAATTGGTTAGCAATGTATCAAAATCAAATTTGTTTCTATTATTTCACGGTCGTGAAACTTATATGGAAAATATTGAGAACAATAAAATAAGCAGGAGACGTTATGTTAGAATTGTCCTTCAAGCATGCATAAGTTATTGTTCAATTTAATTTTACAACCACAATCCTCACAAATTGTTCATGTTTGCAGTTGAAAGTCTACCTAGAACGTCGATCGCTTGTACATTCACTAAACGATGCTAAAACAGCTGTTGATGAATTGAATAACCTTGCTTCAGGAATTGTCCTTGTTGTAGCCATTATTGTGTTGTTGCTTGTAATGGGATTCTTAACAACACAAGTTCTTGTTTTTATTTCATCACAACTTTTACTTGTGGTGTTTGTGTTTGGCAACACAGCTAAGACTATTTTTGAAGCCATTATATTTGTTTTCGTGATGCATCCATTTGACGTCGGCGATCGTTGTGTCATTGATGGTGTTCAGGTAGTTATCAAATCTTGATATATACCACCTTCATAAATTTAGGGTCTGTTTGGATTAATTTATTTGAGTTCATATGCTGGTATAAATACTTGTAAGACTGTTTGGGATAGCTAATGGAAATAGTCATTGACATGTTCATCAATTGTTTCGAGCTTATTTCATATGTTCTTTAGGATAGTTTATGAAAACAATTTGATATGATTATATCTTTTGTCATATAAATAGTTTACACACAGACATTTATGTAATGTGTATAATTAAACTGTTTATCCGAACATTACCGATATAACAAGAAGTACCTGACCGATATATTTATTATACTTCACAGATGACTGTAGAAGAGATGAACATACTAACTACAATCTTTTTGAGATATGACAATGAAAAGATATTCTATCCAAATTCAGTTCTTGCAACCAAGCCAATCAGTAACTTCTACCGGAGTCCGGAAATGAGCGATTTGGTTGAATTTGCTGTCGATGTTTCTACTTCAATAGAAAGTATTGGAGCCTTAAAGACTAGATTAAAAGCGTAAGTTTTTACATGCTCTAGCTCTAAATTTTGACATTAGAATTTTTTTGTTAGATCTATTATGACTTTCTCTTTCTTGCAAAGTGATATATATTGAATGTGTTTGGGTTTCAGCAAACAACTTAATTAACTAATAGTGTTTAATGAATAAATGAAAATTTTATCAGTCTTTATGCATTATCTATTTTTAATAGTCAAAGAGGGAGTGTAGTTAAATTGTGTCATATTAGTTGTGAGCTGTTTTTATAAGCTATATTATGGAGAGGTTATTATTTTTTATAGGTAAATGTTAGTGATATTTTTAAGAGATGAAAAAAATGTTCAGTTTCAAACTCCAAACCTCCTACATAGAACTTCTTTGATGTCCCAACCGACACCATTAGGCTACTTCTTCTGGAACTAATTATTATGAAGAGGCTATGAAATAATCTGAAAATAGTTTATAGACATGTCATAAGCAATGTGTGATGCTTATGAATATGTTTATAGTCTACTTGCAATAATTGTCGGAAGAGGAAACATTTTAAATATGATCAACACAACAAATTTTGCAATAAACTAGAAATCATGACTAATTACTTAGTGCATTATTTCCATACTCATTGTGTATTGCAAACAATGCTGATATTTTTGTGTAACATTTTTCAGATACTTGGAGAGTAGGCCTCAACATTGGCGTCCAAACCATAATGTAATTGTTAAGGATATTGAGAATGTAAACAAGATGAAAATGGCTCTAAATGTTACTCACACCATAAACTTTCAGAATTATAGTGATAAGAACAGCAGAAGATCTGAATTAGTCTTGGAGTTAAAGAAAATTCTTGAAGATCTTGATATTAAATACCACTTGCTGCCACAAGAAGTTCATCTTAGTTATGTAAAGTCACAAGACCGTATGGCATAAACAGTTAGAAATTTTCATTTCATAATCATCTTGTATTTCCTTTCTTTTGGTGCAAGTTTGTAGCACAAATTTTATGTGCTATTAATTTTGTCTATTTTTGTTTTATTCAGAATCGGTAATAGGAATTTACCACATTCACATACATTATGCACTAACCACTTACGCCAGTTTCTTCAGAAAAAATTGAAACTCATAATGAGTGCCGTTTTAGTTTATTTTACACATTATTACATGAAGCAATTTGGGACAGAAACTTATTGAATATACCTCATGTGTTATTATGAAATGAATTGATACAAACTGAAGAACTTACAACTTATATAGGGTCGAGTTCAGAAATAGATCAATAACAGAAAAAAAGAAAAGAAAACAAAATAACATAATGATAAGGCCAGTAACTAACTTACCCCTAACTAACCTAGTGTCGGATCATGTGGCCCAATCAAAATAAGAGGAGGCTTTCAGCTATAAGAAAAATTCACTGTACCCCATTTTATATCTATATCCTGGTAATTTTATGAAAATGGAAATTATACTCTTAATTTATTTATTTTTATTATCTTCTTAAGTCAAAGTTTTTTTTGTTTTTTTTACTATTTTATCTTTTTTGAAATCAGAAAAAAAATGGTAATTTTAAAAAAACTTTTTTGAAGAATTTTCTTTAATTTTTTTTTTCAGTACACACTATTTTTTAATATACCATAAATAATAATTAATACATCATAATTATTTTTGAATAATAATATATTATAAATAATTAATATACTATAAATACACCATTAAATAATTAATACACTGTAAGTAATACGTCATAAATACACCATAAATAATTAATATACCATAATAATTAATAATTAATACATCATAATTAGTAATTAATACATCATAAATTATCGTCTGCTATGAGATATTGTCGGACGAATTTATAGACGATGAAGATTCAAAGTCTTGTATTATTTTTACCTCTAATCCTACCCATTGAAAAAAAAAGTTAGTGAAAATCAAATTAATTAAATAAATACTAATATAATAAAAAGTTAAAACAAAAAAAATAATTAAAATTTTTTTTTTAAAAAAACTCAAACAATTATCGAAAAATTTGTGGATGAAGTTTTACGTTAGCTTTCAGAAATGTCATTTGTCCATAGTGTAAGTTTTCCAAAGACGTTAAAATAAGTTTTCTAGTAGTTCTGGAAAACTTCAAAAACAATTTTCAGAAATGATGATTTGTACCAAAATTTTTTTTTCAAATTTTTCAGAGTAGAAGTTGTGTACCGGAAAATTTAGAAAAAAAATTCCGAATTTTTGTTTTTACACTTACTTCTCATTCGAAAATGTTGAAATAAAGAAATAAAAAAATGGTAAGTATTTATATATATGAGAGTATTTTGATATTTTCCTTTACTTTTTGGGTTACATGAATAAATGGAGTTACATGAATAAATGAGAGGGTACAAAGTAAAGTTTTCCTTTGATTAGAGGTGCTCCTCATATCACCCACTTATTTTTTCTTAAGGATAGTTTAATTTTCTATTAGGCCAATCAAGAGGAAGTTATGTGCAATTGATAAATCAAGACAAATTAGAAGTGGAAAAAATTTATCTTGTATCCCCATTTTTATACTTATACCCCACAAGTTTATGAAAATATAAAAAATAGCCTCATCATTTCATCATTTTCGGAGACAATAAAAAAATTTCCGGTAACTTCTAGAAAACTATTTAGAAGAATTTCAGTACTACTTTCAGAAAACTTTTTTAAAAGTTTTTTTTGGCACATAAGGTGTTTATCGAAAAACTCTAAAAAAGAGTTATGGTGCAAGATTAAAAAATGTATATTAACAGAAAATTTTCTTTAAGTTTTCCGATACATGTTTTTGGAAAAGACAAGTTTTCGTACGCATATTTTTTTTAATATACCATAATTAATAATTAATATACCATAAATACACCATTAAATAACTAATACATGATAAATAAATAATACACCATAAATAATATATCATAAATAATACACCATAAATAATTAATACATCATAGTAATTATTCATTAATACATAATACAACATGATAGTATATTCTTGCTACACTTTTGTTGTTTCTACCTCTAGTCCTACCTATTGGAAAAAAAATTAGTTAAAATCAAATGAATTAAATAAATATTAATATAATAAATAATTAAAATAAAAATATTAATTTAAAAATATTTTTTAAACAAATCAAATAACTATCGAAAAACTCGTGGATGAAGTTTTCTGTTAGCTTCCGAAAATGTTACGTTGAAGTTTGTCGATATTGTATTTTTTTTAGAAAATTTGAAATAAGTTTCCCAGCAATTTCGAAGAACTTCAAAAATGATTTATAGAAGTGATGTTCTGTATCGGAAATTTTTTTTCAAGTTTTCCAAAGTGGAAGTTGTGTATCGGAAAACTTGAAAAAAAGTTTCAGAAAAAAAAAAAAGAATTTATTGAGACTGGCTTGTTCTAGAAATGTTGAAATGGAAAAAAAAAATCATTTTTACTATATATGAGGGTATTTTGGTCTTTTCCTTTATATTTTGGGGATACATGGATAAATAAGGGGGTACATGGTAAAATTTTCAAGCTATAAAGGTGAACTGCATGGATAGAATATGGCTTGGGCTAGTGAAAGCTTTGAAAGTATTGAAAAATACAAGAAATGAGGGTTAAAATTGTGTTGATCATTCAAATTTTTTTCTTTTAACATTAGTTCTTTTTATCATAATCTTATCTTTGGTTAAACACAAACACTTAAAATATAGGTTGAAGATATGACATAAAGAACATAAACACAAAGAAATAAGTAAGGGAAAAAATTATTACACTTCTAGTTTACAATAACGTTGTTAGATCTAGTCTTCTACTTATAAAGAAATTCCACCCTAGTACAATCAAGAGACTTAGTTGATTAAAGTATTCTCCAAGATAAGTATTTTTTCCTTGCCTCTAGGTAGACCTGTCAAAAAAGCCCATAATCACAAGGCCCCCTTTATTAAATTTTTTATTAGGCCCCATATTTTGAGCCCCCTTAATGACTTTTTTTTTGGCCCCAGCCCCCTTTTTTTTAGTTTCTGTGGGTCTGGGCCGCATGGCCCTATGACCCCCTTTTGTTTTCATTTTTTTAGGGTTTCCACTTTCCTCTTCAGAACATGTAAACATGAAACCCTAAATCCCTAAATCAAAACAGTGGATTCTCGTTCTCTTCAGTTTTGTCACCTGTTTCTCGACCAGGTTTCGTCTTCTCCTCGCATTTCTCACCTGTTTCTCGACCAGGTTTCGTCTCTTCTCGTTCTTATTTCTCTCTAATGATTTTTTATTTCATTTTTTTGACTTCGTTTGCGTCAATTTTGCTCGCGATTTTTCAGCGAAGAGCAGATGTTCGTGTTTCGAGTGGACGCTACGGAACGGTTTCTGTTACGAAGGCTTTAGCGTCTGATCCTGATCAGTTGAAGAGCGCTCGAGAAGATATCAAGGAGCTTCTCAAAACTAAGTTATGTCATCCTCTTATGGTAATTTTTAGTGTTTTTTTCTTCGATTAATTCTATTTTTTTTATGATCTCAATGTTCAAGTATATTGCATTTGAATTTGATTTAGTGTTTCCTTTTGTCTGGAATTGTACTAGTATAGTGTACACTTCATTCATAGGATTTATCGGTACTTTCAATTACAAATACATTTTGTAATTTTGTGAAGATTGAATAGCGTTACTTAATCCTCTTTATACCCTAGGTGAAAATGAGTTTAATAACTAAATTCCGTGGTCAGTGATGTTTTTATCAAATTTACTTCTGCTCAGGGACTTGCATTATCTACTTATTTTTTTATGAAAATATCTTCTTCAAATTGATATGTGAAGTCATTTAATTAGATGTTTTAAAATTTAATGATTCCGATTTCAACATTTGGAGTTTTGTTTCTATAATTCTATTGTTGAATTATGCCTCTAGTATTCCATAATATATTTCCTAATAAAAAATCTATTGTTGAATATGGGGCCTTGTATTATCTATTGTTTATTAGGCCCCATATTCTGCCTCTAGTATTCCATAATTAAATTATTTAATGATTACAATTTCAACATTTAGAAATAATGTTTTTAAAAATAATGCAGAATATTTTCGTTCTATGCATAGATAAATAGAGAAATTAGAATATGCAATTCCAATACGAAATAATAACAATAAAAAGTTAAATATAAGCACATTACAAATTTAATGGGAAAAACTAAGTTAAAAGTTAGAGAAAAAAATGTGATTTAGTATGAAAAAAAATCGAAAAAAAAAATTGCAAAAAAAATCGAAAAAAAAAGTTGAAAAATATCGAAAAATAAACGTAAAAAAAATTAAAATATTTTTTATTTCAAAAAAATAATTAATTTTTTAAGTGGGCCTAGGGGCCCTCTAAGCCCATGTAATTTTGGGGGCTTTTTTACATTGGGGGCCTTCTTTTAAAGGGGCCTTATTTTTATAAGATTTTTTGGCCCCCTTCAATATGTAGGCTGGGGCCAATATATAGGGGGCCTAAGAAATTGACAGCTCTACCTCTAGGCATGGCAACGGGGCGGGGCGGGGGTGGATTTCGCTTCCTCCACACCCACACCCGACTAATTCGGGAAAATCCGCACCGGCCCCCATTTCATAGCGGGTGTAAAATTTAGACACCCATCCTCGTCCGCTACGGGTTTCGGATTTTCCCGCCTGCACCCGCACCCACTCATATAAATAAAATTATAAATTGAAAAATCATATTTATTATAATAAAATAATAATTATTAAATAATAATAAAATTAAAAAAATATTTTTTTATAAAGATAAAATTATAATTTTTAATATTTAAGAAAATATTAATATATTAAATATATATATATATATATGTGTATATAAAATTTAAAAATTGAATAATATTACTTGCCAAGAGGATGCAAGTGCAGGTGCAGGGTGGATATCATCACCCCCATATCCGCCCCCGCTCCCGAATTTTAATATCGGGGAAAATCCGCACCTGCACCCAATTCAAGCGGGTTTTATAGGAGTATATTTTGTGTAAATCATAACCGTATATGCATAAATATTATGTAGATTATTAATTTTTATTCAATTAAATAATAGCACATAGAGTGATTTCATTTTTAAGAGTTGATTTTGACACAAAAGGGTATTTCTTGACATTGTAAGATTATAATAATAAATGATGTCAATGTGAACAAACGGTTTCACATCTATTCTTGAAGAAACTCTATCCATATATGGAAAGAGAAAGTGTAATTAAAGAAGTCAAATAGTTTAATTAGTCCGTTAATTAATTTTGACATTATGGATAATGACATTTATGAATCTTTTCTTCATAAATAAACCATTTTGTTGTCAACAAAATCGGTATATAACAGTACTTGGGGCTCAACTCAAAATCTTGTTGGGCCAATGTAATTTCTTTTTGTGTTCAACTTTTCACTCTTTCAAAATACAAAAATTGAATTTTGCATCCCACAATTGGACTTATACCCCAAAATAAAAAAAATAATAAAAAATTCAAATTTATCCTTTTCATTTTCATTCAATCAAGGGTAAAAAAAAAAAAAAAGAATGACTCCAAAATCGTATCTCTCATCAAAATAAACAGTAATTAAATTGTTTTCCTAAAAAATTTGGTACACAAATTAACACTATCAAAAATTCTATTTTCAAAATTTTTGATAGTATAATTTGTGTTCCAGAAATTTCACAGTACAAAATTTCTGGTAATTAATTTTATTTCACCGGAAATTTTAAATTTTAAAATTTCCGGCACATAATTTTTTCATGGATTTTTTTTAAAATTTTTTAATTTTATTTATTTTGTAGGGATGGAAAAAACACCATTATGTATAAATTTGACTTAAGTATTTACAACTGATCAAATTTTTGAGTCACGATAAGTTGTCATATCATGGATAAGAGAGATTGACCGACAAAATCGAGTAGATATTATCATTATTCCATCTGACATAGAGATCAGAAAGAGAGGAAGGAAGTCAAAATTAATTATCGGCTGTGATAGAGATATAAAATATAAGTCAAATCAAAGTTACTCAAGGACTTCAATAAAAAAAAACGTGGTTGTCCGTTTAAACTTAGATTTAGACCATTGAAGAATGATGAGAGATGGATTATTAGTTTAACGTGTAGGCTTCACAACCATGAATTAGTGACTACTTTTAAGAATAATGCATTTGTGGGACGCTTAAAAGAAGAAGATAAGAAGCATGTTGACGAGCTAACAAAGTACCACGTTGCACCGAGACACATCTTGTCATCTTTGAGAGATCGAGATAAGGAGAACACGACTAATATCTCTCAAATTTATAAGTGATGAACCACATACAGAAAAAATTTGAAAGGACCCAGAACTAATGTACAACATCTATTGAAGTTACTTGAAGCTGAGAAATATGTTTGTTGGAGTAAGACTCATGAAGACTCCAACGTTTTGAGGGACATGTTTTGGACGCACCCATATTCCATAACTTTATTGAACATGTTCCTTCTTGTATTGATCACGGATAACATGGGATGATATTAATGAAATGTTCAAGTTGCAAATTATTAAGATAAAAGTCATTTGAGACAAGTAAGGATCGCAAAAAAAAATACACACCAATCTATTCTTTGAGAATTAGACTTGTGTGTATCAAGGAAAGCTTTAGTTTATATTGTTGATAAATACAAGAGAGCCAGCTATGTCGATAAAGACAAAGTTACGTGTCATTGTATACTTAGAAATTCTCATGAATTACCTTGTGCATGTGAGTTGCCACGATACAAGTTGGGAGATGTTCCAATCCCATTGGATGTTGTTCACATACATTGGAGGAAATTAATCATGAATGGCAGTCTAGAGGATGAAAAGTTAGAAAACGATTCAGAGTTGGACATTACATCAGAGATGCATATAATTTAGAAAATATGGAAAACACTTTATGTTGCTAAAAGGAGGACATTAAAGAGCAAGTTGCATTAAATAGAATATTCAGATGCAACATCAATGTGTGCACCACTAAATAAGATCAAAATAAAGGGTGGTGTGAAGAGGGAAAAAAAGGTAATAAGGCAAAATGATTTGACGTGTATTGCGATCCTTCATTTTTCGAGCATTTAAATGCATTTTATATTGATAATGTAACTACTCAAGTTTCTCATCAAGGACCCATGAAAACATCCCAACAAGGACCCAAACAAGCCTTATAGCAACCTATGAGTGAAGTTAGAAAATATTTGGACGGGTTTCCTCCTCTAATTCATTTATATATTGAAGACATAATTAATGTTAAATAAGATAGAACCTGTGAATATCATGTTATTGCTTTTTACTTGGTCATAATGAATAATATTGGAGCATTGTGTGTTGATAGTTGTATACAAAGATTAAGTCCAAACATGATTTATATGTTGCATTATTCAAGGAATGTTTGTAAGAAGTAATAAACTTTTTGCCTGTAATTAATTTGGGAAACCAACCCAACGAGAAGTGGATGAGCATTCCATATATGGGTTACTTGATAGTAATAAAATATAATCTCATTCTTGTGATATTGAAAAATACTTTTTCTTTGAAATTTTTTCCCATTGAGAGGTGCAAACAATGGATACCTATCACGTGATCGTATTATCATCATTGGTTTTGTTAATGAAATTCATTAGGTACAAGTTAAATTGAAATTAAGATGTCCATTGTCTACACTTACATGGCATTGGAAGAATCACTGTAGTGATGAGTCTACATCATGAGTTATATTTTATGCAGATGATTGACACTTTTGATTTAAAGTTTTATTTCCTATCTTTTTTTTAATAAAATTCATTCACATAATATGCAGAAGATTAAATGATTTCAACTTTTACCAAAATAAGTCTAAAACAATAAAAATAAATAAAGTCTAAATAATAAGTCTAAATAAATAAGTTCAAATAAATAAGTCTGAATAATAAAATAATACAATTAAAATATAACTATAGTACTAATGATAATCCCCTAATCTAGATATGGGTAAGGCTCTATGTGAGAATACATGCATCTCATGTTCAAGATCGATCCTTTGTAAGCCTAAACTTTGTTGTATAAGATCACCCATTATCTGATATGGTGTATACCATTCACCAGTAGTATCAATACCAACATCATGATTAGGACTAGGACCAACACCACTAGGAACGTCAAAGCGTAGAGGTTATGCAGTAACGTAAGGGATCATTTGAGGATGCAATATCCTATAGTACCACATGATGCATCCCTCAACAAACTCATGCGAATATGTGACTGGATGCAATCTAGTACGAAAGGGATCGAACAAAGTTTTTGTACATATTCCATTCAACATTACGTACTACGAACATCGATGGTGTAGGAGGGATGTGTTGTGTATATCTAAATTGTCATAAACACCTCTCTAGTAAACATGGTACCATAGTGAGCACCAATGAACGTACCCAGTAAACATCGACACAGACTGAAATTTGTTGTGGCGTCCTCATCGTAATTTGGCGTCTTGATAATATCAGTAGGTCCCAAAGCTTCCAACTTCATTGTGTAGTATGCAAATCTACATATGTTTGTTTAGAAGTCCATCTAAACATCTATGACCGTGAAGATATAGGTTCACTTATACTCCGCTTATAGATGTGAGAGAAATGCTCATAAATTCATGTATGTAAATAATTAAATAGTATAAATAATTAAATAAGATCTTGAAAAAGGAACAAATATTTTGTAGATACAATGGTAAAACTATATGAAGTTTCTTAAAAAATACAACTTTTAACCACTCAAAACTATATGAAGCACATATGTTGACCCTAGTTTCATTGACAACTTCATCCTCATCAATTCCCAATAACTCAACGACAGCAACAATAGTCAAATCTTCATTCAAATTAGCGAAATGTGTAAAAAACTTTCCATAATATGGTATGCCCAAAAGACCCCTAACATCGTCAAGAGTAATATTCATTTCACCAAATAGCATATGAAATGAGTTTGTCTCTATGTGCCATCTCTCAGCAAAAGCAGATATGAGATTATTGTTGATCATGTGCAAACTACATCGTTGTAGAGGACATAACCCAAATATAGTAATCCACTTATCTATCTGAGTACGAAATACATATCTGATATCAATGAATTTATCTTATTTTTTGTCATTTTAAACAACTTTGAAGGCACATTTATCCTGTTTAATTAAAATAACACAATAAATTATACAATTAGTTAGTTTATTATATATATACTAAATAATTTCACTATTGAATTAACTCTTTTAAAAATTGTTTATTTATTCTTCAGCTTTTCTTCTGTTTCTCAATAAAATACATTTTATCATTTGATCCTTTTCAGTAAATCAAATTAAACTCTAATGAGTTCCTAATATCAGTGAATCAACAAATCAACTATTTCAAACAAATTGAGTTCTTAAAATCGGTCTTGTAATAAACTATACTATAAATATATTAAATTATACATAATATGTTATATTATACTATGTAATAAAATAAATTATTTATTGATATGTTCATTCCACACTCTAACTGTAATGTGGTGTTCATAGTTCTTAAGAACAGAAAGATAGAAAGGACCTCTAGAAAATAGTTGTCTAGGTGGCTAATGTTGATGCATGTTATCCTAGTGTTGCTCATGCTCCTCCTGGCCATGTTGTATATGATCCTTAAATGCAAGATTATGCTGCCCCTCTTGCTCAATCTCACGTTGAATATAATAATCCTCCTCTTGTTGCATCTTTGTGCTCCTCTTTCTCCTTTTTTAATAGTGGCTCTCTTATTAGATTGTATGGAAGGTCGAACTCGAGAACCTTTCACAGTATCGTTTGCTCCTTTGATCCTCACTAGAAAAAAAAATTGAATGAGAAAATGTAAATAAAAAATATTGAAAAACAAACAACCTCATCCAAAAGTTTCAAAAAGAAAATTTCAGGTTGAAAATAACTACTGGATATTTTAAATTTCCAGTTAAAACTAACTCCCGAAAATTTCAAAAATGAGGGTATTAAAATATAACTACCTAAAATTTCTGGTTCGAAATTTAGAGAAAAAAAAAATTAATTTTTTGAATTTTAAAATGTAAAAATATGATCAAAATATTCAAATTTATTTTAGTTTTTATTATTTACTTAAGGATATTTTAGTAAATTAAGAGATAAAAAATATAAATGAGATGAATAAAATATGAAAATACAAAATCCAATTCTTTCAAAATACGTATCAGTAGAAAAAAAATATAAAAACAAATTTTTTGTCCTCATCCGAAAATATACTTCCAATGTTATGGGTGGTTTTATAAAATTTTCGAGTGGATAAAGTTGAACAGTTTCTTTTAATTGTCTTTATTTTTTTCAATTGTGCATCATGTGTTTACAGCACAGTTCAATTTTGCAATACAGCTTCTTGTCTTAATTTTTTTCTTATGTAATTTCTAATAGTAAAATGTCGCAGCTTATACAAAATATGTTCTCGCGTATTCTCGTATAGATTTCAGTTTTTGTTTTGTTGCGTTATTATAAGTATATGACAAACTTTTAGTCTTTCACCATCTGCGTCAATTTGAGTTTACTAGGGATGTCATATTGCCCTTGTGGTCTTGTTATACTCTCTTTTACTATGTATACAATTTCCAATGCATAAAATAAATTATTTGGTAAAATGATTTTTTTTAATTATTATATTTTTTCAGAAGTATGAAAAAAAATTAAACGACATTCATTGTAAATATAAACTTATTTTTATACTGAAATTTAATGTTTAATTTACTTTTACAAGAATGTATTTTCGAATTAAAGGTTTTTCATTCAAATCATTCAAAATTAATTTTTGTAATTGCAGACATAAACACATACTAACAAAAACAATGAATTTTAGTCACACAAAAAAAAAAACAGTTACAATGAAAGGCACAATAGATGACTACAGAATATACTTTCAATAGAATAGGTGCTGATTGGACCAATAGGATAACCTTATCCGTCAATTCCCAATGGAGAAGCTGCCACATCAGATGCATGCAAATATGCCAAAAATTTCCACCTCTCATTCCACGCCTGCCTTCACCACCCTTCCTCTCATAGCGAAACACAATCACACCAAACCCATTTCCTCACTATACACATAAGCTTAAGCAAGTTATTAACACCTAGCAGGTGAAGAAGAAACAACCTGTTGAAAAGGAATGGCTTCCACTTCTGCAGTTTCAATGGCAATGCCACTAACTTACACCAGCCAGAAGAGGGTGGTGTGTAGCTCTGGGGCATTCTTCAATCCACTGCCTCTTAGGTCTTCGAAGATTGTAGCATCATCAAAACACAATGGAAGGTTTCAAATCAGGGCATCCATGAAGGAGAAAGTTGTGACGGGGCTCACTGCGGCTGCATTGACAGCTTCTTTGATGGTTCCTGATGTGGCTGAAGCCGCCGTTTCACCTTCTCTCAAAAACTTCTTGCTAAGCATTGGAGCTGGTGGAGTTGTGGTTGCAGTCATTATTGGTGCTGTGGTGGGTGTGTCCAATTTCGATCCCGTCAAGCGAAGCTGATGAATTTCCGTTATGCTGCAGGGGAACTTCTTTTCTCTTATCATGATATGTATATGTAATGTTCTTCAGTTCTGAATTGAACCCTCTCTTGCATGTGTACTAATATGTGACTCTTGAGTTCCACATGAACAGAAGCTTCTCAATTATTAATATGTAATTTTCATTTTGGTACATCTTAGAAACAGATTAATTACAAGTTTCTGCTGATAGGAACCAAACTAACTAGCAGACCTATGGCAGATTTCATTTTGAAAATAATCTAATATGAAGTATATAGAAGATAGCAGACAAAAAATGAAAAAAGGATCAGACAATAAGTGGAATAATAGATGATAAATGTAATGTGATTACACAGATGACGCAATAATCGATAATCACTAATAGTCAATTCTATGTAAAGCTTGTACAGTAATGCCAATAAGTATGACTAATCACATGAAAACTTTCTGAAACCAAGTTACAATTACTGCCTACAGAACTTGGAAATCAAATCAAGCATGTATCTACTCTCGGACGAATAATTCACCTTATCTGCCTTAACTACTGTAATCTTCACCTTCTGTTCATCGCCATATAACTCCTCTTTGATTTTCAGCCTAAATACAAACTGGTTGAAGAGTCTACTCTTGATTATATCTCCAAACCTTTCATCATCATCCTGTTCATACTTCAATAGATACAGCTCTTTTGCCGAGCACCCCATAATCTCTTCCCCTGCTTCTTGGAAAGCAGTTACCCAAGTTAATCCTGTGTGGTCTAGGATTTGAGCTTGGAGAAGGTATCGATAATCGCATTCCTCAAACTCCTGGTTGCATCTATCACACTGCCATTTTGTGTCTCCTGACCTCGTCACTTTCTTATTGCACTGTCTATCTCCGATCATCAGAGGGCAAGCTGTGTAACAAAATGTATCGGTCTTCATGAATGATATGGTTGCCTTCACTGTTATCCAGTCTGGCTTGTCTGACCGCCCCAGACCTTCCCCTTTGATTTGAGACAGAGTTTTGCGTATCTCATTCTTGGGTCCTCCAGCAGTAATGTCCTTAGAAATGGATAGAGAAGCAGAATTTTTTCCCACTTGATCAAACCAGACTCTTAAGCTCTGAGCCTCAGGAAAATCTGGATTAATGAAAAGTTGTGTAGTAGAAATAGAGCCTATAGACTTTCCACTGAACTCATTAACCTTCCCAGACTTTACTGCCAAAATGGGGAAAACCCCAGCATCCACCATATCTTGCAGCTTTTGTCCTTCCCTGTTGCAGAATTCACCCCAAAGTGTTAGCTCGATACTCCTGCCAGAACTATCTTTTAGATTCAAAATCCTTCTTAGTGTTTCCATTCCATTCTTCCTCAAGATGGGAACTGAAGGATTCACAGATGTCACGACCCCAATAACATCAAGGATAGTGTTACTCTCAACATTCTCTATGTCACTGATAGGCCTGAAGGAGAACTGTTGCTTAGGTATAGAACCATCCTCATCTGGGCAAAGCTCAATCGTTGAATTTAAATCCAACATAATTTCCCATTCATTCTTCAAATGGTTGAAATTCTTCTGTGCAGGTTTTAAGCTACCTTTGGATATCAAGTAAACTTTACCAACCTCAATGGCATCATAGAAGCGGTCAACAACAGCATTAAAACAAGTTACTCGTATTTCACCTCCATCTGAATCTAGGAGATCAAACGAGAAGACTTTCCCATCTCCACGGGCATTGTTATAGCGGCGCAAATCACCTTTCGCAGTCACCCTTGCCTTGATGGCCCACCTACCTTGATAAGGATTTAAAGCAGCTATAGGTATTACACGTGCCGGTGCCTCATTTTTCACAACTGCACCACGACCTTTGTACATCGGAGGAGGTTGGTATGCAGGTTGAATTGTTGGCCTGAAACTAGGCACATTACTACCTGCATTTTGAGCAGCCAAATTACTATTACTACTTCTGGCCGAACTCTCCACAGTATTCCCATGCAATGCTTTCTGAATAGGTAATTCTGAGTCCACAAATGACTTTGGATTCCCAATGATCTCACAATCAGGTATTATGGTTTCCATGTTGAGCACCATAATAATCCTGTACATCGAAAAACAAACACAGAAACACATAAATCCATTTTACAGAATAAACATAAATTCAATTATGCTACATTTCGTCAGTAACATCATTTTGATTCTTTAACATCCACATGCTAATATTTTGCATTTCACAAATGAGGTTCCATATCCTAATTCCAACACTAATCATTCACTTAAGATACACATAAAGCTAAAACTTATGTAAAACAATCACAAATCAAATGCATCTTCTATAAAGTTTTAGGCTAAAAACTGGAATGACGCAAAAAAATGAAACTCACATAAAATTCATTTCGCAACAATCTTAACTCAACTATCACAAGAAACTAAAACCTAATTCAACTATCACATTTCATCAATGAGATTGGATATCCTAATTCTTTAGCAGAATTCCAACATTTGATGTCACTATTATTTTGCGGTACTATCAATTTGCTATCGTTTTGCAATATGCACATTAGTTCAAAGTGTTGTCAAATGGTGGCTATAGTGGTGCTCTAGCACTTTACCGTAGCAGAATCAGTTATCAGCAATTGACAACAGCGATTACAAATGCATCGTTTTAGGTTTAAAATTGAAATCGCCTAAAATGTGAAATGGACATAAAATTTCAAATAGAAACGATCTTAATATGAATATAATCACAGAAATTACTTAATCGAACAATAAATATACAAAAAAAGGGGAAGAGAGAGAGAGAGAGAGACTTGCGATTCTGGAGAGGAGTGCATATGTAATCGAGAAGTTGAACGATGGAACCTTTCTTAACTCGTCCGGTTTTAACTCCGTCGTTGTGTTGAGTGGCGAGCATAGCGTGGTGAGACGAAACGGCGTCGGAAAGAAGAAGACGGTATCTCTGCTGCTGAGCGTTTTTGTTACTTGTGACTAATGCAATGTCGAGAACCTGAACTAACGGTTTCGCGTCAACGTCGCCGTTGATTATCGCCGGTATAGCGTTCGTCGTGAGATTCACCGACATGGTGGCTCTGATAATGTATTCCCGAATGGGACTTAACTAGAAATGGAAAGAGAAAGTGCAATAAGAAAGCGAGATTACTAGAAACTGAATCGTTTGTTATATTTTCACCACGGGAGTGAACCGGGGAAAAAAACCGGACCGGGTCGGCGATTTAGAAAATCAAACAGATCCAGTTAATTAATTCTTTTTTAAGTAAAAGTCATGCTAAATTGAGGTGTACAAAATCAGATAAAATAAGATTGGATTAATTTTTAGACCTGAACATGGTCTTTTTTCCGATTGAATCAAAATGAGATAAGAGTCCAATAATTATGAGACAATACAAAAAAGTAAGATTGGATTAATCCAAATACAAATCACCTAATAGTAATGCATGTATCTTTTTAAAAAATTAATCAAGAGGTAACTTGTAGCTCATAAAATATGGCATGTCACATTTAAAAAAAAAAATGTATGGAGCTTAATTGAGCAAATTTAAATTATTTACACAACTAGTTCGAGTGATGTTCAAGCACATTACTAAGTGTACCACTATATATTTATCATTTTAATAAGAAGATTGGTGGTTAAGAAATATTTAACATTATAACTCTTTTTATATTCGATTAGAGATTGTAAGTGTGAAGTGAGATCAATTTATTTATTTTTTAGATATAGTGAAAATAATAATAATAATAATAATAATAATATAAAATAATCATGTCCATAATATAATCTGGGGTGAGACAAGTAACTAAGGAAAACCAGTCTTGTCCTTATTTTTCTTTCGGAATCAAGTCATATCTTATCCAAATCTTCTGAGTCGAGATGCGTTAATGGCTACCTAACGTACCTGATAGCAACTAGGCTCAGCTTGATGTTGTTGTATCATTAATCAACGTATACATGGAGAGACCCACTAAATTGCATTTACAAGCAACAAAACGAATTCTAAGGTATGTTAGAGGCACCATTGATCTTGAAATTCAATACAGGTAGTCAGAAAAAGAAGATTTAGTAGCATTCACAAACATCAGTTATGAAATAGATGTTGATGATTTAAGAAATATATCAGGGTTCATTTTAGCACCTAGAGTTGTATTATAGTCTAAAAAAAGCAGTAAGTAGTAACTTTTTCCACTACATAGACTGAACATATAATAATTGCCTCATGTGTTTGCCGAACCATTTGTTTGAGAATGATCTTGGATAAGCTTAGTGTCTCTAAAAACACTATTTTGTAACAATAGTTCTACAATAAAATTATCTAAGAATCCATTCCTACATGACGGTAGCAAACACGTAGAGGTAAAGTTTCATTTTCTTATAAATTTATTTAAAGTTGAAGTGATTGAGCTCGTATATTGTCACATTCAAGATCAGGTAGCAAATACCATGACAAAGCTGTTAGTTGAATTCTATTTATGGAAATTAGTTAGTTAGTTAGTTAGTTATCTAGCTGTATATGTTAGTTAGAAGTTAGTTTCTTTCATTCCTTTGTATAAATATTTAGATGATGTAACCTTTGAGCATTATTTTGAATACAATGGAAATTTCTCAATTCATTTCTCTTTCTCTCTATCTTCTTCCACATTACCAAGATGGTATCAGAGCATTAATGCTCTGATTCATCTTTCTTCTTCTCCTCCATTGTTAAAATCTTTCTTGTTACTGAAGCTTTCTCACCCTCTGTTTCCAAAGCTAACTGAATAAAAGTTAAGTTGTTATTTCTCTTCTTCTGTTTCTTGATCATGGCGAATCAGAGCTACGATGATTACAATACAAATCCTTCAAATCCTTATTTCCTTTATTCTAGTGAAAATCCAACACTTGTTCTTGTTTCTCTTCTTTAGGATGGTAAGAATTACCATTCTTGGGCTAGAGCTATGAAACTTGCATTACAATCGAAGAATAAGCTCAAGTTCATCGATGGAAGCTTGCCTCAACCTTCGTCCAAAAATTCTCTTCATGGACAATGGATAAGGTGCAATACAATGGTGTTGTCATGGCTCCAATGTTCAGTTGAAGATTCGATTGTGAAATTAGTTCTTTGGATTGATTGTGCTGCTGAAGTATGGAAAGATCTTCAAGATATGTTTTCATAAGGGGATATTTTTCGAATTGCAAAATTGCAAGATTTCTACAAATTGAACCAAGGTAATCTTTCAATATCTGAATTCTTCACTCAGTTGAAAACCTTATGGGAAGAAATTGATAATTTCATACCAATTGGACAATGTACATGTGATATACCCTGTTCTTGTGGAATTATTCAAAATGTTAAGTTGTATAGGGAACAAGATTATGTGATTCGTTTCCTAAAGGGACTAAATTAGCAATATGCTCAAGTTCGTTCTCAAGTCATGCTAATGGTTCCTCTTCCTACCATCAGTAAGGTTTTCTCATTGCTTATGTAGCAAGAAAGGCAATTAAATGCATCTGTGATATCAAATTTAGGGTCTGATCTTAAGGCATTGAATGTTAATTCGCAGCAGAATAATTCATATAAAGCAAATGGCAATTTAGTGCAAATCAGAATTTTAAAGGGAGAGGATCTTCTCCTCATAGAGGAAGAGACCGTGGTTACAATTCCAGTACAGGCAGAGGTCAACCAAATAGATTTTTTACTTTCTGTGAAAGGACCAATCACACAGTGGAAACTTGTTTTCTCAAGCATGGTTATCCACCTGGATATCAGTCAAATAGATCCACCTAAATGGCTAACAATGCTGCTAGTTCTTCTATTGAAAATGACTATAATCAAAAATTGAGCAACGATGATTCTCCTTATGCAAATTTCAATAATGGTCATTCACAAAATGATTCTGCCCTTAAAGATTCTCATGGATCTTCCTACAATTTTACTGAGGAGCAATTCAAAGGGATCCTAGATTTGCTTCAACAATCCAAATCCAATTTCAATCATGCTGCCAATTCTGCTGTCAATACTATTATGCATGTTACTTCAACAAGTAATTTGAATATGCAATGGCTGATTGATACTAGTGCAACTGACCATATCACCTTTGATTTGAAGCATTTTCGTACTCAGAAGTCTATATCTCCCATGCTCATTACACTGCCTAATGGTGACAAAGTATCTACCTCTATTACTGGCACTGTTCATTTGTCTAAAACTCTTATCCTATATGATGTGCTTTATGTTCCTCAATTTCATGTTAACCTGATCTCAGTTAACAAATTGATTCAATCCTTAATTGTCATCTAATTTTTCACCAGAATTTGTGTGTGATTGTGCAGAATACTCCCAAGAGGATGATTGGTTCAGCTACATTGAAACAAGGGATATTTGTGATAGATCTCTTCTAGCCACAACTTCAATCACCACAAGTCTCAGCTTTTCAATCTTATGTTACATCTGATAATGCTTCTATTTGGCATTTACGTTTTGGTCATGTTTCAAATTCTGTCATGAGATTACTTTCTGCTCAATTTTCTTTTATTCCACAGTCTAATAAATCTGTCATACCTTGTGACATTTGTCATTTTTCTAGACAAAGAAAATTGTCTTTCTGTACAAGTTATTCACAATCCAATAAATCTTTTGATTTGTTGCATGCAGACATTTGGGGTCCTTATTCTGTACCGTCTCTGTTTGGTCACAGATATTTCCTTACATTGGTAGATGATTACACTCGATTCACTTGGGTAATTTTGATGAAAACTAAAAGTGAAACCAAAACTCACCTTTCTAATTTCATTGCTTTTATTGACACTCAATTTGCAACTAAATTGAAATGTCTAAGGAGTGATAATGGTGTAGATTTTTTAATGCATGATTTTCTATCTTCTAAAGGGATCATTCATCAAAGAACTTGTATAGAGACCCCTCAACAAAATGGCATTGTTGAGAGGAAACACCAGCACATTCTCAATGTTGCTAGAGCTCTCTTGTTTCAAGCTCATCTACCACCAAAATTTTGGAACTTCGCCATTCAGCATGCAATTCATATTATAAATAGACTTCCAACACCTCTGCTTCAAAATAACAGTCCCTATCATTCTTTACACAATCAGTTACCCAATTTTGACCATTTGAAGGTGTTTGGTTGTCTTAGTTATGCTAGCACTATTCAATCTCACATAACTAAGTTCTAGTCTAGATCTAGAAAATCTGTTTTTCTTGGTTTTAGAGAGGGCAGAAAAGGATACATTCTCTATGATCTTAACAATCATGAAATTTTCTTGTCTAGAAATGTTATCTTCTATGAAACATGTTTTCCCTTTTATCATCCTTCTGTTCCATCTTCTATAACTTGCAAACCTATCCTGTCACCTTCTATGGTTCATTTAGAGGACACTTTTCCCACTGTTTCAGATGTTTCACATAATTCCATTCATCCTTTATCTCCTACACCTCATCACTCACTTGCATCTATTTCATCTCCTGCATCTCATCATTCTCTTTCTCTATCTCATTCTAATCCTCCTCCTCATCCAAATCCACCAAATTCTCTTGTTCCTATAAGACAATCCACCAGACCCAAAGTTTTTCCTTCCCATCTCAGGGACTATCACTGCAACCTTGCTACAACTTCATCTAGTGCCATTGATTCCTCTTCAAGTATTCTTTATCCTTTAGCATCAATACTCAGTTACTCTAAATGCTCTCCATCATATAAATTTTTTTGTTTCAATGTTACTACCATTGAGGAACCCTCATATAAGCAGGCTTCTTTACTTTCTTGTTGGCAAGATGCCATGAGATCTGAGTTGCAGGCTCTTGATTCCAACAAAACATGGTCTATTGTCCCTCTTCCTCATGGTAAAGTACCTATCGGTTGTAAATGGATTTACAAAACTAAGTATCATGTTGATGGTACATTGGAGAGATATAAGGCAAGGTTAGTTGCTAAAGGATATACACAAATGGAGGGTGTGGATTATTTTGATATTTTCTCTCCCGTTGTGAAAATTACCACTGTTAGAGTAGTTCTTGCTTTGGCTGCCTCTAAATCCTGGTTTCTGGAACAATTGGATGTCAACAATGCCTTTTTGCATGGTGACTTGCATGAAGAAGTGTATATGATTCCTCCACCTAGTTTATTACCTACTGGTTCCAACCAAGTTTGTAGACTTCACAAGTCCCTATATGGCCTCAAACAAGCCAGTCAAGAATGACACACTACTCTCTCTTCTGCTTTAATTTCCTTGGGATATGTTCATTTTGTGGCAGACCAAGCTCTCTTCACCAAGTTTACTCCTTAATCTTTCACTGCAATACTGGTGTATGTCGATGATTTGGTCCTCACAGGAAACAACATGGATGAAATATCTCGTGTTAAGCAGTTTCTTCACCAATCCTTTAAAATTAAGGATTTAGGCCCTTTAAGATATTTCTTGGGACTTGAAATTGCTAGATCTAAATCAGGTATCCATTTAAATCAAAGAAATTATGCTTTATATCTATTGAAAGATTCAGGTTCCCTTGCTTCCAACCCTGCAAAAACACCTTTTGATCCTTCTGTTAAGCTTCAACTTGATCAAGGTTCCGTTTTTGCTGATGCTTCTTGCTACAGACATTTGGTTGGCAGATTGTTATATCTCAATATTTCAAGACCTGACATCTCTTTTGCTGTCCAGCAACTGAGTTTGTTCATATCCAAACCCATGGATGTCCATTATAAAGCTGATATTTGAGTTCTTCAATATATTAAAGCATCTCTTGCTCAAGGACTTTTCTTTGCTTCCAAATCTGATGTTAAACTTTCTGGCTTTGCTGATTCTGATTGGGCCTGCTGTTTGGATACCAGAAAATCCATTACTGGTTTTTGTATTTTTCTTGGTTCTTCCCTCATTTCATGGAAGTCTAAGAAGCAAAATACAGTCAGTTGTTCGTCCACTGAAGCTGAATATCGAGCACTTGAAAGTTTATCTTGTGAGATTCAGTGGTTGAATTATCTGTTTCATGATCTTCACATTCCAATTGTCAATCCATCTTCTGTTTATTGTGACAATAGATCTGCAATATATCTAGCTCACAACCCTTTCATGAAAGAAACAAACATATTGAAGTGGATTGCCATGTAGTTCGTGAGAAAATTCAGAAAGGGCTTGTTCATTTGTTGCCTGTGCCTTCTTCTGCTCAATTAGCTGATGCCTTTACCAAGCCATTACATCCTACTTCGTTTCAGCTTTTTGTTTCCAAGTTGGGCCTGTCTAACATCCATTCTCCAACTTGAGGGGGGGTGTTAGTTGAATTCTATTTATGGAAATTAGTTAGTTAGTTATCTAGCTGTATATGTTAGTTAGAAGTTAGTTTCTTTCATTCCTTTGTATAAATATTTAGATGATGTAACCTTTGAGCATTATTCTGAATATAATGGAAATTTCTCCATTCATTTCTCTTTCTCTCTATCTTCTTCCACATTACCAAGAAAAGCCATTAAAGAGAGTCATTTTTTAAATTAAGAGGAAGACATGGCTAAACAATAGATAGTTAAAATATGATTATAACTCATATTAAAGAGGATTTTTTGGGCCTAGAATAGAACATATTGAGCTTTGCAACTCAATCTATAGTAAGTAGCCCAATCTGTTTAGTTAGTTTTTTTGTATTGGTTAAGACTAAGTTAGTTATGGCTATTGTTATGTAAACACATTAATCAAAATAGACTTTTCTTTCAATCTTTATACTCCTAACACCCACTCATGCTTATGAACATCATTAACAACTTTATCAATGTTGACTTTATATGCCAACCAGTATGAGGGGCTCTAATTGACTTGAGTAATGGAGAAAGCCTTGTGAAGGTGACAAGGGATAGCAAAATATTTTAAGATTGAAATCTCATGAAGTATTGGAAACATATGCTTCTTTGCCATATTTCCACACAAGGTCATATATCTCTCAATCAAAATTTGAGGAATGTAATAGCTACCATATTGAATGAAATCATCCATAAATGACCTTATAAGATAATGGATAGGAGAAGAAATCTGGATTATCTTCAAAATTGTGAAGCTATAAATTGATTGAAGCACCATTACCAATCGGCCATATAGAATTTGTAATAACAATATTCAAGTTTTTTTAATACCATGCCAAACCGATGATTTGACATAATGCATGATAGGCTTTTTATGCTTAAAATACCTTCCCCTCGAGACCTAGTAATTTTCGTCATAAGACAACACACATCAAGAAAAGCTTATGATGATCAACCTTATTTAATGCTTTCAAAGATTTAAGACCCAAACCTCCATAAAGAAAAAGCAAACACAAAGATCTCTTCATAACAGTAATAATATTTATAACATTAACATCACCTACCCAATCATGGGTCACTTTAATTTTACACATTTATGTAAATGATTTGTTCATAAATATAATTTGTCGTTATTATATACTAATAACTTTGTTTATACTAATTCACTACATGTTTCCCGTCAATATTTTATGTGAATATATAAACACATATAAAATTGATATATATATATATATATAGTCTAAGAAAATAAAACAATATTGACCATGACTCAAAACAACATGACATTAATAAATAAATAAATAAAAATGTAGAAAATTGGTATGTACTAAAGCATAATAAATTACTAGTATTAACTATACCAACAAAAGCTAATAAAACTAATATAGGAACAATAATGTATTAATTAAATTATTGTAAATAGAATATAAATATGGCTTACTTATTCATTTGGTCTCTGCATGAGTTATGTTGAATTTAGTCTTTGCAAAAATTTGTTTTTGTTGTATACCTCTACAAATTAAGATACTTTTAATATGGTCCCTAAGTAACAATTTAAGTTTAAAAAAATATGAAGTGGACAATTAGTGATGACGTGATTGTGATGAAAGTAATGACATAACTAATTACACGTTAATTCGTTATTTTGGATTAAAAAATAAAACAATTAATTGAATAAAAAATTAAATAGTAATTTAAAAACAGAAAAGGGTTTTTGTCTCAAATTAGAAATTTGAGGAAAAATTAGGGTTTTGGATTTGAAACGCAAAGCGAAGTGAGAAGAGAAAGAAGAAAATGTGACGTGAGAAGAAAGAGAATAAGGTAGAAATGCGACGTGGTGGCTCATGGTCGTGGTGTCTAGTGGTGGTTGTCGAGGCTATTGGTGGCTCGTGTTGCAATTGCAACGTAGAGAAGAAGGGAAGAGTGACGAGTTGAACATTGCGACGTGAAGAAAGAGTTAAACAAGAGTTGGGAATTTCTAAATGTGAAGTAATAGAGTAGGTTCATCCATGGCTTCATCTCACAATAGAATGGTACCTTTGTGTGGTTTTAAATTACCCATCATGATGTATATATTGTGAGACCTTAAACCCAAATTGAAATAAAATGTACTAGTCTTGAAAGAGATTTGTAGTGGTCTTAAAATAGAGTATTAAAAAAAATCTTTTTAAAATATAAGACTAACAACGTCACACTCACACTTACACAAGACGTTTGCATAACAATTCTTAATTAAAAATCCTCTAACATCGAATATAGTTGAGGTTTATTAACCAAATATTTCTGACTTAACAACATGTGCAAAACTTATAGATAATTAATTTTTATGTCCAAATAAAAGACCATATATAACACATTGATCGGTAGAGTTTACAAAATAAAAATTAGTTCATAACTCAAAAAAGTCACAACAAACCACTCTCGCCCAATATCATCTATCAGAGCATGAACCACCAATCGATAACCTAAAATAATTGTGTTCTCGCAAGCGCCAAACACAAACAATGAGGGGTGAGCTTCAAAAATATGTAATAGTATAAAATAATTGAGAAGAATAGTAAAATAGTAATTAAACACCGTATCATATCAAATCATAATTAACAATAATAATCAAGGTAAAATATTGATACAATCCACAATGTCAAGTAAATCAACACACAAACCAAGTAATGTTATGCATGCTCTTATACTCTAAATTCCTGATCCTTCTTTGATACCGTTTTAACTCTTATACACTTGGTTAGGAGACTTGATATTATGTCACCACACAAGTGTATGAACAATTCAAATTGGTCATATCCTCATAGACCCCCTCAACTCAATTTGAGGAACATGGCTGATAATTTACATAGAACATAAAAATCAGCGTTACATAATTAATAAAAATATTAGGCGAAGAAACATATTCAAAATATCGTGAAACACGTTATTAGAAAAGGTTTCTCCAACTTGTTGGAGCGCCGATACAGTCTAACGTTAACTTCAATGAAACACGCAAATGAGTAGCGTTTCTTGAAGGTTTCAACAAGAGGAATCCAAAAAAGCTGAGATTTTCAGGGCGATGAACATGTTAGTCGGAATTCGATAACACAGCCGCGACGAGGATGAAAACCCATTTTTTGAAGTATAACGGTTGGTGATTCCAAGCAAAGGTAATTGAAGAGGGAGTTTCCTTGAGTCCAAATATGGTCTTGGTTTTTGTCGGTGATAGTCCTGGTGGTTAGAATCTTGATCAAAAGGTGGAGGTGCGATTTTTGAAAAAGAGAAATATAGCGTTTCAATCTGTAATTTGGATTGGTAATGAAAGAGGAGATTACCACAATCACTAATGTGGTCTCGATTTTGCATGAAACTCACTATAATGGTCATGGTCGACGAGAGAAGAAGGAGAAGATGGTTCTTCTTTTCTCTTTTTTTTTTCGTTATTATTATTAATTATATTTTACTCTTGCATTGGGGCATAACTCATAAAACAAATTTTACTCATTTCTTTTATATTTTATTTTTATTTTTAACCAACTTAATTACTAAAATATTACTACTATTTCAAAATCAATATTTTATAAAATAAAATAACTAATATTTTAAAACACATTAATAATCAAGACTCTCATATTCAAAATAACCACTATATTTATACTTTTTTTTCAAATACTCACATTAAAATATTACCATCAAAGAATGTTCAAAATAAATAAAAAATATAAATAAATATAACATTAATACTTTATATTAATTACTAAATAAGGGAAATCAAACATAATAGTACTACTACATCAAGATAATTACTTATAAAATAAATAACTAAAAATAAAAAATAAAATAAAATAGTTATAAATAATCGAAATATAACTATATGCACAGTTAACATCAGTTAAACGTACAAGAAAATATCGCATTAATTGCGTACGCGTATATCCATGTAAAATCGACTAAAATCTTATTCTTTAAAATATTATACTAAAAGACTATTATTTTTAGAAAAATATTTAAAATAATATAATATTTGTTGTTTGTATAACTCATTTAGGCAAATATGTAAAAGAATATTACATCATATAAAACACACATATAAAGAAACTTAATCAACATATATTCTAAAATAATTTTAACACCAAATTACTTATTTAAAATCCTATTTCATTAACAAAATAGTTTATTATAAAAATAGGGGTATTGTATATATCATACAAGAATAGTGGGCGTCAATTTTTAGAGATGTCGCAACTGGAATGTGAGTATGAATTTTTGAAGTTCTATTTTGATTTGTAATTTTTTTGGGTATGATTTGTCACGAATGGTACCTTTCTAAATGTTTTAATGTTTGTTATGATTTGTAATTCTTATTTGTTGAAGAAAGTCACTTGAGATTTGTTCATATATGGGATAATGAGCTTGATGCAAACACAAGACCTATGATGAGTGTTTCAACCTCGATTGAGCATTCTATACCTAAAAAAGTTGATAATGTAGTGAAATCTCAATCAACTCTAAATTGCAACTGTGTTTATTTTATGATAGATGAAGATAAAATTTGGCTCACTTGATAGATGAAAATAAAATTTGGAAAAGAGAAAATGAAGGTGAAATGGCTCACTTGGATGCTTGTAATTAGTTGGGTTCTTTTTTGCTTTCATTTATGGGGAAAAAAGAGATGTATAATGTTGTAATATAGTTGTTCTATGGTAAAGACGTATTCAAATGCTAAAAAATGGGATGTGTAATATTGTAATGTGTTTGTACTATGGTTATATTAGAATGACTCACTTAGGATGTTTTGTTGCCTCTTTATGTTGTTGGCTTAGATTGGTGTGTTATGATTGTATTTTTGTAATGTTTACTATTGAATGAAATTGAATAAACTTGACTTATTGTAACTATAGATCAAAAGGCACAAAATAATGGCTAAAATTCCAACGTTAACAGACAATCACAATTTTAAGAATGACTAAATTTTGTTTTTAATGATGAACTTTTAAAGAGTGGCTAAACAATGACAACATTGACAAAAACAATGATTAAAAGCATTACATCGAAACATCAAAACATTACAATCTCGCTACATCAAAATAATAGACTTTTATACTTCAGTTTTAATTCTTAATGTTGCCAAACAACTTCCAGCAATAAAATAAATGTTTAGCTCTTATGTCAAGTCACCATGGTCTACATAAGGTTCATTGTCAACAAAAAGTATGATATCAGAATCCACGTCTTTTCCAAACTCATCATATATGAACATTGTATTAAGACAAAATCTCAAATTAATATTTTGATGATAATTAAACAAAAGGTTAATTAAGAATTCTAATTATGATTCTAAGTGTTTTGGTATTTAACATGTGCATTTGAGTGCGTCAAAACAAGTTAGGTACCAAGTATTTCAAAACAGATCTCATTAAAATCAAGAAAGCAAAAACAGTTAAACGAATATCGATCTTGACATATTTCAGTAAAACGAATAACGTTCTTGATATGATCCTGGAAAACGAAGAACGTTTTCCACATATGTCATAATCAATAATGATCAGTTTTCACTGTGAAAGATTGGATCCTGGAAACTTTAATCATTTAATATCTTCATCAAGAATAAGCAAGGATGAATCTAAGTCAGAATTATTCCAAAATTCAAAGGATCAAAAGACATGTATCATGAAAAGTATAAAGCAAGATCATTCTTCAAGTGAGGCATTTGCAAGTACAAATTTATAGGTTGTAAAGTGCACTAAAGTTGTACTTCAATCAAGACCTGCACACTTAACTTAAACCTAGAAGTCATCTCAGACAACTGATAAGAATTACAAGTACAAGTCAGCTCATCTCCAAACAATTCGAAGAACGATCTTGGATGTCAAGAACGTTCCTAGATTCAACATGAACTCTCTTGCTTTTTGGCAGATCTTATTCATCCACTTTCTCATGTTAGGTGGCCTTATTTCAACAAATAAATGAGTTGTCCTAAGCTCTCTTGATGTCTATTAATGCAGCTTCAAGATGAAGAACAAAACACAACTCAAAGTACCAAGCAAAGCAAAATTCATTCAATCATACTCAAGCTTGTTAAAATCATTCTCACACTTGTAGTTTCTTTCTTTGTGTTGTGTTAGAATCAATAATAACTGAGTTCTAAATATAGTATCTATTTCTAAAACAAGAGTTGAGCAATACACAGACTCTAATACTCTCAAAATCATCACTTTATAACTCAAGGCTATTTTTGATAACATAGCTTGAGTAATGTGTAAAATTTATTTTATACCTTAAAAGGTAGCTTGCAAAATCCTTTATGAAATAGTGTAAGGTAAACCTGTGAAAATCTTTTCTAGTTAGAAAGGTAGAAATTGTGTAAAGATCAAGATTGATCTGTGAAAACCAAGAACGATCTTGCCTGGAGCAATTAGTGGAAAATCTCACATTTGTGAGGACTGGACGTAATCTGTGTTTGGTTGAACCAGGATATATACTTTTGTGATCTCTCTATCTCTATTTATTATATGCTTTACAATCAGTTTTTATATTGATAAAATTGATATTGTTGTTTTACACTAACCAAGATCAATCAAGACCCCCTTTATAATTAAGCGTTAACCCACACACACCAATTTAGTGGGTTAATTCTGCTTGACAGAAAAGGGTATCAATATTTCAATCTTATTTTGGCTAGCATGTATTATGGCTATTTAGAAATTGAGGAATCATATTATTTTCCGAGGTGAATAGTGTATCATTTTTAAGGCAATGTAGCGAGTTAAATTTCTTTATTATTGTTGGCTTAAATATAAAGGAAAATATTTTGGTTATGACTTCAATCAATAGTGGTCAAATTTGATGTAAATGTAGTGTTTATTGTGCTTTGATTAAATAGGTTTTGGTGTTTAATTCATTGTTTTAATATCTATGTAATGTTTGTATTTGGTATTTGGATATGTTTGTTTTATATTTTGTATTATTACATTCTTATTTTGGACACATCTTGTGCTCATAAGTACATTTGAATACATCGTTTGATTGCTTCATAATAAAAACACCTATCTCTTTTCATGTCCAATATCCTCCAAAAGTAAACTAACAAACCACCTTCGTTTTGGTCTCATTCTCAACCATTGCAAATGTTAATGAGAAATATTGATCATTAACATCCTTACCTAATGCAATCAAAAGTTGTCCATCACACCTAGTCATTAACTGGCATACATCTACACCAATAAATATCATGGAGCTTGTCAAAAAAACTCATTTCGTAACCATCAAGACAAAAATAAAAGTTATTAAATCATGGTGGAAGGGTTGGACAAGGTATTTCCATATTGATCTTCCATGTGTTTCCTAGAGAAATCCCCGTAAGCTCATCAGAATACCTCCACAAAAGGGTGTATAGTTTTGTTGCATCGCCATCAAAAATCTCTTTTTCCCTTGATTTTTCCTTCCAAACTACTTCAAAGCTAACTCCAACAACACAAATTTCTTCTCAAATTTGACATAATATTTGTGACTTTGACATTATCACATGACATCATTTTATTCCCTTATCTTTGATACCCATTTAGAAGTTGCAGAGCTATTGTATAAAAACCATAATACATGTGTAGTCTTTATCTCATCTTTTAATTCTATAAGTATGTTTGCCAAATCTTACTAAATAAGTTTACAAATCCACATTTTTTCTTGCATTCAACCCTAACTCTATAGTTGTCACTTTTCACAAACTTAATCTCCATTCCATTTAAGATTGACAACTCAGTTATTGGAACTTTAATTTTAACGAGTTAAATTCCATACTAATTTGGAATTTATAGTCTTCATTTAAAAGTAAACTAAAAATGGGATAAATTTGAATCCACCATTTTCTCAATTACTTAAATCACATTCACATTTACACAACAACTAATCGATACAATACAGTAATATATATAGAAAATAGTAGACTTGTCAAACTTGAAATGGAGAAGCACAAGCAAATCATAATACAAAATCACAAAAAATAATTAATTCAAAAATGAGATAACACATTATCGTGGTAACTATCCAATATTGTTGGTCATTTTTTATGATTGAAGAGAACACCAATTTTACTTCTTTAATGCAAGAAATATAAACTGAAAAATCTCAATAGATACTTGAAATTGAAAAACACAAATCTAAACTGACAAATTTGATCCATGCAAGAAATTACAAAGAATTTTAAATACAATCTCATCTAAGTTGTAACTTTGATTTTATATAAGATTGATGGCATAATGGAAATGTAAATTATGGTCGTTGCAATGTAGTAAAAATTGATGAATTACGAAACATGATGAATGCAATACTTTGATTTAGAATAAACAATAATTTAGTTATCAAATAAGATGAATGAATTGATTATTTAAAATTTTATGTCATAAATTGATTGAAAAATTAAAAGAAACGCATTGATGATAATAGATTAAGGTTAACAAATTTATTAAGGGTGAGTGACTTAAAAGTTAATTAGTAGATATATTTAAATTTAAAAGACAAAGCAATTTTGGGAGACCCAAAATGTTTTTTTACAAAACAAAGAAGTTTAGTAACAAAAAAGTGAAAGTAATAGTCACATGCATTGATAAATTAAATAATAAAAAATGATGAAAATGAATTGCATTTAAGGATGTGAATGATAAGATATTACAATAAATGAATAGAAAATATAATTTAAAAATGATGAATGATTATAGAGTGACACATCATATTTTTTATAATGTGAAATAAATTTAATTAGGTGGCACATAAATAAATAATGTGTCAATGGAGAAAAGGTTGAGGGTTGCTTTATATATATATATATATATATATATATATATATTATAATAGATTATAACTATAAATAAATAAAAACATTAAGATAGTAGAATTATCTTTGTTGATCAGAAACAAACACCTATCTCTTTTCATGTCTAGTATTCTCCAAAATTAAACTAACAAACCACCTTCATTTTGGTCTCATTTTAACCACTTCAAATGCTAATGAGAAATATTGATCATTAACATCATTGATCATTAACATCATTACCTACTGCAATCAATAGTTTCCCACCATACCTAGTCTTTAAATGAGATACATCTACACAAATAAATGTCAAGGAGTTTGACAAAAAAAGAAACTCATTTTACAACCATCAAGATAAAAATAAAAGTTCTTGAATATTAGTGGAAGATTTGGACAATATCTTTCTACATTGATCTTGCATGTGTTGCCTAGAGAAACCCTCATAAGCTCATCATAATACCTCCACAAAAGAGTGTATAGTTTTGTTGCATCGCATCGAAAATCTCTTTTTTCCCTTAATTTTGCCTTCTAAGCTAGTCCAAAGCTAACTCCAACTACAAAATTTCTTCTCAAATTTGACATAATATTTGTGACTTTCACATTATCACATGACATTATTTTATTCACACTTGTCTTAGATATCCACTTAGAAGTTGCAGAGCTACTATATAAAACTATAACACATGTGTGGTCTTTATCCCATCTTTTAATTCTATAAGTGTGTTTGTCACCAACCTTATTGAATAAGTTTACAAATCCACATTTTTCCTTGCATTCAACCCTTACTCTATAGTTGTCACTTTTCACAAACTTAATCTCCATTCTATTTAAGATTGACCACTCACTTATTGGAGCGAGTTAAATTCCATACTAATATGAAATTTATGATCTTCATTCAATTGCTCAATCCAAAACTTTTCATATATTTAGGTCCCGTATCACTTTCCGATTCATTTTGATCACTACTAATTAATTCACCATTTATGTATTCAGTTTCTAGAGCACCAATAGTAGCATGTACACTATCATTGTTTGTTTTTCTATTAGATATTGGAAAATGTTTTTTAGGTTTTTGTTGGCTCTTGACTTTACTCTATAATATTTTCCTTCAATATAGGATCTTGATGATCTATTGACAAGACGAAGATATTGTTGAAATAATCCATCATAAAATTTATATCGCTCTTTCATCTTAGTTGTCATCAAATTTAATGTCCCTAGCCTCACCCTATGTGTACATGATTTGGTCCACATATTGTACATGGTTTAAGACATTACGAAAAAAAAAATGTACTTTTCATTAAAACTCACTTTTTCTCGAGCCACCAACAACTACGACAACCATCACAATCAACAACCACAAGCCACCAACGTCTGCCACCACCATTGGACACCCCGAGCGACCACATCATATTTTTGCCGTCTTCTCTTTTTTCTCACACCACGTTTCAAACCAAGAACCCTAATTTTTTCCTCAATTTCTAATTTGATGCAAAACTCCTTTTTTTTTCTAAATTACTATTTAACTTTTTGTTCAATTAATTATTTTATGTTTTAATCCAAAATCATAAATCAACATATAATTAACCATATCATCTACGTTCATCACAGTGCATCATTATTAATTGTTCAGTTAATCATTTTTTAAAATTTAAACGGTTACTTATGGACCTCATTATAAAAATATCTTAACTTAGCAGGAGTATAAACGAAAAACAAATTTTTAAATAACTTATATTTGTAGGAATCAAATAAATAATTAAGACATTTAATTATGTCCTTGAGTATAACTAATTTGTTCTTTTTTTTCTTAACCAATCAAAACTTTACTAAAATTGATAGTCAAACTCCAAAAAAAATTGATTCTAATTTTTTATTTATTTTGAAATATTGTGAGAAGTGATATTATTAAATATCTTTTATGATTATCGTATTACATCTATTTTAGAACTCTATATAATATTTCATGACTTCTTAGTTAATAAAAATACAATTTATAATTAAAACAGAATTTTGAATTACAAATTGCTAAAAAGATATTGTAAAAATTTATTCGAGTGGAAATTGTGAACTTGAAAATAAGGAAATATTTGAATTTTATTAATTTTTTTATTGCAATATGGAATTAAAATTTAAATTGTATATTAATGAAAATTTATAGTTAATTAATAAATTAAATAATAGATTAAATAATAAAAAAATAAATTATCCTTGTTTTGATTGATTTGACAAAAAATATATATTATAAAATTTAAAATATAAAGTCAATATAATAACTTCACATTTTATGGTTTTCGAGGGTAAATATTCCATATTATATGCATTTTATTAAAAAGAAAATTTTAATTTTAATTAATAAAATTGAAATTGAATAAGTACAAATGGCAGAGTGTCTATACATATGACAAGTGACAAAAGACTTAAGTTTTATAATTAGTAAATAGATTTTAGTTTTGGCTTTGATGTGGACCACTTTGATAGAGGAGTGCTCTAGTGCGATGTTTGGAAGTAGAAATGACACTAAATATTACTCTATGATTCAATGTATAAGATCGGAGATTTTTATTTATGGAAAAAGAATAATATTTAATGAATATTTTTACAACAAATAGATTTATTTCCAAAATATCTCACGGTCTTAATATATCTATATTCTCAAAAATAAATACACATCTAAACACTTTAACACAAAAATATAAGAGGAAAAAAATATACCACTTAATATTAAATTATTTTTTATTGATGCATATAATGAAGAGTTGAAGTCATATACATCAATGGCGTCTTCCTTTATAATCCTTAAGTAAAGTGAGACTATTTCAATTAATATAGATTATTTTAATTAAATTCAACAAATCTCCACCTTCATTGCATTGTCTATAATGAAAATCAAAATTCAAAATAATTATCATTACCCACCATAGAAAGTATACTCACTTAAAGCTAAATCATTTGAAGAGCTTTCACTTGGAGTTAAATTACCTCAAAAAAATTCTTTTGTAACTAAATCATACCAAGAGTTATTGGCTTACTGCTTGAAGGTAAACTACTCCAATAATCTTCATTTGAGGCTAAATGACTCCAAAAAATTTGACTTCAACCTAAACTATTCAAAGATTTTCTTCTACATGTCAAAAATCAAACTAAAAAATTATTGTGCAACTTCTATGTTGGTTTTCCCATTAAATTCTTCAACGATCGACATAATCTCACAACACAAAATGTATTAATGTCAACCAATGTTCATGTACTATTCCAACCTCAATTGTATGAACACGTCATTAACTTGAATATTTAACAAGTCGAAATTATAAATAAAAAAATAAAATCCATAAGTTTTATATATGCCAAACTTTACTGCGGAACTTGACATATAACAACAGGACACCAAATAATTAGTTCCAAAGGAAGAGAGGTAGATTACAAAACACCACTTAAATATCAAGTCTTTCTTGACTAGAATATTTTTAAACAATAATTTCACAATACCACCATTTTATTCTTATGTGAAATATCAAATAATATTGCAATCACTTCGCAAACTATGAATTATATTTCAATAGACTTAACTAACCAAAAACTTTGATACAGAAAAAAGAAAGATATGGAGAAATTAAAATAACACTATCATATTTTCTTATATTAGATCTTTTGATTAGATCCATGAAAATATACGAGAATTGATGAAACATATACGAGAGTTAAAAAAAAAAACACATAGCAAAAGAAATGCATATCCAGAGAAAAATATGACTCATGAAATGATCAAGTAAAAAAAACATGAATAAAATAATAATTATGTAATTAAAAGACGTATTCCATTGTTTACCTCCCAAATTAGAGAGATAAAATATATAATTTGAGATGGAATAGATTATATCATATTCTATGACACTCCAATAATTTTTCATCAATCCAAGTGTAAGGATGTTGTTTTCAGCACTAATTGTGCTTAATGGTTTTTGCTTGTTAAAAATGGAATATGCATGAGAGAAAGAGAGATTTAATAGTCGAGAAGTTCATAATAATATATTTATTTAAGAAGGTTTAATAAAGCCCCTCCATTCAATACATATATTTGTTACCCCTTAAAGATATTATTATAGTACTTAAGAGGTTGGGACCTAAATCCTACGGCGAGTGCGTCCACGAATGTATCCAACACTGTCTTCAGTTAAGAGACGCATTTCATCCATAAGCCTGCAATTAATTAAAACACATAATTACTATTTTTTTTTCAATAAGCCAAATATATTATAAAGAAGTATAATATAAAGTATATTTCAAACTCATTACAAATAAAAATTTCTCAATATACCAAATACAAGTATTTAAACTATCACTGTCTTTGTAAACAAACCGCCTTTCATTAAAATGGATGAAATATTTAAAATTATAGAGTACAAATATTCTTTTCGTTTTTTTAAATGTCATTTTAAAAATAGAATAAATAATAATTTTTTGTTAATTTTTATTTAATGTTTTCAAAATTGAAGTGGTTATTAATTTTTGATAAATATATAAATGAGATAATAGATAATTAAAAAAATTAAAGAAGAAGATAAATAATTGTATTAAAAGAAAAAAAACTATTAATTCTCTTGATATAATAATTTTAAAACGAGAATTAAAAAGAAATAGAGAAAGTATATATGACTCACGAGATTTTCAAGTACTTGTTGAGGACAGTGGATGCTGCAATGACATGCCCATCAAGATACCTTAACTCTTCCTCAATTCTTTCTCCAATCAAGTTGTCAAGTTCCTCAGCATCAATGTTGATGGGTTGCATCGAAGCCTAATAAGTTTAATACAAATTAATATTGCACCCCATTTTTGTTAATAAAAATAAAATTATAAATAAATAGTTTAAATAAATGATAAAAATTGTAAAAAAAAAAAATAGATATACAAAAACTTGGTATCCCTTTTTACATATTTATTTTAATTTATTATTTAAAAAAAGTGATTGAATTTTTAGTTTTACCATGATAAACCCAATACAGTCACCATAAGATGGAATGTGAGCTGTGTATCCAACCACATCTGCATGACAATAGAAAGAAATATATTTATCAATTATTTAATAATGAAAAACACCCTTAATTGAAAAACTATATATATATATATATATATGAATTTGTAAGGTTAGGTAGGGACTAAAGAAATAAGGATACTTACGATTAAAAACTTGCTTCAAGGTATAGTAAATAGGAGAAAACACATATTTGTGGGTAAAAATCCCAGCTGCACCTGCCTATACACATGAAGGTTGAGTTTAGTTACTTGGCTTTAATAAATTATTACTCTCTTTATAATTAATAAAATAAAACTTGATGTATTTAGTTTAATTTATTAAATTACATATATTAATTTTGATTGAATTTTTTTTAGTTTGTAATAGAGGCAGTAAGTAATTGTAATAACATGGTGATTTCGCCACTAAATTCTTTAAATTTAAAAAATATGCAACTAAAAAAACTTTAATGTTTTTAGGTTAGAAAAAAAAACAAAATAATATAAAATAAAATAAAGCTTACTTGAGTTACAAATATGCCATCAGACTTAAGCTTTTGCTTCACCACACCCTCATAGAAATCTTTGGTGTAAAGATTCATTGACAAACTGAATGCATCTGGGTCACAAAGATCTCCAATTATCACATCCACCAGACCTTCATACTTAATCAATTCTTCCCTGTATATTAAAATATATATGTAGTTGTTGTAAGTGCAAATCTTAACAACAATCTAATGAGTCATATTATCTATTAATTCATCTACGTTACTTTAATTCATGTAAAAATTAATGAAGAGTTAGAGGGACAAAATTAATGTCATAAATATCACATTTAGGCAGCTTTTGAAAAGTATTATATAATTATTTTAGCAAATTTAACTAGTAGTTACTTAATTTTGAAATATTTCATTGTTTCTAGTAATAAGGAAAGAAATTTTTGGAAAATAGAAATATCTTTGGGGTTTTTTTTAGTCAAGTATATTTGGTTGTATCACGTATGATAAAACTCATTAAAAGAAATTTAAATAGAAAAATAATCAATAAAAGGTCATAACATAAAAGATGAATAAAATTACTCACTTGGCGTCGTTGAAAATATATTGAATCCGTTCATCTTTAGTGAATGCTTCAAAGTTTGAGGTCATGTGCTCACGATACAAGTTGACAACTTCCTATAATAATTAAACATATTGATTATTATTAAACTCAACTAAACAATACTAAAAACTATCTTATTAAAATTTAGACAAAGATACACATATACACATTTAGTCCTTTATGTTTAGATTAATTTTCATTTAAATCTTATAAGTTTAAATTTTTTTATTTAATCTTTTAAGTTTTAAAGTAATGTTATTAAATATTAAGATCTAATTGAAACATCGCAACAAGTTGGTTGTTCAAGTTATTTTATATGTGAAAAAGTTAAAACATTGATTATGTTGATGGATCTTTATTACCTTTTTTATTAAGGTTCTACGTATGTTTAAATTATTGTAGATAAAATAAATAAAAAATATAGACTATTTATAAATCTGATGAACGTTTTATGAGTGACTACTGTGAAGAACATATTATTTACATTATTTGATAGACTTTTTAATTATCAGCAGTTTTCAATTGAATTAATTATTGTCGAAATTAAGATAAATAATCAATTATATAAACATAATTTAAATAAAATGACTAAATCAAAATAAAATAAATTTAAATGAAATAAACTATAATTGAATTAAACTCAAATGACATAGATATTTTTTTTTTCTCTAAAATTTATATGTGATCACTTAACAAGGCTATATGTCTCACCCTCATATAGTCTTTATATATGAATAAATTACCTTATCAATTTCACATTGAATGACTTTTTCAACACTCTTGTGCTTAAGGACTTCTTTTGCAGCAAAGCCTCTACCTCCTCCCAAGATGAACACATTTTTGGGTCTACTCTTGTCCAATGAAATATTTGGTTAGAAAAAGAAAATATTTAATATAAGATATAATTAATTTGGAGTATATAACTAATAAAAAGTTATATAGAAGTATATCTATCCATACTCATGATGTATTAAAAGAGCAGGATGAACCAAGCTTTCATGGTAAATAAATTCATCCAAGTCAGTTGTCTGCAGATGTCCATCAATTACAAGAGCCTGCATAAACAGATATTTAATTAAGTTGGGAAGTTATTATAATAATAAACATAAGCTACAAATTCTTATTAAAAAAATTACAAACTAAGAGATTAATTTATACACACTATGAAATGATAAGGAACTCTCAGAATTTTAGCATAAAAAATAAATGAAATGACAAGAAATTAGTAGATTCGATATCACCATCTATAAATGCAAACAATATTAGTAATATTAATTATTAATATTGACCTTTGTAAAAACAATTTTTTTTTTACAATTTCTATAAATCAAAATAATTTATATTATGACTTTAAAAATAATTATATTTAGAATTGATTGTTTTTAATTATTTATTAGTTATAGTTGACTGTAAATATTAAAAAAAAAAAGTACACTAATAATATATATAAAATAAATCTTTTCCAATTAAATCGTCCAAATATTTTTGGTATAGATACTAATTTTTTTTGCACTACACAACCATTTTTTCACGCACAAATTAGTAAATAAAAAATGCTGTAGTCAATTTTTCTTTTAAAATAAAATAGATTTTAAAAAAATAGAATACTTAAAATTTTATTAACAATAGAAAATCAATATTTTGTTCAAACACAGCAAAGATGAAAAATAATTAAAATTAGAATAAGAATTTATTTATATATAATTAATAGAGTCTTTATTTGAGTAAAAAAAAAGTATTAGTATCATTTTATAAATCGGGTACTCACATATTTATTAACCTTGTGCCCGGTCTATTAATAAACAAGTTGATAAAAAAAATGAAGTAAGCTTAATTCACAGTGAATTTTACTATTCAAAATCGTGATTTATAGTTCTAAAAGCACTAAAATCTTAATAAATAAAAAAAACAAATATAAAATGCAAAATCAGCTAAGAAAATACACCTTTCCAAATCGCTTTGTAGCTAGAACACTTAGACGTTGGATCTCACTTGATCCTTCAAACTCAACCCTGATAGACCAAACCAAATTCATGATACATAAGATCAAATTTTAATGAAATTTTTTACATATATAAAATAGGTATAGCTTGAAGAAATGCATAAAAGAAAATGAAAGTATATAAATATACCTATCAATAGCCATGCACCGTTTGATTTCAAGATCAATTTCCTCCTCAAACCACTCCATTGGTTTATATTTTCTCTCCCCTCTAACAAACCAAATTCATTATATATAAGATTGAATTAATCAATTAAATTTTACACATATATAAAAAAAATAGGTAGCTTAAATGTATGCATACAAAATATACCTATGTTCTGCCAGGATCCGTTTTATATCACGATCAATTTCCTCATCAAAAAACTTCTCGCTTATTCTGATTCTCTCCAATTCTGAATATAAACAACAAAAATATCATATATTGTAATATAAAATATAAGTTAAAGTGAATTAATTATACCATTTTTAATGTTATTATACTTAAATTACCCTTTAATTCATTTGCATTTTATTCTCATTAAATAAGTTTTTATGAGAGGCAAATTAATTAGACCCTTCAGTTACTTTTTTATTATACTTTGTTCGTAATACTTTTTTATTACTTTTTTTATCATACTTTGTTCGTAATTCTTTTGTAATTTTTTTTTGTTTATACGAAAATTGATTGAGAATAAAATTATAAATAATTTAAATAAAATAATAAAATTGTTAAACAGACAAGTTTAATTTTTATAGACTGTCTAGTTGACAAATTATAACTAAATATAATGTCAAATTTATAAATAATTTTAATAAAAATCAAATATTATTAATAATATAACTGTTATCGACAATGTAAATATTTAAATTCTATACGGTATATATAAATTATATTAAAAAATAAAAAATTATATATAAATTTTATTACGACGATATAAACATTTAAATTTTATACAGTATATATAAATTAAATAAAAAAAAATTATTACCAATTTCATCAGCATTTTCATCATTTTCTTCGTCTTCTTCTTGATCATCTTGATTCTGTGCATTCTGAGCATGATGAGCATTAATGATATCTAAGTACTCCTCTAGCAAATCATTGGGAATGGGCTCTTCATTATTATCTTCAGGGCCTGGTGGAAAAAGTAAAATGAGGAGTGAAGCTACGAGGAACAAATTTGTCATTCTCTCTCTAATATATGCCAACAATGGACAATTTTTGTTTTTGCAATGTGTGACACTCACTGTGTGACTCTATTTATACATGAATTAATTGGACTAGAGTCCTAATTATTTTTATTTTTAATTTTATTTTTAATTTTATGTTTTTTTTTTTAAGTGATTATATCTTTCTTTGTATATGCATGCATGAACACTAAAACTGCAATTATTGTGGTTAATATATTAATTGTAGAATAAAATACAATTTTAGTATCAGTTACAATTTCTTGATTAACCAAGTGAAGACAAATTAGTGGTCCACATTTGAAACTATAAGTCCTTTGTTTTATATATTATATTTGAAAATAATCTCTTATAGTGATTAAATGCTAACCCAATTAAAATTAAAATAATGTATCATGTTGAAAATATTTTTAAATAAATTTAAGGCTATTAATAATTTTTTATAACAAACTTTGTACAGTGC
>JBBPBT010000420.1:2276596-2292803 GCA_037974875.1 Cicer bijugum | reverse complement strand
ATCATATGTACAAAACGACAAACATAATAATATTATAAAAAAATATTTTAAATAGTCTTGCTATATGAACAAAGTTATCATTAAAATAATAAATGAAAACTAAGACATTAGTTTATAAAAAAGAATAAATGAAAAGCAACAAGTATCATAAACAAAATAAAACTATTATAGTAGTTTGCTTTAGAATAATGAAATTTACATACTAAATTTACGAGATTGTCTTGTCTTCTTTTTATTTTTGTCTCTGATTTTTTTTTTTAAAAGAAAAAATGGTGATTATGTAGAATTTTGTATAAGAATGACACAACAAGAACTAGTAGCGGCTTTTTGATAGGCGGATTCAAGAATTTAAAATCAGACTCTGTTTCATTTTTTTTAGAGCCTCGTAACACTCTTATTTATATTACAAATTAGATTTAGGTAATTTTTAGAAATAAATGTCTACTATCATGACTAATTAAGTTGAATCCTTAAGTTTTACTTTTTCTTTTAAAAACTTTTCTCAAATTTCAAAAATCATATTAAATATAAATCAATCAAATCGAAATAATTCATATTTAATTTACTCTAAAAAAATATCATATTTATTAATTTTATGAATAATTTTGGTTTATTTTCTATTAAATAAAAATAAAAAGTTTTGAATAATTTTTTATTACCATATTATTATTAGACAAAAAAAGTAATAAATAAAAATCTTAACATATATCTCTATTTATTAACAAGCGAATATCATACGAAAGATAAAATAAAAATCATATATTGAATTAAAAAAAAAGTTAGGATAAAAGTTCAAAACACTCTTTTCGTTAAATTTTTGTGAATAATAACCATGACGGATAACATTAGGTGTCGACACATTCATAATTGCATTCTAAGACCTAATAGGCCACCTGCTTAGGTTCCTTCATATGGTCAGGCTTATGAGCATCCTCATCAACTTTCAGAAACCACGCCTACGATGTTGACACGGTGGACAGTTAGCTTCATACATCCGCCGATTAGATGTCGTTAGTAGAATTCTTTCCCCTCTATCACCTACATTGCATATGATAGTGCATAAGAGTTCTCTATTTACGTCACTCGTCCTAGCCACTGACAAGACAAAAAATAAACATATCAATAATTTATATCACATAATAACAAAAACAAAATTCAAAATTTAAATTATATTGAAATTTTACAAATCTGAAATTCTTCATTTTGAAACTTTCAAATGAAAATTTCAAATAATATGCAAAATTTAAAAAATAACTATTTCAAAAATTTCACCTTCATTTAAAATTTTGAAATATTTCATTTTTTTTTATAAAATCTTTCATTTCGAAATTTTTAAATTTAATAAAATTTTCTAATTATTTTAAATAAAAACTAAAGAAAAAATTTTTTATTTTGAAACTTTAATATTGATCGAAACCAACGAACAATATTTAAAAATTAAAAAAAAAAAAACATTTCAGAAGGATGAAATATAACAAAAGATTCAAAATAATACTTACTTTTTAGTGCAAGAAATCTAGAAGTATACGTTTTTATCAAGTGATAAAAATATCAAATCGACGTAAGTTGTGTCTATGAGTATCGTAAATTTAGGACAATGCTAGCTTGAACTCTTACGACAATGGTTAAGGAATAATAATTAATGATGGTCGCACTTGTTTTACTTTGGGTTTTTGGCAGCTACAAAGAAGTTGATTGCAAAGTTTTGTGAGAGCTTTTGCAGCCACAAAGTGTCTGAACTATGTTGGCATTTGTGAGGGCTTTTGCAGCCACAAATGACAGGCATTTGCGAGGGCTTTTGCATCCACAAAAGTCTGCCTTTGTGAGGGCATAGGCCGCCACAAAGGACTGAATTTTTCTGATTGGACTTTTGTGAGGGTACAGGCCGCCACAAATTCTCTCCTTTGTGAGGGCTTTTGGCCGCCACAAATGTCATCCTGATTAAAAAATTATATATTTTGTGCGGAATTGGGCCGCCACAAAATGTTACGTATTTAATAAGTTAATTTTTAAATTCAAAATTAATAGTTTATTATAATATTATATATAATAAATTAATATAAATATAATATTAAAATTTAAATTATAATTAAATTTAAATTTAAATTAAATTTAAAATATAATGTAATTATAAATTAAATTTAATATATAATAAACTAATCTTAATATCATTAAAAATTTAAAATAAAATATTTAAATTAAAATTAAAATTAAAGATTAATAATGAAATTAAAGATTAATTTAAATAATAAAATATTAATAATAAAATATTTAAATTAATAATAATAAAATATTTAAATATTTAAATTAATAATTATAATTATAATTAAACATTAATTTAAATAAATTTAAATTAAATTAAAATTTAATTAAAATTAAAATTAAATATTAAAATTAAATATTAAAATTAAATATTAAATATTAAAATTAAAATAAATATTATATATAAAAATATAATATTAATAATAATTAAAGTTAGCAATAACAATTACGACAAAATTAAATAAAACATGCATTCAAAAATTAACAATTAATGTCTTACAAACCCAAAATTAACAAATAATGTCGTACATCATGGAAATTAAACACACAATATTGTCATGCAATCCAAAAATAAATTATGAAATTCTTCAAATCACATCAATCCTCATAATAATTCCTCTGATCAACTCCACTTCCACCATCATTATTTCATGCATTCATACCCGACGAAAGAAGTCCCTCAAAAATATTATTCATTTGTGTCGGAGGAGACATCATGCTTTGAAATTGAATTTCATCTTCAATGGCACCACCAGTAGTCGAAGGAGGAGCTCTAGCTGGTTGATGTTGATTTAAATCTGGTCTGATCAACCCAGTTGTTGGCATAGTTGGTTGGTATGCAGTTTGATGATCTGGTTGAGGTTGAGGAAGTTGATGTGAAGATGATGGAGCATACTGATAATTATGAAAATATTGTTGCTGAAACATTGGCTGTTGCTAGAAGGCAGAGTTCGAAGGATCCTGCTGGTGTTGCTGTTGGAAATTTGGAGGCGGTTGCTGCTGCTGGAAGTATTGAGAGTAATTTTGTTGCTACTGGAAAAGTGGTTGTTGATGCAAGTATTGAGGTCGAGGCGGGAACTGGTGATGAAAGACATGAGGAAATGAAAATTGTTGTTGTTGAAATTGCTGTTGCTGTTAAAACTGTTGCTGCTGCTCTTGAAACCTCTATTTCCATTCCTCATTCAATTTATCAATTGCGACTTGTATCTGCTGTTGTGTCCTTTCTTCTTGTTCACTTGCCCATTGCTCCTTTAATTGGTCAAGATTATCTATCGGCGTCGGACGATGAGATCGATCTGTACTAACATAAGAAGAAGACGTCTCAATCTGAATATAGCCGGTTGGATCTTTCACAAAGGTTGATGATAAAGTACCGGCACCCAACACACGCCCTTTGTACTTGCCACCACTGAGGTTCATAAAACTTGCGGTCTCATATTGTTTCCGCTGCACTGGACCAGCTCGCATAGCAGGAGGAAGAGTAGCTTGATGATCATCCCATTCTTTCATGACTTGTTGAAGTTGTTCCTATATTAAAAATTAAAAAATTAAAAATTAAAATAGTTAATAATTAATACATAATAATTTAAAGGTGTAATTAATATATAATAATCAATATATAATAATTACCTGAATCGTTTTTTTTATAATTCATCAGTATACTCATTTGTTAGAGGATTAACATGAAGATAGCGATATATCTCAGTCTGAGTGACCTCCCTTCCAAGTTGCTTTTCCTAATATATATATATATATATATATATATATATATATATATATATATATATATATTAAATTAATGTCAAGTTTATAAGTTGGTGAAATGTGATGATTAATTGAATAAAAATTAATAGATATATATTATAAATAATAATTAATTACCATATAATATTTAATTTCTCCAGCAGACATGGAACCTCCCTTATGAGTACTGGTACCCCTCTCAGATGCTCTATTAATCTTTGCTTTTTCTCTCTTCTGTTTGTAAGCATCTGTGTTCCACTTCCTCCACAAAGCAGTCCAAACATTTTCACCAATCCAATTAGGACGTTTTTCCTCGCCCTTATTACGTTGGTAAGACAACATAGATGAGAGACGCTTTAAAAATCGATAGTCAAATGAAGTCAAAATTACGGCATCATGCTCTCTTTTCCAAGTACATTTAGTCTGTTGTTTGTTTAAATTTAAAAAATATTAAAAATATAATTCAATTAAGCAATCAAATGTATATATAATTAATTAATTAGTACTTAAATAAATTAATGTAATCACTTACTTTGAAACAATGTAAAAATTGATCAACTTCCCTAAATTGAGGTGTCTTATCCTCTTTTATCTCACCCCAAGACAACCATGGTTTTTTGTATTTCTCTTGTATGACTTCAGCAATTGCCTTTGCAGATGATTTAAAAGGAAGATATCTTCAAAATTTACATGCAAATTAAATATAAAAATTAATTAACAAAATAATGTAACGTATGCAATAATAAAATATTTAACAATCATAATTAATTTAATCAATCATATATAGTTTACATACCCATCTCCTTCTGGAATGATGACAATGCGGTTGTAGCAATCAACACATTCGGGTTCCACTATTTCGTCTAAGGTATAAGGTTCTACTGAGACCTCCGTATATAGAGGGATAACTCCACCACTAGTACCAATGGTCGGCATCAGCATGAGAGATGGGCCATTAACGACACGTGGTTTAACAACTTTTTTCTTACCACGTGATGTTTTAGATATTCCTCGTATTACCACCGTTCCTGCTCCTCCTGATCCATCCGAACCTCCTAATCCTCCTACTCCCGACACTGAAGCCATGTATATATATATATATATCCATATCCATACATATATATAATATAATATATGTGTATGTACAATTAACATAAGATTAATTAATTAATAATGAAATATACATAAATAAATTTTAACATTCACATAAATTAAGAAATATATATAAAATATAAATGTATATAATATTATACATATCCATATCCATACAAATATATATATATATATATATATATATATATTGTCGTTCATTTCACATTACAATATATAATATTATACATATCCATATCCATACAAATATATATATATAATGCCTAATTAATTAATTGTCTTCGTCTTGGTCATCGTCATCATCAGTATATTCATTTGATGAGTGAATTAAGTCAATATTGCCTTCATCGTTCTCTAATTCATCTATTTCTTGTTCATCAACTTCTTCTCCAATGTGTGACTCATGACAAAGTTGACTAATAGTCTCATCTCCAATCACATGATCCAAATTTGACATTGCATCCATTTGAAATGCAACTTCTTCATTTTGACATGCTTCAACTTCTTCTATTCCACTCGTTGGTCTTGTTTTGATTGCAGCACACCAACCTTGTTTGCTTCTGACAATTGATGGATAAGGAACATAATACACTAGTCTTACATTATGGGCCAGGGCAAATGGATCAAACTGTAGATATCTTTTGCTCATTCGAATGTCTACAGTATTGGATATCAAATTGATTTTAGTTCATCTGCTAGATGGATCAAACCACTTACAGTAAAACAACACCACTTTTTTCGCATAATCTAGGAACATGTAGTCAATTTCATAAATATGCTCAATTATGCCATAGAAATCTTCTACTACACCACTATTAATTGTTTATTTTCCTCCAGTCCAAGGTTCAGTGTGAAATTTGTATCCATTGATGTAATAGGTGTGCCATTCTTTGAAACTTCTACTCGGGCCCATAGATGAGTGCCTTAAGTGGATGTTGATAGGAGTTTGTTCTTCCAGATGCACTTGTTGTTGAAACCATAATGGGAAATTTGAATGTATATCATCAGATGATTGTCTCGTATTTAAAATGCCTTGATCGACGACCATATATATGGTGAATATCAATTAATCATATAATTAAATATAATTATTTAATAAGAAGAGGAATTTGAAACGTACTCAATGTATGGTTTAACTTCAGTGCAATTAATCAAAACGTGAACATGTGCCGCATTAAATACTTTGTCGCTTGGCCAGAAAATCGGAAAATCCCTACCAGCATGATGACCAGACAAGCAAAAAACTGGTAAACCATGTGGATGACGTATAACACTATCAGTAGTGTTTCTTCCGTTAACTAGTGACAATGTTTCATTGTAGAAATAATGAGAACAAAAGTGTGTTGTTTCATGGTGTAGGTAAGATGAACAAATTGAGCCTTCAACTCTAGCTTTATTTTTCACCAACCGTTTTGAATAACCCATGAACCTATAATATACAAAGAGATGTACAATAAGCTCCATGTACATATATATAAGTTGAAGTATATTGAAATTAAAGAGATATTGTATATATATATATATATATATATATATATATATCACCTTTCAAATGGATACATCCATCTATACTGAACTGGTCCACCAAGCCTAGCTTCACTTACAAGATGCACTGAGAGATGCTCCATGGAATCAAAAAACCCAGGAGGAAATACTTTCTCCAACTTACTTAGAATGATCGGAATGTCATTTTCCATCTTGATCAGATCTTTATCAATGAGTATTGAAGAACATAAATTCTTGAAATATTGACTCACTTCAATAAGTGGGTTCAATACATGTGTCGGCAAAGCACTAAAGGCAATAGGAAGTAAACACTCTAAAAATATATGACAATCATGACTTTTCATCCCATGCATCCTCCGGTTTTCCACATCAGCACATCTTGCCAAATTAGAACAATAACCGCCAGGCGTCTTCAGCTCTTTGATCCAACAATAAACAAATTTGGCTTCATCAGTAGATAAAGTGTAATTCGCACAAGGTTTTAGGGTCTTGCCGTTTTGTTCCACCAACAATAAATCTGGTCGTCTGCAATATATACCTATGTCTTTTCTAGCTTTGTCATTATCTTTTGTTTTCCCTTTCACATTCATCACAGTATTAAAGATGTTGTCAAAGAAATTTTTCTCAATATGCATAACATGGAGATTATGTCTCAAAAGATTATCTTTCCAATACGGTAGATCCCAAAAAACACATCTTTTTGTCCAATTGTGCCATTGTCCGTAACCTTGTGGTTTACAAGCCACACCATTTACAACATGTACCATTGGCATATCTTTTACTTTATTCCAAACTTGTTCTGATGTCAATTTAAGCGGGGGTCCTAGACTTTCTGCACAGCCCTTCATAAATGCAGCTTTGTTCCTTCTAAATGCATGATCAGTAGGTAAAAACCTACGATGCGAGTCAAACCAGATGCCTTCCCACCAAATTTTAAAGTAAATGCTTTTGTATCTTCCATAAAAATAGGACAAGCTAGTTTACCATGGGTGCCCCATCCTGACAACATCCCATAAGAGGGAAAATTATTAATGGTCCACATCAATGCAGCTCTCATCATAAAATTTTCTCTCCGAGCAATATCATATGTCAAGACACCATTCCACAACCTCTTCAAATCGTCAATCAAATGTTGTAAATAAATATCAATAGTAGTTGTAGGATTAGAAGGACCTGGTATCACAACAGCTAAGAACATATAAGGTTTAGACCTACACATATCAGGAGGAAGATTGTAAGGAGTAACAATAACCGGCCAACAAGAATAAGGAGTAGACGATGCTTGTATTAAGGCGTAAATCCATCTGAGAATAATCCAAGTCTTACATTGCGTGGATCTGACGCAAAATCAGGATGTATTTGATCAAAGTGTTTCCATGCCCGGCCATCAGACGGATGTCGCAACTCGCCTGAATTTCTTCTATTCTCATAATGCCACGTCATATTTCCTACAGTTTGTATTGATGCCAACAATCTTTGCAATCTGGATACAATAGGGAGGTAAAATATTGCTTTCCTTGGAATTGATTTTCCCCTACTTACCCTAGAGTTATTCTTTTGGTGATACCTTGGTTCTTGACAAAACTTGCATTCAACTAAGTTTGCATCATTCATACCAAATTCATTGTCATAATACAACATGCAACCTTTAACACAACAATCAATCCTCTTGACACCTAATCCTAACTTTGACACTAACCGTTTCGCATCGTAATAACTTTGCGGCAAACCATCTCTAACAGGTGTTGCGTCTAGCATCATTTTAGTCATCAAATCCAAAGCTAAATCAAGAACATGAAATTGAGACTTTAGACCTAACAGTCTAATACACATTGATAACTTTGAGTTTGAAGAACCTTCAAATAATGGTTTATTTGTCTCTTTCAAAAGACCATAAAATCTCTGAGCTTCTTCATTGGGAAGTCCATCGGTATCATCATATTGATCTTCATTGAATGACAAATTAACCCCAACAACATCCGAGATCATATCATTCATCGCCTCAAGGTGTTGATAGTTATAATAATATATACCTAACATGTTAGTACTACTTGAAGGACCTATGTTATAATTCTCCAAAGATGTACTAATATTGGGCGCCGCCAGAGACTCTTCTCCATGATTAGTCCAAATCTAGTAGTTAGACATAAATCCGTCTGCATACAAATGCACTCTTATTTCATCTTCACTTTTAAACCGTCTACATCGACATAAACAACATGAACATCTCATTCCCCCTTCATCTTGGACAATTTTTTGCACTCTCGCAAAATTGAGAAAGTTTTCGACCTTGTTAGCAAAACGTTGACATATTAATTGCTTTATTTTTCAAAAGCAATATATATAAATTTTGACATATTTATATGTCAATTAGGGGAGCATGCATTTATACACAATATAATATATTATTATCAATACAATAAATATATATAAACCGGAATAAAATTTTAAATTATATATATATATATATATATATATCAATACTATCAAAAAATATCAATACTAACAAAAAAATAAACATTATATATATATTAATTTGCAAACAATATAATAAATTATAAACAATATATTAAAATATCAATACTTATAACAAAAAATAATAATTAATATCATAAATTTTAATAATGTTTTTTTAAAATCAATAACTGATATATATGTCAATTAGGGGATTATATATTAATTTGCAAATAATATAATAAATTATTAATCAAGACTATATCATTATACAAACCTATATAAAATTTTAAATGATGTTTTTTTAAAAATCAAGACTAATAATCAAGATTTATTTATAACAAAAAATAATAATATCGTCAATTTTAATAATGTTTTTTTAAATAATAATTATATTAAAACCAATATATTTTAACCGTGGTTTGAAACTTTAATTTATCATATATTAATATGTAAACAACATCATTCCTATTTTTTTAAAAATAAATTTATAAAACTAATCTAAATATATATATTACTAATCTATATTTTAAAAATAATATATATATATATATATATATATATTTACTAATCTAAATTTAAAATATATAAAATACAAACTTGATGTCGAGTAGCGTCTGACTTCAAGCTTTCACTCACGTGCGATGCTTGCAAGTCTTCAAAATAATTAAGAAGCACTGTAAAAATAAAAATCAATAACATTAATTAGTTATATCAAATTAAAAAATAAAATTATAAAACTACATATATAATATAATTTATACTTACAAATTTAAATGAAGCTTAAGAGTAATTTTGTGTAGAGAGAAGGAGGAGAGAATAGTTAGAATGAGGTTTTAGAGAGAAGTTGGATGTGAAAAAATGAAGGAGGAGGGGAGAAATATATATAGTGCTACCTTGAGCATTTGTGGCGGCCAAAGCAGCCACTATGCCAACGGATACTTCACTTTTGTGGCGGCCTGGGTGGCCAGAAACATGAACGGCTATAATGCCATTTGTGGCGGCCTTTGCCGCCAGAACTGCCAATGGTACTATCCATTTGTGACGGCCTGAGCGGCCAGAAATGCCAGCTGTATTGGGCCTCCTTTGCGGCGTCCTATGCAACCACAAACGCCCTAGTCACGTAAGTCATTTGTGACGGATTTGGCCCTCACAAAATTCATTTTTTTGTGGCTGTAAAAGCCCTCACAAAATCCATAAATATTTAACTGGATTTTGTGGCTGCCTAAGCCCTCACAAAATCACAATGTTGTGATTTTGTGAGGGCTTAGGCAGCCACAAAATCCAGTTAAATATTTACAAATTTGTGAGGGCTTTTTCAGCCACAAATAAAGACCAATTTAAATTTTGGCCTTTGTGAGGGCTTTTTCGGTCACTAATTTGTGAGAGTTTTATTTGGCCACAAAATATTTATAAAGTTGGCCATAAAATATTGTTTTTCTTGTAGTGTAATTAAAATATTAAAAAAAAAATGTATTATTAAACTCTTAAAGTAATATGTGTACAAGACATCTAACATACAAGCACACACTTTTTTGTGTGTTTATCCCTTAGCCTTCCTTTGCCTTCAAGAATGAGTAAAAGGAGGGAATTGATAAATTGGAAGTTCGTAACTTCAAGTCCGAATATTGTGATGAATGAACTTTAGAAGAAGTTTATAGAGATGAAACTTGTAATGTGGCAAATATGCATATCAACATGAGTTCTCAATTAAAAAAGGTAGATTCATCAAACAAAATGGAATTATAGAGCCATAAAATGAACAATTAAAAAAGGAATCATCAAGGTGTACATGAATGGCTACTATGTAAGATATATGAGTAGGCATGGAATTATTCGTGTGTTTGACTATTTGACAATACACACTTTTTTATATTTTAATCAGTAGACTTATTTTGTTGTTCTGTCAAGGTAAAATAGGTGGGATTCATTTTAATTTAGGGCATATATAGATTAGCAGCACCCATTAGTTAATTATAATTTAATTTAACTAAATAGGAAAAATTAATTTGGTAAAAAGAGGAAGTTTTAAGAACTCCCGATATATAATATAAGAAAAAAATTATAAAATTTGCAAAGAACCAATAAACTTATTTAATGTTATAAAATTTTAATGGTATTTTAAATATACGTTAAAATTAAATGGTTTATTCCGTAATTTTCTAATAAATATAAATTTCACATTAAATAGAGGATAAAAAGAGTTTTAATAATTAATGCATATTGAAATGTATATATTTTTTAGGCTTAATTGCACTTTTGGTCCCCGTATTATAGGTGAAAATTGAAAGTAGTCCCCCTACTTTTTATTGACACGTAAGCGTCTGCCACGTCACCTATTTATTGACACGTCATTAAAAAATGACAACTCATCATGATTTGGCCTCAAATTCTGTTTGGGGGACTAAAATTGGGGACAAACAAAATAGGGGGACTACTTTCAATTTTCACCTATAATAGGGGGACCAGGAATTCAATTATGAGTTGTTAGTCCCACATTGACCAGGAATGGTGGTTGTAATGAATATATAAGGAGAATGACTCATACACCTAATGTCTTAAGGTTTTGGGTTGTGATGTGGTGTCAAAGTCTCTTATAAATCCTTGTTTAGCTCATTTCAGAGCTCTTGGTTGAATGGTATACTTGAATGGTAGTAATTACCATGAAGATTGGTACCATTTACCATTTGTGGAAGGGCTCCTTGATCAAATGTCTGGAATGGGTATCACGTTTGATGATGAACTATTGGGACTATTTTTACTATTATCTTTACTAGAGTCTTTGGAGACATTTCGGGTTTCTATAACGAGTTCAGCTCCTAATGGTGTTGTTTCTTTGGAAACGGCTAAGAGTGGTATCAGAGCCGGGTTCAGCTTGACGGAGGAGCAAAATTAAGGACTTGGATCAAGTGGATCAAGTCTAGTGGTGGACCAAAAAGGACTCGGATCAAGTAGATCAAGTCTAGTGATCAAGTGGTCAATACTTGGATCAAATCTTATGGTGGGGACTCATAATTGAGGGGGAGATTGTTGGATATTCAATTATGAGTTGTTAGTCCCACATTGACCAAAAATGGTGGCTGTAATGGATATATAAGGAGACACTACGCCAAAAATGACATTTTATAGTGCGTCTTTTATAGCGCTTATTAAATACAAGCGCTGTTGTATTATATTTTAAAAATAACGGAGGATACAACAATGCTTTTTTGACAAGCACTGTAAAAAAAAGCGTTGTAAAAGGCTTTTTGGAAAGGACCTATTAGAGCGCTTTTTGGAAAAGCGCTGTAAAAGGCTTTTAAAAAAAATAAGAAGGTCTTTTACAGAGCTTTTTTGACAAGCGCTGTAAAAAAAGCGTTGTAAAAGACTTGCGTTTTCACATAATTAAAGGACCTATTAGAGCGCTTTTGAAAACCGCTGTAAAAGGCTTTTTAAAAAAAATAAGAAGGTCTTTTACAGCGTTTTTTTGACAAGCGCTGTAAAAGACTTGCGTTTTCACATAATTAAAGGACCTATTAGAGCACTTCTTGGAAAAGCGTTGTAAAAGACTTTAAAAAAAATAAGAAGGTCTTTTACAGCGCTTTTTTGACAAGCGCTGTAAAAAAGGCGTTGTAAAAGACTTGCGTTTTCACATAATTAAAGGACCTATTAGAGCGCTTTTTGGAAAAGCGCTGTAAAAGGCTTTTAAAAAAAATAAGAAGGTCTTTTACAACGCTTTTTTGACAAGCGCTATAAAAAAGCGCTATAAAAGACTTGCGTTTTCACATAATTAAAGGATCTATTAGAGCGCTTTTTGGAAAAGCGCTGTAAAAGACTTTTAAAAAAAATAAGAAGGTCTTTTACAGCGCTTTTTTGACAGGCGCTGTAAAAAAAGCGCTGTAAAAGACTTGTGCTTTCACATAATTAAAGGACCTATTAGAGCGCTTTTTGGAAAAGCGCTGTAAAAGGCTTTTAAAAAAATAAGAAGGTCTTTTACAGCGCTTTTTTTGACAAGCGTTGTAAAAAAAGCGCTGTAAAAGGCTTTTAAAAAAAATAAGAAGGTCTTTTACAGCTCTTTTTTTGACAAGTGCTGTAAAAGACTTGCACTTTTACATAATTAAAGGACCTATTAGAGCGTTTTTTGGAAAAGCTCTGTAAAAGGCTTTTAAAAAAGCGCTGTAAAAGGTACATCATTTCAGTTTCCTCTTTATTACATAAACTTCACTACGTTTCAGTGTCCTTCTCCTGTTCATTATCCTTCTCATTGCGAACCCTACTGTCCCTAAGAACAATATTGTTAGCCATCTCCATTGCAAATCATCTCCATATTTGTTACTATCCCTACGAACATTATTGCGTACTCTTCTCATTGCGAACCCTACTCTGTCCTACGAACCATTTGTATTTCTGCGCATTCTCGCCATTCCTTCTTAAACGAAACCGTAACTCTATGAACCCCTACATATTTCTTCGCACTCTTCAGGTATTGTATTCATTTATTTCATTTATTTCTTACATACATATATATATATATATAATGTGTTTGTTAATGCTAATAATCACATTTATTTGATAATGCTTTACAAGTTTTCCGAGCTCAAATGGGTGCTACAGTGTCGAAGCAAAAATCAAATAAATCACATGGATTCCAATAAAGGTTTGAAATATATTGCCTTTAAAATTTCATTAACAATCAATGCACAAATATTTATTGACTTATATGTTTTATTTTATAGTGCTCTCATCAAACTAACAACATGGATTGCGGATACTGTATATTACGATTTATGAAGGAGATTGTTGATATAATCCCAGAAAGAGATCTAATTGAAATAAAGGAATGCACCTATTACAACACTTTTTTTAAAAAAGCGTTGTAAAACTAATACAATAAGCAGCGTGTTTTTAGAAGAGATTTACAGCACTTTTTTTTTATTTTAAAGAGCGTTGTTGTATCTTTTTACAGCGTTGGATACTACAGCGCTTAATTTTTTGAAAAAGCGCTGTAAATTGCTTAAAAAACGCTGTAAAATACCATTTCTGGCGTAGTGAGAATAACCTATACACCTAATGCTTTAAGGTTTTGAGTTGTGATGTGGTGTCAAAGTCTCTTATTAATCCTTGTTTAGCTCATTCCGAATTGTTGTGCTCCTCCGGACTCCCCAACAAATTTAATATCTCATTCGATATAAATATTATAATAATTTGTTTTTTTTATCATAAGAAAATATTTCATATCCCATATTATAATTTGTTTTTTATAGACTCTTTTTCTCTTAAAATATAGGAAAATTGAATAAAAAAGTCAATAAATTTGGTCAGTTATTTTTATTAATGAGATTAAAAAATTTGCACCCGTGACTCAAGGTCTTGGGTCGATCAGTGCTTCATACTTACATTCAAATTGTTTATAAATTGTCCTCAGCTTTAAACCACATCATTCATGCTCATTTCTAACACTAAAGTGGTCATCCTACAAAACAAGAAATATCAAATATAATAATTTCGATTGATGTAAAAATTAAATCAAACTAAAGAAATTTAACTAATAAAAGAAAAAATACATGCACAAATTAAAGTAATGTAATAAAAAAAATTGCTTCCTTATAAATGAATAAAAATAGAGATATAATTAAGGGTGAGTGGGAGATAATTAAGCTTGTTGAAAATGAGGAAACGACCCCTGTGTCTGTGAAACCTCACCCGTGCAAAACGTGCCAATAAAATAAAATGAAATCGAACCAAATTAAATAAAATAAAATAAATGAATTGAAATGTGGACCACCGACCAATATAAAAGCGTGGACACAAAAATAAATGAAATATTATATAAGGCAAATAAATTATCGCCAATTTAGATTTTGATCATTCTAACACAACAACACTCTAATTCTCATCATTCTTTCTAATAACCTCAAAAAAAAATCAACTTGTCTTCTTAATTTTTCTTATACCATCATGATGAGTCTAAGAACTTGTCCATCATTTTCCCTCACATTCTCTCCATCCAACAAACAAGTGAAAAAACTCTCCCCATCATTCAAACCCTACAACCAATCTCCACCGTCCAGATCATCAATCAAGATGTCTTCCATTTCCACAAACCATTCACAAGGTGTAGAACACGTCGTACTCTTCAAAGTTAAAGAAAACACCGAATCCTCAAAAGTCAACGACATGGTCAAAGGGCTTCAATCCTTAGTAACTATTGAACAAGTTCGCCACCTTACTGTGGGCCCACTTGAACAAAACAACAAAATATCATCAACAACAACGATACCATTTTCAGATCTTAGTTACACTCACTTATTTCATAGTCGTTACGATTCAGCGGAAGATCTTCAAACCTATATCGATCACCCAAACCACCTCAACGTAGTACGAGGCTTTTGTTTCCCTATATGTGACGACCTTTTTGTTGTCGATTGGGTGGCCGGAGACGTAGCTCTTCCACCTCACCCTTCTCCAGGTACGGCCTTTCGTGTGAGTTTTTTGAAACTTAAAGACGAGGAGAACAGTGAAGTTAAGGAGGAAGTATTTCGGGCGTTACGTGGTATTAAGGAAAGTGTTGGAGAAGTTAGTTATGTTTCTTGTGGTGAAAATATTACACCAGCTAGGGCAAAGGGATTCTCCATTGCTTCGCTTGTGGTTTTTCCCGGACGGAGGGAGATGGAACTTGTGGACCCTAGTGAGGGTTTGGTTAAGGTTAAGGAGCATTTGGAAAGTGTTGTGGTGGTTGATTATGTGGTTCCATTGAAGTAGGTTTGCAACCTTTGTTTTGTGTTTTCATTGTAAAAGTCTTCTGAAGTTGTGTGTGTACTCTTGTTATTAGATTGTTGTTTAGAATAGTGCACACAAAAAAGTCCCTAGACTTCTCCACATTTAGCATCTGTTTTCTAATGTGGCTCAATTCAATAAAACATTAGACAATATATAGAACGAAAATATATGCGGCGTTTGAGTTTGGATTATAATTTAATTAGCATTTAGTGTGTAAGATAGGATAGAAATATGATATAAAATATGATAAATATATGATACAGGGACATTATTGATAAGCATTCTCATACTTTTATTATATCATTTGTATGGTAGGGAAAATATATTTTTCTTATCTTGATTTTGTTTTGTTACATAAGTTTGTACTTTATATAAAAAATAAAAAAATCTTAATTTCTTGTCTCTAAAATTTTTTCGCTTTTATTTTTAATTTCTACTTGCGTGTATCTTTATAATTTTTTTTACTGACATTTTGAAATAATATCTAGGACATTATAAATATTTCCTTTACAAAAATTTAACCACGTTTAAAAATTTATATTTAATTTGTATTTTATTAATTCTATTTTTGTGTAGGAGATTTTTACAATAT
>JBBPBT010000420.1:2259733-2275156 GCA_037974875.1 Cicer bijugum | reverse complement strand
AAAAAAAAAAAAAAAATGGTTGAGATATTGAAAACAGAAAAACTATACTTTCGAATTAATAAAATAAAATAAATTAAAATTGTAACTTAGTAAATATAAAAAATTACCAAGGCACTTAGAACTAAATTGATATTATTTTATTTTATGTGTTAGTGACTTCTCATATTAAATTTCACGTAAAATTGCCTTTTTTTTTTCTCTCTTATCTCAACAATCACTCCTCACTCATAAATATAGGTAACAACATATACTCCAATTTTAGAAAATCTAAATTAAAACAAAAAAAAATATTAATGAACATCTAAAATTACTTAGTGATATTTTGAGAGATAAAAAAATAGATAGAGTGATAAATAAATATGACATATTATTAATATAATAAACAAAAAAAGATAACACTACTAGAAAATTGCCTTTTAGCTGTCGAATTCAGCGTTGGCCTCCGACTTCGACGCTAGTTAGCGTTGGTGTAGTGTCGGCCTAGCCGACGCTAAGGTAATAAATGCTGGTTTTTAATTTTGTTGACAATTAGCGTCGGTTTGACCGACGCTAAGTAAAATAAATTTGACGCTAGTTTATTCATTCAATTTTTTATTTTAATATGTAGCGTCGGAGTGGCCGACGCTAGTTTATTTTTAAATTTTTTAATATTATTTGTAAAATCAAATTGTGCCCTTATCATAAAATTAGATTGTGCCCTGCTTTTGTTTTGAACCCTACTCCTATGTTTTGAACCCTTCTCTCACTATTTCTCTCACTGGTTCTCATCGTTGTCGTCCCCCTCTCGAACGATCAGAGTCGTCACCGTCCTCCTCTCACACTCGTCACCGTCCCCCTATCAGTCTCGTCATCGAACCCCTCTTGAACCGTCCCCCTCTCGAACCTGCGCTCTCATCTGTGGTCGTTGTCTCACTGTCAAGGTAGCCGTTCACGTTTTTTCCCAAGATTGGAATTTCTGGTTTGACGTTTTCTGTTATTTGTTTATGGTTTCAGATTTTTAGTTATGCTTTGTGATTTTTAGAAGTTCTTATTTTTAGAACCAAAATTAGAAGTTCTGCTTTCTGATTTTAATGATAATGTGGATGAATGTGTGATTTTTAGAACCAAGATTTTTAGTTGGATAGGTGAGGAAGCTTGTGTTGGACATAAGTCTCCTTGATCATGATTTTGACATAATTAACAAACATACAATGTTTATGCATTATTTGATAAAACTAACAGTTTGAATCAAGTTACATTTCAGGAAAAGCAAACAAACACTATACATTTGGACACAAGCTTGGAACAGAAGGAATTAAGCAAAAAAGTAGAGGATGTGCTAAATAAAGATGCAAATCCATCTAGTGTCATTAGTGTTTGTAGTATTTAGTTGTTAGACTTAATCAATGTGATTTCATGCATAAGTATTTGCCAAGTTAAAAATGAAATCCTAAAATGAACAATTAACCAAATCGATTAGCTAATCCATTGATGCATCCATTGGGCAATCGATTGCTTGACTCAGAATTAGAGTTTCCACTAAGCCAATCGATTGGTAAATCGATTCTTTAAAGGACTTTGGTGTAAACTGAACTCTGGGTTAACTCAATCAATTGGACAATCGATTAGTATATCCATTGAGAAATCGATTTTGAGACTTACAGAGCCAAGTTAAAAACCTTGAAAATCGATTGGCAAATCGATTCAGAAAAGTCTTTTTCATCAGACTTGGCCTATGTAACCAACCAATCGATTGGACAATCGATTGGAACATCAATTGTGAAATCGATTTATTAAATCACATAGACAACCACTTATTGAAACAATCGGTTGGGAAATCGATTGTGAAAATGTTTTTTATCAGTTTGTGCCTCTATGATCAATCAAATCAATTGAGACATCAATTGAAAGTTGTTTCTTAACTTGTAAGATATTTGATAATCGATTAGGTAATCAATTGGATAAATGACATTGTTAAATCATACATCAGAAACACGTTCCTAGTCGATTGGCAAATCAATGTTTTCTAAATAGCTAAGTCACTGTAACAATTCTAATCGATTGGAGAATCAATTGGAATAAAACAGCTAAATCATTTTGACCAAGCAAATCGATTGACGAATCGATTAGTGCAAAATAACTGGAGTCACTATGATCAGTCCAATCGATTGGAGAAATTGTTTGAGTTACAGACCTTTGCCAAATCAATTATGAACAAATATGAATCGACTGAGGAATCGAATGTTTTGATCTCGTTGTTTGAACAAAACACCTATAGTCGATTACTCAATCAATTTGGACATGAACATGCTTCTGTTTCTGATTTAAGCATTAAAAGAATTGATTGGCAAATCGATTCAGTCATATGTTTTCAAGAACCAAGAAAAACAAGAAACATGATAATTGATTGGGCAATCGATTGTATTGTTTTAAACTGTTATAAAATCGATTGAGTAATCGATTTAACCTGTGTTTTTCTTAAACATATATAAGCTGACTCATAACCCTTTTTCTCATAATAACTTGACAACTTAAAAAATAATGTTCATAACCTTGATACCACTTTTGAATCTCTTTGAACACACGTTCTTCATAACACCTTGAGAAAAAAAATTGAAAACACACACTAAACACTATCTTGGCAAATCCTTATTGTGTGTATTTCATAGTTTGTTTGAGTCGCATTCTTTGATAGATCTTTGATCTTCAGTCATCTTTGTAAATAAAATATTGTAAAGAAAGTCTGTAAAAATCTAGTATAGAAAATGGTAACTATCTTGGTTGAAGAAGGAGTTCATCAACAAGAAGTTTCACTATCATCTTGGGAGAGCTTGCTGAGTAGCTTGAGGGATACTGTGGGTGTGCAATAGAAGTGAGAGAGAGTTTTAAGATAGATAGGCTTGGAGGGCTGGACAATCTGTAAAACACTCTAGAACACTACAAGAATTTCTCTATTTTGTGGCCAACTTTATAAATATTTTGTGGCCGAATAAAACCCTCACAAATTTGTGACCGAAAAAGCCCTCACAAAAGCTAAAATTGAAATTGGTCATTTTTTGTGGCTGAAAAAGCCCTCACAAATTTTTAAATATTTAACTGAATTTTGTGAGGGCCAAATCCGTCACAAATGCTTGAAAAGACCGGTGAGTTTGTGGCGGCCTATACCGTCACAATGGATTGGGCACGTGGCATTTGTGGCTGCAAAGGCCGCCACAAAAGACGCCCAAATCCAGTTGGATTTTGTGGCCGCTCAGGCCGTCACAAGTGTCATTACCGTTGCCTTTACTGGTGGCAAAGGCCGCCACAAATATGCATATATCCGTTGCCCTTTCTGACGGGCCAGGCCGCCACAAAATCATGTAGCCGTTGGCAATGTGGCTGCTTTGGCCGCCACAAATGCTCAAGGCTAATCATATATATATTTCCCACCTCCTACTTCATTTTTCACATCCAACTTCTCTCTACAACTTCATTATCACTATACTCTCCTCTTTCTCTCTACACAAAATTACTCTTCATTTAAAATTTGGTAAGTATATAAATTATATTATATATGTAAATTTTTAATTTTATATTTTAATTTGATATAACTAATTAATGTTATTGATTTTTATTTTTATAGTGGTTGCTAATTATTTCGAAGACTTGCAAGCGTCGTACGTGAGTGAAAACTTGAAGTCAGACGCTACTCGATATCAAGTTAGTATTTTATATATTTTAAAATATAGATTAGTAATATATATATTTAGATTAGTTTTATAAATTTATTTTTAAAAAAAATAGGAATGATGTTGGTTTTAATATATTGGTTTTAATATATTTAGATTAGTTTTAAAGTTTCAAACCACGGTTAAAATATATTGGTTTTAATATAATTATTATTTAAAAAAACATTATTAAAATTGATGATATTATTATTTTTTGTTATAAATAAGTCTTGATTATTAGTCTTGATTTTTAAAAAAACATCATAATTGACATATATATTTGTATAATGATATAGTGTTGATTAATAATTGATTATATTGTTTTCAAATTAATTAATATATAATCCCCTAATTGATATATATATATATATCAAAGTTATTGATTTTAAAAAAAAACATTATTAAAATTTCATATTAATTATTATTTTTTGTTATAAGTATTAATATTTTATTATATTATTTATAATTTATTATAAGTATTGATAATAATATATAATATTGTGTGCAAATGCATGCTCCCCTAATTGACATATAAATATGTCAAAATGTATATTAATGCTTTTGAAAAATAAAGCAATTAATATATATATATAAAGCAACTATGGATTTAGACCGTAGTTGGATGTACGATAGGAATTTTCCCGGAAGAAAGGGTCTTAAACAACGTTTTGCTAACAAGGTCGAAGAGTTTCTCAATTTTGCGAGAGTGCAAAAAATTGTCCAAGATGAAGGGGGAATGAGACGTGCATGTTGTTTATGTCGATGTAGACGGTTTAAAAGTGAAGATGAAATAAGAGTGCATTTGTATGCAGACGGATTTATGCCTAACTACTGGATTTGGATTAATCATGGAGAAGAGTCTCCGGTCGCGCCTAATACTAGTACATCTTTGGAGAATTATAACATAGGTCCTTCAAGTAGTACTAACATGTTAGGTATAGATTATTATAACTATCAACACTTTGAGGCAATGAATGATATGATCTCGGATGCTGTTGGGGTTAATTTGTCATTTAATGAAGATCAATATGATGATACCGATGGACTTCCCAATGAAGAAGCTCAGAGATTTTATGGTCTTTTGAAAGAGACAAATAAACCATTGTTTGAAGGTTCTTCAAACTCAAAGTTATCAATTTGTATTAGACTGTTAGGTCTAAAGTCTCAATTTCATGTTCCTGATTTAGCTTTGGATTTGATGACTAAAATGATGCTAGACGCAACACATGTCAGAGATGGTTTGCTACAAAGTTATTACGTTGCAAAACGGTTAGTGTCAAAGTTAGGATTAGGTGTCAAGAGGATTGATTGTTGTGTTAAAGGCTGCATGTTGTATTATGACAATGAATTTGGTATGAATGATGCAAACTTAGTTGAATGCAAGTTTTGTCAAGAACCAAGGTATCACCAAAGGAATAACTCAAGGGTAAGTAGGGGAAAATCAATTCCAAGGAAAGCAATGTTTTACCTCCCTATTGTATCAAGATTTCAAAGATTGTTTGCATCAATACAAACTGCAGGAAAGATGACGTGGCATTATGAGAATAGAAGAAATTCAGGCGAGTTGCGACATCCGTTTGATGGTCAGGCATGGAAACACTTTGATCAAATACATCCTGATTTTGCGTCAGATCCACGCAATGTAAGACTTGGATTATCCTCAGATGGATTTACGCCTTACATACAAGCATCGTCTACTCCTTATTCTTGTTGGTCGGTTATTGTTACTCCTTACAATCTTCCTCCTGATATGTGTATGTCTAAACCTTACATGTTCTTAGCTGCTGTGATACCAGGTCCTTCTAATCCTACAACTGGTATTGATATTTATTTACAACCTTTGATTGACGATTTGAAGAGGTTGCGGAATGGTGTCTTGACATATGATATTGCTCGGAGAGAAAATTTTATGACGAGAGCTGCATTGATGTGGACCATTAATGATTTCCCCGCTTATGGGATATTGTCAGGATGGGGCACCCATGGTAAACTAGCTTGTCCTATTTGTATGGAAGATACAAAAGCATTTACTTTAAAATTTGGTGGGAAGGCATCGTGGTTTGACTCGCATCGTAGGTTTTTACCTACTGATCATGCATTTAGAAGGAACAAAGCTGCATTTATGAAGGGATATGCAGAAAGTCTAGGACCCCAGATGAAATTGACATCAGAACAAGTTTGGAATAAAGGAAAAGATATGCCAAAGATACATGTTGTTAATGGTGTGGCTTGTAAACCACAAGGTTACGGACAAAGCTAGAAAAGACATAGGTATATATTGCAGACGACCAGATTTGTTGTTGGTGGAACAAAACGGCAAGACCCTAAAACCTCGTGCGAATTACACTTTATCTAATGATGAAGCCAAATCTGTTTATCGTTGGATCAAAGAGCTGAAGACGCCTGACGGTTATTGTTCGAATTTGGCAAGATGTGCTGATGTGGAAAATGGGAGAATGCATGGGATGAAAAGTCATGATTGTCATATATTTTTAGAGTGTTTACTTCCTATTGCCTTTAGTGCTTTACCGATACATGTATTGAACCCATTTATTGAAGTGAGTCAATATTTCAAGAATTTGTGTTCTTCAACACTCATTGATAAAGATCTGATCAAGATGGAAAATGACATTCCGATCATTCTATGTAAGTTGGAGAAAGTATTTCCTCCTGGGTTTTTTGATTCGATGGAGCATCTCTCAGTGCATCTTGCAAGTGAAGCTAGGCTTGGTGGACCAGTTCAGTATAGATGGATGTATCCATTTGGAAGGTGATATATATATATATATATATATATACATACATCTCTTTAATTAATTTCAATATACTTCAACTTATATACATCTCTTTGTATATTATAGGTTCATGAGTTATTCAAAACGGTCAGTGAAAAACAAAGCTAGAGTTGAGGGATCAATTTGTTCATCTTACCTACACCGTGAAACAACACACTTTTGTTCTCATTATTTCAACAATGAAACATTGTCACCAGTTAACGGAAGAAACGCTACTGATAGTGTTATACGTCATCCACATGCTTTATATGTTTTTTGCTTGTCTGGTCATCATGCTGGTAGGGATTTTCCGATTTTCTGGCCAAGCGACAAAGTATTTAATGTGCCACATGTTCACGTTTTGATTAATTGCACTGAAGTTAAACCATACATTGAGTATGTTTCAAATTCCTCTCCGATCTTATTAAATAATTATATTTTATTATATGATTAAATTGATATTCACCATATATATGGTCATCGATCAGGGCATTTTTAAATATGGGACAATCATCTGATGATATACATTCAAATTTCCCGTCATGGTTTCAACAACAAGTGCATCTGGAAGAACAAACTCCTATCAACATCCACTTAAGGCACTTATCTATGGGCCCGAGTAGAAGTTTCAAAGAATGACACACCTATTACATCAATGGATACAAATTTCACACTGAATCTTGGACTGAAGGAAAAGAAACAATTAACAGTGGAGTTTGTATGAAGAGTGTCTCTGATAGTGGCGTAGTAGAAGATTTATATGGCATAATTGACCATATTTATGAAATTGACTACACGTTCCTAGATTATGCGAAAAAAGTGGTGTTGTTTTACTGTAAGTGGTTTGATCCTTCTAGCAGAGGAACTAAAATTAATTTCATATCCAATACTGTAGACATTCGAATGAGCAAAAGATATCCACGGTTTGATCCATTTGCCATGGCCCATAATGTAAGACAAGTGTATTATGTTCATTATCCATCAACTGTCAGAAGCAAGCAAGGTTGGTGTGCTGCAATCAAAACAAGACCAACGAGTGGAATAAAAGAAGTTGAAACAGGTCAAAATGAAGAAGTTGCATTTCAAATGGATGAAATGTCAAATTTGGATCATGTGATTGGAGATGAGACTATTAGTCAACTTTGTAATGAGTCACACATTGGAGAAGAAGTTGATGAACAAGAACTAGATGAATTAGAGAACGATGAAGGCAATATTGACTTAATTCACTCATCAAATGAATATACTGATGATGAAGAAGACCAAGACGAAGACAATTAATTAATTAGGCATTATATATATATTTGTATGGATATCGATATGTATAATATTATATATTTCTTTATTTATGTGAGTGTTAAAATTTATGTATTGTATTTATTTATTTATTTATGTATATTCCTTTATTTCATTATTATTTATTTATTTATGTATATTCCTTTATTCAGGAGGATCAGGAGGACCAGGAACGGCGGCAATACAAGGAATATCCAAAACATCACGTGGTAAGAAAAAAGTTGATAGACCACGTGTTGTTAATGACCCATCTCTCATGCCGATGCCGACCATTGGTACTAGTGGTGGAGGTATTCCTTTATATCCGGAGGTCTCAGTAGAGCCTTATACGTTAGACGAAATAATGGAACCCGGATGTGTTGATTGCTACAACTGCATTGTCATAATTCCAAAAGGAGATGGGTATGTAAACTATGATTGTTAAATATTTTATTATTGCATATCATGTTACATTATTTTATTAATTAATTTTTATATTTAATTTGCATGTAAATTTTGAAGATATCTTCCTTTTAAACAATCTGCAAAGGCAATTGCTGAAGTCATACAAGAGAAATACAAAAAACCATGGTTGTCTTGGGGTGAGATTAAAGAGGATAAGACACCTCAATTTAGGGAAGTTGATCAGTTTCTACATTGTTTCAAAGTAAGTGATTACATTGTTTTATTTAAGTACTAATTAATTATATATATATTTGATTGCTTAATTGAATTATATTTTTAATATTTTTTAAATTTAAACAAACAACAGACTAAATGTACTTGGAAAAGAGAGCATAATGCCGCAGTTATGGCTTCATTTGACCATCGCTTTTCAAAGTGTCTCTCATCTATGTTGTCTTACACACGTAATAAGGGCGAGGAAAAACGACCTAATTGGATTGGTGAAAATGTTTGGACTACTTTGTGGAGTAAGTGGAACACAGATGCTTACAAACAGAAGAGAGAAAAAGCAAAGATTAATATAGCATCTGAGAGGGGTACTAGTACTCATAAGGGAGGTTCCATGTCTGCTGGAGAAATTAAATATTATATGGTAATTAATTATTTATTTATAATATATATCTATTAATATTTATTCAATTAATCATCACATTTCACCATAAACTTGACATTATTTTAATATATATTTTAGGAAAAGCAACTTGGAAGGGAGGTCACTCAGGCTGAGATACATCGATATCTTCATGTTAATCCTCAAACAAATGAGTATACTGATTCGTTATCAAAAACGATTCAGGTAATTATTATATATTGATTATTATATATTTACACCTTTAAGTTATTATATATTACTTATTAACTAATTTAATTTTTAATATAGGAACAACTTGAACATGTCATGAAAGAATGAGATGATCATCAAGCTACTCTTCCTCCTGCTATGGGAGCTACTCCAGATCAGCGGAAACAATATGAGACCGCAAGTTTTATGAACATCAGTGGTGGCAAGTACGAAGGGCGTGTGCTGGGAGCCGGTACTTTATCATCAACCTTTGTGAAAGGTCCAACCGGCTATATTCGGACTGAGACGTCTTCTTCTTATGCTAGTACGGATCGATCTCATCGTCCGGTGCCGATAGATAATCTTGATCAGTTAAAGGAGCAATGGGCAAGTGAGCAAGAAGAAAGGACACAGCAGCTGATACAAGCCGCAATTGATAAATTGAATGAGGAATGGAAACAGAGGTTTCAAGAGCAGCAGCAACAGTTTCAGCAGCAACAACAATTTCAACAACAACAATTTTCATTTGTTCTTGTCTTTCATCAGCAGTTCCCGCCTCAGCCTCAGTACATGCACCAACAACCAATTTTCCAGCAGCAACAAAATTACTCTCAATACTCCCAGCAGCATCAACCGCCTCCAACTTTCCAACAGCAACACCAGCAGGATCCTTCGAACTCTGCCTTCCAGCAACAACAGCCGCCAATGTTTCAGCAACAACAATATTTTCATAATTATCAGTATGCTCCATCATCTTCACATCCTCAACCAGATCATCAAACTGTATACCAACCGACTATGCCAACAGTTGGGTTGATCAGACCTGATTTAAATCAACCTCATCCAGCTAGGGCTCCTCCTTCGACTACTGGTGGTGCCATTGAAGATGAAATTCAATTTCAAAGCATGATGTCTCCTCCAACACAAATGCATAATACTTTTGAAGGACTTCTTTCGTCGGGTATGAATGCAGGGAATAATGATGGTGGGAGTGGAGCTGGTCAGACGAATTATTATGAGGATTGATGTGATCATTTGAAGAATTTCATAATTTATTTTTGGGTTGTATGACATTATTAATGTGTGTTTAATTAATTTCCACTTTGTAAGACATTATTTGTTCATTTTGGGTTTGTAAGACATTAATTGTTAATTTTGGAATGCATGTTTTATTTTATTTTATCATGATTGCTATAGCTAGCTTTAATTATTATTAATATTATGTTTTTATATATAATATTTATTTTAATTTTAATATTTAATATTTAATATTTAATTTTAATTTTATTTAAATTTTAATTTAATTATAATTTATTTATAATTTACATTAATTTAAATTAATGTTTAATTATAATTATTAATTTAAATACTTAATTATTTTATTATTAATAATTTAAATATATTTTTATTAATTTAAATATTTTATAATTAATATTTTATTATTTAAATTAATCTTTAATTTAATTATTAATCTTTATTTTTAATTTAAATATTTTATTTTAAATTTTTAATTATATTAAGATTAGTTTATTATATATATATATATATTAAATTTAATTTACAATTACATTATATTTCAAATTTAATTTAATTATAATTTAAATTTTAATATTATAATTATATTAATTTATTATATATAATATTATAATAAACTATTAATTTTGAAATAAAAATTAATTTATTAATTACGTTGGCATTTGTGGCGGCCAAAAGCCCTCACAAATGTCCAGTCAGCAAGCATTTGTAGCGGCCAAAAGCCCTCACAAAAGTCCAGTCAGCAGGTATTTGTGGCGGTCAAAAGCCCTCACAAAATCCAGTCAGCATTCCTTTGTGGCGCCCAAAAGCCCTCACAAAAGTCTAATCAGGCAAATTCAGCCTGTCCTTTGTGGCGGCCTATGCCCTCACAAAGGCAGACTTTTGCGGCTGCAAAAGCCCTCACAAATGTCTGTCCTTTGTGGCTGCAAAAGCCCTCATAAAATTTTGTGACCAGCTTCTTTGTGGCTGCCAAAAGCCCTCACAAAAGCCACCTTTGTGGCTGTTTTTTGCCCTTTGTGAGGGCCAAAAGCCCTCACAAAATCCATTAATTCTTGTTGTGGAAGATTCTATTGGAAAAGGCTGAAATCGGATCGATTTCGGGACTGGATGTAGGCTGTCAAATTGACGGCTGAACCAGTATAAAATCTTGGTGCAGTATCTTCTAACCCTTTCTCTTTATCTTAATATTTCATGAATGATTAATCTTGTATGCATATGTTAGAAGAATTCTGTCTTGACTAATATTGCTTGAATGGTTGAATTGGCATGTTTGTATCTTGATTAATTTGTTGAACAATTACTGTATCTGTTGCACTCTCTATTAGACAATACTTGTGATTGTGAATTTTTCGTTTAGGAATAATCCTTGGGATTGTGGTTAATAACTTGGTTAATAAATTTGTATTTGTTAAACTGTTTAGCAATCTTGTAAGAATAGTATATACACTTCATATAAATTTTGTTAAACAGAGGTCAATATTCCCTACAGCTTGGACTGGTCTTCAAGCATATTGGGAATGTACATCATTCAAGAACATCTCCAACCAAAATAAGATCAATTGAGCTTCAACAAGAGGCGGGGCTGTCAACACCTCAGGCCGCAAGGCTCATATTGATGTTGCGATTGAGCCCGTACGTATTAAATTTACATTTACTTAAAATTAATACAATTTAATGTTTTGATTTCTAATTCTGAGTTGTGATCCAATAATGTTGATTTTATTTGTAGAGCAATAACCTTCAAAGAGATTTACTTTCAGATGAGTTATTTTTGACAACCCACAAGAGAAAAAATGGGGCTCGGGTTGATAGTCGCGCAGAATCTACCTATGTATGTTTTTTATTTATGTAAATTCTTTATGCAAATTCTTTATATTACAAATCAACCAAAAAATAATATGATGTCATTTATACCAAGAAGAACAATCCCTTTATTACACACTTGTTTGTTTAAATTATTTTAGAAATTTGATCATATATTACGTTATTAATTTATTCCATTTATCAAGAAACATTGAAAAAACAATTGGAGGAAGTACAAACACAAATTGGCGAAACAAGTGAAGAAAGTGGTAAAGAGGTAGATAGAAGGACAATACTTAAGTTTTGGACTGAATCTGCAGGGGATCGCACTCGTAGTCGAGTTTATGGTACGGGATACTTGTCCATTAACATCCGACAGGGGTGTGTATCGCTTATACAACATTCCCAGAATCCTTCTAATTCTATGATTGGGATGTCTTTAGAAGCGGAGAGGGCAGCTAGAAATAGAGCTGAACAAATTGCTCAGGATGCAGTGGCCCAAGCTCAAGTGGCTACCAAGATCGCCGAAGAGGCTAGGGAGCATTCAAAGAAGTTAGAGAATGATTTTGATGCATTAAAGCAATTTTTTAAAGGTAAAATTGACGCTTTAAACCGTCAATCAGCTGGTGGATCGTCTACTGCGAGTCATCCTCCTTCGCATCCTCATTACAATCATAATTTGGACGACGTGTCGCTTGACGAACCTTAATATCATAGTTATGCTTACTTTTTGAAGTAATTGGTTGAGAATTATGTATTAGGTAACTTTGTTAAAATTGTTATTCGATACTATTTGTTATTTTATAGTTTTAGAACACATGATATTTTGTTATGTTATTTAATAATTTGTGCGTTTGTTATAATCTCAATGAATGACTTTTAATGTTTATTAGCAACCAATTATATTATTAAAAAAAATGAAATTCAGCAAAGCAGGGGCTAAAAAAATTTAAAATTATAAATTAAATAATTTTGACTTTAGCGTCGGCTATTCCGACGCTACTTTATCAGACTTTAGCGTCAGCCGCTCCGACGCTATTTTATAAATTCAGTTGACTTTCATTTTGATATTAGCGTTGGGCCTCCGACGCAACTTATTTTGTTGACTGATGTTTCTTGCCCTTAGCGTCGGCCTTGCGACGCAACCATTTTGCGCACGGGTGACGTGACAATTGACATTTTTAGCGTCGGATGTTTTAAAGTTACACATAACATCGGTGTAGCGTCCGCCAAGCCGACGCTAATATAGTATCGGATGGTATTTGTCCAACACTAAGAATTAGCTTCGACCGTTTTAGCCTAGGTCCGACCCCGACGATAAATCGACGTTAGCGTCGGCTTTTGTCCTATTAGCGTTGGCTTTGGACCGACGCTAAATCCTGTTTTTCTAATGCTGTAAAAAAAAGTAAAGTATTAAATAAATATGCATCATCATTATTGTCTATTTCTTTTCTATTTCATTCATTTTTCTCCTGAAATTACTATTCATTATGGAATTTTAATTCAAATTAAATTACAATGAAGTAAAAAGAAGAATAAATTAATCACATTAAATTAATTGAAATTCTAATTATTTGAATATGAATCCATATGGAGTACATTGATTCCTACTACTACTATTCAGGACTAAAGTGACAAATGCATAAGTTGATACCAGAATTTTCAACACAAGTTCCAATACCATCCTTAAAGCGTTTACAATTTTTATTGCAACAAGAAAAATCACAATCAGCATTGCATTCTCCATATCCAATGTTGCATTGTCTCAAATGTTGAGTTGTATTTTTTGGAGGCCCACGATCAAAAAAACAAGTACATAGGTTGTGGTAGTAACATGATCCTTTTCCATCGTTTGGGTATTCAACCACACAAGCATAACCACAGTCAAGACCAACACATGAACCCAGAAATTGTGAACATGTACCTTCTACAACTGTTAATTCAACTGTGCTCCCACAAATTACAAACAAAATTGAAGAAAATAAGTTAGGAGGTTATCATTTTTTTTTTTGTTAAATTACCATTTCCTATAGTTTAACTTATTAAAGTATGAAATACATTATATAAATCATTTTCAATGACATTACATATTTACAATAAAAATAACACACACAAATAAATATTTTAGGAGACTGAAATGTCAAACATGCGCTTTTTTTACACTTATCTTCGTAAAATAAGAAAATTTTGAGATTGTTGTAGCCTCTACTTACCTCTGAACTTAGACACGGACATTGATATAATACCAACACAAAAATAAAAATTAATGTAATTAAAGTATTACTATGGAACACCAAAACACGTCTACGAAGTGTCCATATTTAAAAAAGTTTAACTAGTGTCACATTTTAAAAAAACAAAAATTAAGTCCATTTATTTTATGAAAACACATTCAACTTTTATTTTCATGTTCATTATAAATTATTAACAAAGAGATGAAAGATCGGTGAAATGAATAATTGTGATAGAGAAAAGATTGGAAGAAAAATCAAGAAAAAATTATTTTCTGAAACAATAAAAATAATGATTTGATATTTCTAAAATTTTAGAAAATACAAAATATATTTTCAATAATTATAAAAAAAAAATGACGAAAAAAATATTAAATCTATATTCACTTAGTTGAAGTGAAAATAGAATCAAGAAACATGAGAAACTAAGGAAGAATCATAATGGTGGAGAAACTTACCAGCAGCAACTAAAATCAAGAAGACAAAGAAATACGAAGAATTTGGTATGTGTTTTGCCATTAGAGAGTAATTATTTGTCAAGTTTCTTTTGATTTGCTACTCTAGTGTGTTTTGTGATGTTACTGATCAAACAAAAATTGAGAATATATAAGACATGTGATTTGCCTATGGGTAAGAGGTAGTATGAACCTACTTATCATCGGTGATAATTGTTTGTGCTATATATCATTTTTATTTTTTATTTTACCTTCATTCTAGTATGTATTTATTATCCTCAATCTACAATATTTCACAACTTTATTTTTACTTAATGTCAATCAATTTTTACTTCCATATTTCAACATGTATATCATTTTTTTTAATGAAACATTAATCACTCACATTCCCATTTTTTTTTAATAATGGAAGCAATGAAATTTGAACATAAGACTTCATGTTATTCAAACCCATTACTATTAGACAAATTCTTGTGGCTTAAATGATGAGTCTTTTACCCATGAGCGAAGGGTAGTGTGACAATGGTGTAGTTTTGGACTACTACTTTTTAAGCAAAAAATTTATATATTTTCATATTTAGCTAAAAAGTTCAATATAAAAAAGACAATTTTTTCATTTAATTGGTAAATTTATTCATCTTATTTTAATTTTCTAATATGTATAGCAACGACAAAGAGAATTTTGTTAATAATAAAAATTCTATATAAAATAATACTCATAAAATGGGAAATTAATGTTTTTCAAATAACTTAATTGTTAACATTAAAAAAGACTTTGCTAGTCTACTTAATACAATATCAATTATAAATAAATTTGATTCTTTAAAACATCTTCAAATTAAACTATTTGAAATAACTATTATTTTTTATTTCTTTTGCTCTTCTTTAATTTATATTTATATTCTTTTTTTTTTCTTT
>JBBPBT010000420.1:2241027-2255149 GCA_037974875.1 Cicer bijugum | reverse complement strand
AAAAATTATTTAACCTTTTTTTACACACTATGATATGATATATTATATTATATTTAAATAATAAAATTATCACTGTGAATTAACAAAAATAATAATAATTTATTTTAATAAGTAATGATATAATTTTAAAAAAAATTAATTGACACAACTTAATAAAAAAAAATTCAATTTTAAAAGATATTATATGAGTAACTAAATAATATAATATATATATTATATGTAAATAATAAAGTTATGCTTATAAGAAAATTATTTTTTAATTTTTTAAATACAATTAAATTAATAATCGTATTTATATAATTTCAATTGTAATTTTATTTTTAAATATTCTAATTTTAATAATATTTAACTTTTAGATTATATTAAATGATAAAAATACCTTTGTGATAAAACTATCCATTTTTTTAATATTGATTGTTAATATATTTTTTTAATGTCAAATTCTAATGGCGACTAGCGAGAGATGTTGGCTAATGTTGTTGACGGAAAAGATAGACAACCGTTGACCGTTGACCGTTAGATTAAGTCTTAATAGATTAATATTTTATGTCATTATGACATTATGGTATTATTTTGGATATTATAAGATTATATATGAATTTATTTTATTAGTAATTATAATTATTGTTAGTTAATGATAATTTAATTTTATTATACTAATTAATGGTTATTTTAATTGCAAATAGTAATTTTGTGTTAACTTTTAATTATATAAACAATTATTTGAATTATATAAATGGTTCTACAATTGTCGTAAATTTTTCAACACAAAATACATTTGAATTGATCAATTTTAATTAGTACTTTTAACCTATTTGAATGAGTATTTTAAATCTATTTAAATACATGACATATTAACACAAGATTATTATTTATTTTAATGTAACAAAATAGCAACTTATACATTAAACACGTGAATACAACTTGTCAATTTATTTGAACTAATTCTTGCCAATGTCAGTGGTATCATCAACATCATCTAGACCAGTCTTATCAACACAAATGAATTTTGTAGGTTGTTCATTTAGTTCTTTAGGTCTAATATAAATACACATCATATCAAAAAAAGAAAACTCTTGAGATATTTTGCTTTCTTCTTGTAGTATTATCGCCATTATGGAGTTGTAACGTGTAATGGACAACATTCCTTCATATATGCATGTGAAAAATAACTACTTTTCACAAATTTAATACACAAAACTCTTGAATTCTTTGGTGAATGTGTTAGCACTAGAATGATTTATAGAACAAATTTCTTACCTTGATTGATGTTAGCAAAAAGTTTTTTTTTTTTGAACAATTTAATGCATTAATAATTTAATTAAGTATGAAAAAAAAATGTTAGAAGAAAGACTACAATTAGAGGAAACATCTAGGATAAGAGGAACCATCTCATATCAGAAATTGTTAGAACAAGGATGACAATAAGTTAGAAGAAAACCCATAATTATAGGTAACATCTTTGATAAGAGGAAACACGTCCACTAGGATATCACCAGAAGATGTGACCAAAAGAGAGGAAATAATCAAAAGCAAACATATCATAGGAAAAAGACACGTTTGTAGATGTTTTGATCAATATGCGCTCATGAATGAGTCCAAGCATCTAACTCTGATTTACTATGTTGACTCTGGCCAACAATTCAACACCAGAAGATGATTGAGTTTGACTCTAAACTTCACACAACTTTTGACTCTGATTTTTAGACTCTGTCTCCAACTAAAGCAAATGTCTAACTATGAAGAAAGTCAATGCCTCTGATAAAAATTCAACGCTATGAAAAAGCCAATGACTCTATCTCTGATAAAAGTCACGACTCTAGAAGCTAACTCTGAAGACACGTTCTACATACGATTTAGAAACATAATTTGATGAAAGCTCATTGCCTCAGACTCTTTGATACAAAAGATTCAAATTACCAAGCAATTATTTTTGTTCATACTTGAATGGAATAAAGTGCCCATATAGTTGCATTCTTAATTGCACCGAATTTAATATTTGATCAAATAGAAATAGTCCAATTTAATTCACGACAACATATTTGTGCAATCAAAAATAGAACATCCTAAAATCAAAACAACAATTAAGAATTGAATTTCAATAATCGTCAAACAACAATAAAAAAATTCAAAGCAACGGTCGACTAAACATTTGGACAAAAATCAAAGCAACGATCATTATAACTTGAATGCAATAAGAAAGATTAGAATATTAAAGTAACCAAAATTAAATTATTTAAATTATACAAAGCAACAAGAACAAAAATAATATATGAGATGAATATCATTCAATCGATCAATAAACACCTAGACTTTATTTAGCACTTAATTGTAATATCATTCTAGTTGTCTTAAGTTTGTGAGAAATATTGTAACCATCCCTTAGTGAGAGTAACCTCATAAAAAAAAAAGCTAAACACTTGTATAACCTTGCCCGAAAGTGGCTGTAAATCCTCAACGACTTGTGGTTATCATGTTGGATGTTGAGAAGACTTAATGTGTGAAGTTAAGTGGTTGTAATTTGGGTTGAATTTTTATATTAAAGTGTTCAAGGTGAAGAGAATAGAAATAGCTCATAATTTATTTAAAAACCAAATAAACAATTCAATCCCTCCCATTTCTTGTGTATTTTCACCTATATAATGACCTTGTAGAGGAGAACATGTTCAAGAAAAACCAAATATAGTTAATAAAACCAAAAATCTATTATAATATTATGCAATAAGATAACTCATATTTAGAATTACCATCCACTTTTCCTTAGGTGTGTTTCCCCCTTGTGTAAAATACAAAGCTTCTATGATATGTTTCACTCGTTCTTTGAACCAGATATTTTGACATAATCTCTACTACTAGTGTTTACTTATTTAATTAGATCAAGACAAATAGTAGGGCCAAGCTTCAACATCATTACCTTTTAGTACAAAAATAACACAAAATCCTCAATTACAATACCTAGTATCATCAACAATGTTGTTAATACATGGATGTATAAAAAGTGACATCTCATCCAAATAGATTATGTTGCACAACAATGGATTAGGTGACAGATTATCAAGACATGCACTATTTCTACTTGGAAATAATCATTCAGTGTGCTCAAAGAAAGATGGTGAATATTTAGTTGAAATTCCAACTTTATTGACTGGAGTAGACATACATTTCTTTGGTGCATTTTTTTTTTACTTTCTCCGCAAGTGGATTTAGTGTTGTCGTTTCTAGAAAAGTTATTTCACGCAATTGCTCATTGATATATATCTTCATATTGCAACCAATACTGCTAAAGTGTTTCAGTAAAACATGGAAACATGTGGATGAACTTTCTTTAGTGATAGTGTAAACAATAACAATTTAAAACATAATGATTCAAAAATAAAACCTAAATTGCTTCACATTCTTGTAAATTGGAAACATTTAGAAGAGCACCATTTGGGATACTATCCTTATCAAACCACAATCGCTTCTAGTGAATGTGAACTTCGTTCAAACAAATAGGTAGATCCTGCATTATCTGCCTAGCAATAATGTGAGCATATGCAAGGTTGTATGTTCTTATGATTTTATAACCACATTTAGAACTATAAATACCACACTTATCTTCTCGTTTTATTTCACATGCAATAAATTTGAGTGCATTCTTGGAAATATTTCTAACCAAATTGAAGTAGAATATGTTTTCTCTATATTTGTGGTCTAATATAATCATACTCTTTTGAAATAACGTTTGAATCTCACTATGCTGCAATATTATGATGTTGTTTATTAACATTCAACTCTTGCACAAATCATCCATACTATCTATCAAATACCTCTACTTCAACCTGTTGTGAGCAGATTCAACTCTGTTTGTGGTTGTATTTCCAATGTGCGTTAGGCAATTTGTCTGTGTACTTACTAGTTTCTTTTTCACCAAATCAATATAGTATTTTTCACATAGTTGAGGAAGTTAGGAAAATTTGCACACACATTTATGAATTTTTGAACTCAATCAATATATGTTTCAAAATCGACTCCAACGTCCCTTGCATTCATGATGGTATTCCATACTTCTTTTGTTTTGTCATATATGACTTTGACATTCAACTTACACTGGCTCTCACATTATTTGAAATGAGATACAAACACAATAGAAAAGTTGCACTCGAGAAAACTTTAGCAACAATGTTCATGACACATCTTTATAGTCCAACTAACTTTACACAAGCATATACAACCGAATACGCCATTTCAGTAGACGTGACACAAAAAAACTCAAGTAAAGGTAAGCGATTCTTGTTGGTTTTATATTTTAAATCAATCACCAACACAAACGAAAAAGTATTAAACAACTTGATGGATTCGGGATAGACCTAGAAGATATATTGGATTATGTTAGAATCACCAATTACTCTACATTATATGTTGTATTTTTATCTTAGACTCTTATAAACTTGTTGCATAGGTGACATGCATTATAAATATGCTTGATAGTAATCACATTGCCAAGCATTCTTTTTTTCAAAGTCATAATAATTTCTTAAGAAGGACTATGTTGCCTATTATTTCAATAACAAGTTTTCTTTCTTATGTGTTATTTCATCAGATGTTTTATGTTTAGGATGACCTTATAAATTTAGTCATCTCATGATTGTGTATTCCACAAACTATGGTAAGTTTTCATACAATAGAGCACAAAAGATAACCACACAATATGAATGAACAATTACTTTTATGGATCACTTATCTTGACGTTTAAATACCTTTTTGTATTATTTATACACACCATCAATTTCACATCCCAATCCAATAAATTATTTTTTTCTACTTGACCCATAATCTGACTTAGTAGTAATAATAACAAAATATATCTTGAGGATTTCATCTCGAATCCCCTTCAAAAGGTCGTCTCTAGATTGAAATTTCTTATAAGTAGTGAAGTTTTGAGTAAAATCGAGAGATTTGAAAACCAATTCAAAAATATGAGGTTACATATCAGTAGAGGGTTATCAAGTTTCAAATCAACAAAAGGATTATCACTTTTCAAATCAACAAAAGGATCACCCATACTAGAAATGGTACAACAAGTAAATGGTAATCTGACAAGTTTAAATTAGTAAATTAAATTTTCAATAAATTAATTTTTATAAAAAAATAAATATCACCCCAAAAAAATTAGGGTTTTTCTTCATACTAAAATACATGTAAGCCTTCATCCCCTTCTTCATCATCTTCAATCCCATAAATCTCCAATTCTTTTTTTAAGATTCAAATAATTCTTCAAATCCATAGGAATGACTTAGGATATATAACATTCTCCATATAAAACTCAGAAAATTGAGATCTTGAGGCTCCATTTTATGGATTAGGTGGGTTACTAGGAACAATTTCTCCCTATTTTTGTATTTTTCAAACCATGATCTCATGGCTCCCTTTATGTAATTTGTGTGGTCCAAATAAACCTGAATTATGTTGCAAAATATTGTCCACCAGCTTTATAGGTCACTAACAATTACGATCATCACAAACGTCCTCTTTTTCGTCTCCCTACCGCTCTCAAAAACGTCCTATTTTTCGTGTTATGTTGACTCCAAAGGGAAGTATGATGTTATAATTGTTGATTCCTTAAATCATGTGGGTGAGTTGTAACACCTCGAGTTTTAACAGCGAGAGTGTATTTTTTTTTTTTTAAACAAATTCATAAAAACAAATAAATAAATAAGGAAATACCTTTGGATAAATATTTAAGTCATAACACAACGACAAATATGTCAACATAATTTACAAGCAGCGGAATAGTTTTTGAAATACGAATCCAAAGTATTTACACATCAAAAAGTGGTACATCGAACCCATCAATAATAAAATTTGAAGTTGACAATATTGGTATAGGTACAGTCTTCCAAATTAAAATAGACACATCCCAAAAGAAAGACATCTAGTCCCTATACGTCAACCTAATCTGATCATACTACAAAAACTATACAACCCGAGTGATCTCCACGCTCCCCGCAAGATCCTCCTAACACAGCTCAAGTCAGGTGTGTCCAACTACATTTCCATCCACAGGGTACTAACCTGTAGGATGGTCCTGGTTCTCATCTAAGGGCAAAGCCCAGATTTCCACAATAGTTGTAAAGGGTCACCAACCGAAATTAACAATTAACACATAACATTTAAGTTTTTAAATGCACAAAATAACCTTTCAACTTAGCATGCACCTTAAAAGGGTTTCCATATGCCAAACATGCATAAACAAGGTTGAAAAATGAAGTTTTTAACAAAACAACAATGTTGTATTCGAATACAACATCTCTGTAATCGAATACAAGACTGTTTCAGCATTCAGCAGCAAAAACAACATGTATGTATTCGAATACAACCTTCTGTATTCGACTACACAACAAGTCAGTAGCAAAACAGCATGTCTGTATTTGACTGCAACAGTCTGTATTTGACTACACAGTAAGTCAGTGGCAAAAACAGCATGTATGTATTTGAATACAGCCTTCTGTATTCGAATACACATCAGACAGCAGCAGAAAAATAGCATAATTCAGTAAAATTCAGCATTTTTAGAGGGTTCGAAACCAATTAACACTTACACACAAATCCAAACAATCACACTTAGCAATTATAGCACAATCACCACGACATCTTGAGTTTCGAAATAGTTTTGCAATCAATCACGCTTACACACAATTCCAAAACATAACACTTAGCAATTATAGCACAATCACCACGACAACTTGAGTTCAAACACTCAATCATAATCTTGAATCAAACACGACTCGTGTGCCAAACACCCTAATGCAATGCGTATATGCCAAAATGCATGGACTCAGAATTCCAAACCAAAACCCTCCTTGAAGGGTCGTAAATCATAATTGTACCGCCTATCACAGGTCGAAGTACTAAATTACCGAGGTGTCACCTATCACGGGTCAGCACGATTTACTAAAAACGTAAATCGTAAATGTACTGCCTATCACAGGTCGAAGTACTATTTATCGAGGTGCCACCTATCATAGGTCAGCACGATTTACCAAAAATGTGCAGTCTATCGCAGACCTTACACGACGCGACAATCCCTGCAAGGATAAGATGAACCAACAAATCACATGGAATCATCTCGTGGCCCATCCAGTCACCACTATCACCATGGCCCATCCGGTCGCCATGTACTATGAAATGCATGAGCATACTCTGACTCTATCCACGACAATCGTTAAGTAAATGCAGATATTAAAAGATTCCCCATTTTTAATACTCATTTAACTCTAACAATTTTCACGACAATCATTAAGTAAACGTAGATATTAAAATATTCCCCATTTTTAATACTCGTGTAACTCTAATGATTTTCAAATTCCATACAGAGCATACTCAGACATATTCTCAAATTCAATCCACAATTCACACCAAATCACATCAATTCATTTTTCCACAAAAATCCACACAAACACATCTCAAAATTTATAATATTAATCATGAACACGTCAAACACGACAAACACAAAATTATCACAATCTACCACGCAAACACATCAAATTTCATTTCCTCAAAATCACACATAAATGAGTTAGATTCATTTTCCACGAAACACTCATCAATATCACCAAAACTCAACTCTAAAATTTCACCCATAAAAGCATTAAATTCATTTTCCCCAAATCAACACTTAAACCCTAACAGAATTATTTTCCACACAACCACAGATAAGTCCCTAAATGGAAACTAAAAGTTTGGAAGGAACCCTTACCTTAACGCTAGCTTTAACGAGCGATTACGGTACCGCGAGTAATTCCAATAAAATCTCCATTCGCGACGTCGCTTCCAAAGTTAGTTCACTAGCACCGTAGCGTGGTGGTGAGCAACTTTTCCCGTCTATCTCTTCGCGAAACGAAGCTTAGATCTAGATGAAACGTGGAGGTTTGCGTTTAACGGTTTTGAAAACCCCTAACACCATTTTTCTTCGTTTTTGAATCAAAGAGGAAGAATGAAGTTGAGAAATCCTTGTCTTCTCACCCACCAAGCCTTGGGTTCCTTTTCTTGAAGCAAAAGAAAGAAAAAGAAAATGGAAGGAAGTAGGAAGAAGAAGGGTTCGCGAGAATGGAGAGAGATGTATTATTTTTCCCTCTGTTTCTGTTTTCTTCCTTTTCTAACTTCTTTCTAACATATATATATATATATATATATATATATATGTATATATATATATATTATAATTAAAATCAAACCCACAAATATCTAACAACTCTTACACACATCACTTCACTCACATCTCAAACCATTTTGATAAAAATGTCTACTCTCGTCGCAACTCAATTGATAGATAAAATTTTCTGCAACCAGATATATTTATAACAAAATTGTCAGATATTAAATGCTTCGTAACGTAAATAAATTATTCTCCGACAAATAATTTTAATCGGGGCTCCAAATATATTTTTGGCATTAAATTCATTAAATACCAAAATACAATGATTTGACTAAAAAACCTCAGAGTTCAACACTAAAATACCCTAAAATAATATAATTTGGGATTTAAAAATTAAGGGTCTTACCTTAGTCATTTGAATTCAAAATGGTTTAAAAAAATGGTTTGTTTGTTATATTCAGTAAATAATGCATATTATTGGAATTAGAAGTAAATAGAGCATGTTATTTTGAAAATAAAAAAAAAAATAGTGTTTTTGCGGATGAACTATAATTTATCACCCCTTTAAAAATTGTTTAACTTGACCTGAACTCTTATTTCTCAATCTAATACATTATTGTATATCAGAGTTGTTCTGTACTTGGTGTTTAGCCCTCATTCATGAGAAAATTCCAGTGATAATTTATGTTATTTCATTGAATAATATGATATGGGTTACATGCAATTTTGATTTGAGTTTTATCTTTTCTTTCTTATTATTTTGTTTGCTGGTATAATGATTAACTATCTATGTGTGCATCTATATTACAAGACCACTTTTTTTATTTAGGAATTGATAAAGGTAGCAACATAACTTATATGTAATATTCAAAAACCGATAAAAATTTGAATTGAAGAGAAGATGGTTAATTAATTGTTGGCTAAGGCTAAAATATTATAATGAATAATGTTTTTGGTTATTCAAAAAATGCAAAATATTCACTTTCTGAGTTGCTGCTTCTTTGTTCTTCATATTCGTTTACTTGTTGAAGATAAGTTAATTTAGGTCACTGTGTATAGTTAGTTGTAATGAAATTAGGTAAATATATTATAAAATATATTTAAAAAATAAAGCGAAATAATATTTTAGACCAAAAGGAGTTGCAATGTAAATTTTATTTTAGTTGTCATTTTCAATTACTTCCAAAAGAGTTGAACCCTTTAGTTAAGACTTAGAGTTCAAGCCATTGAAAAAAACATATAAGAAATGACACTGACCAACCTAAGCTTTGTCCATATGACATCAGTTTAATCCCCCTCTAATGGAAAAGGTAGACAAGAAGGGAGGTGCCTTTACTCCAATAAATATTCCATCTCTGGACATGCTGTATACTTAAATTGTGATCTCAATACACAAGATTGTAGACTTGTAATAGAACTTCAAGCTCTAATTAGCCTACAATTGTTAAGTTCTTCCAACAGATAGATGGGGTAACATTAACTTTCAAAAAGAATACTAAACCCAAAGACAACTACTGAAGTTATTAAAGGACTTCTATTCAATGTACTTAATAGATTATTAATAGAAAATAATGAAGACAGTTGGCCATCACTGTTAATTGGTTTCAATTTCAAAAGGGCTGAATGGAACATTACAAATTAACTAAAGCATTATATAAGAATGCTTCCTATATAATTCAAATTACATGAGTTATGCTACTATCAACACTATACACTGTGTTTTATATGTATCTTTGATTTGCAATTTTTATTTTTAGAAGTTGAATTTCAAATGCTACTTAGAAGAGCTACGTGTTAGTGATACATGTTCCGGTCTCGGTTACTAATATGTTTACATCTGCTGTTGATTCTTGAAGTAGACTTAGGCAATACTCAATTTTCTTCTTCTTCTTGGTAGATATTGGATTTTAAAAGTTGTTAAAAAAATTTACCTCTGTTGTTTACCATTGTGTTTTACCTGTTGAAATTTGAGTTTAAAAAACTATTTAAAAATCACAATTTATACCACTAAAGATATTATTGGGTTGAGTCGCGGACTAGGTCGCTCTCTTTAAGACGTTTCGCGGCACTGCCCAAATTGTGCAAGACAGACTATCAACCACGAAGTCCCCAGGAGAAAACAGCCCAAATCACTATATCGGAGTTCTATTGCACTGTAGAAAACCGTTCTAGAATTACACCCTAAATATGACGCTTAAAGTCACTCTTAATATGACGGTTAAAGTCACTCTCAATGTGACGATTAAAGTCATTCGGAATATGGTACTACGACCACTCATAACTACGGCATAAAGACCGCTCTAAAAACAAAAGGACTACGGCATAACGACCGCTCAAAAAAACGAAGGGACTACGATATAACAACCGTTCTAAAAATCGAAGGGACTACGGCATAACTGCCGCTCTAAAAACAGAAGAGACTACGGCATAATAGCCGCTCTAAAAAACCGAAGGGACTGCGGTATAATAACCGCTCTAAAAAACCGAAAGGTACTGCGGCATAATAACCGCTCTTAACCGAAAGGGACAACGGTATAATTACCGCTCTAAACCGAAAGGGACATAAAGAAAGGGGAGAAGTGGCTCGAAATTTGGCGAGCAGAATATAAGAGGGAGAAAAGATAAAGTTGGGAAAAACATCTAACTTTGGTGTACTTTTCACAATAGTTTGATGCTCATTATATAGTGATGGAAGTAAACTCACATTTCTTTTCTAAGCAATATGGGACTTTAGTATGTATAGATTTGAAACTACTCAAAATACTAGAGTTTTTCAATGTGGGATTTCAAAATTATTTATTTTCAATGTGGGACTTAACAAGTTTCTTTCCACTTAAATTTACAATAAAAATTTCTTTCCAATGTGGGACTTCAACAAATTATTAAATTCACACTATAACATACTTTTTTCCAACAATCCCCCACTTGAATTTAAAAAAATGTTTCTAAAATAACGTCAAACGCTTCTTTAAGATCGTGCATAGACAAATGTGTCTCTTGACTTGAACCTTTGCATAGTAAGTAAGATTCAAATTCAACAAGAGTGACTCGTAGTCTTGAACTCTATCTCTGACATCAAACTCACACACAACCTTTTCATAGGGTGTATTTTCAAAAGCCCGTGCATCAATGGCCCTGCACGTGTATCCCAATATAGTGAACGCTCTAGGAATTCTGCCTCGAAATTCCATAGGAAGTGGCCCCCACTTCCACATTCACTTAGGTGAGTCTATTAAGAGTACTCCTGTAGCTAGGTACTCCCTCCATGTAGAGTATAGATCTCATTAAGAGTTTCTATTACCTTATCCTATCATCGCTTCAGGAATTATGTTTTTTAATTTATAATAACATGTTCATCTTATATCACTCCACGACTTGTTATTACCCATAGAATCTAATTCTTGGGATCTCCAGTCTTTTAGGTCGGGTTACCATCATGAGTGAATCTATAGACATTAGTCTCATCCTTTTGGATGTATTTATGACTTTCTCTGTAGCTAATCCTTTCGTCAAAAGATTTGTCAAATTCTCATCAGTGCATACATGATCCACTATAACAACTCATTTAGTAAATAACTTTCTAACAATGTTGTGCTTACGACAAATTTGTTGTCTCTTATCGTTGTAATAACGATTCTCAATTTTCGCAATAGTCGCGGTACTATCGCAGTGGATCAACACATCTGTCATAGGTTTTTCCCATATAGGGATCTCTGCTAGCAAGCATCTCAACCAGCTTGCTTCACTAGCAGTAGCAGTAGCTAGTACTATCATTTCAGACTCCATAATGGACTGAGCCAATATCGTTTGTTCTTCGATTTCCAAGATACAACACCACTCACTATATTAAAATATAGCCATCAATTGTTTTGGAGTCATCTAATAAGACGTTCCAATCAACAACATTGTATCCTTCAAGGACTATAGGAAATCTTTGATAATGTAATCCATGACTCATGATCATTTTAAGGTATCTCATGACCCTCTCAATAGTGTGTCAATGCTCTATACTAGGTCTACTAGTAAACCTGCACAACAATCCCACGACGTAGGAAATGTCGGGTATAGTACCATCAATGGCATATCTGAGGCTGCCAATGATACTCCCATATTCAGTTTGTCTAACACATTCACCAGTGTTCTTGATAAGTTTCATACTTGGATCGTAAGGTGTGCAAGCAGGTTTACAGTCAAAATAATTATATTTCTTTAGGATATTTTCATCATAGTGAGATTGATCCAAAAAAATTCTCTTTTCTGACCTAGTAATCTTGATTCCTAGGATTACATTTGCTTCTCTGAGATCTTTCATATCAAAGTTGTTACACAACAATGATTTCAAAATGTTATAGCATGAAAGTTTGAATCAAATATAAGTATGTCGTCTACATAGAGACATATGATAGTGCAAATGCCATTTTCAAATTTGTAGTAAATACATTTGTCACTTTCATTCACTTTAAACTCATTCTATTTAATCAAGTTATCAAACTTTTCATGCCATTTCTTAGGAGCTTGTTTAAGACCATATAGAGATTTATCTAACTTATAGACCTTGTCTTCTTGTCCATGAATTACAAAACCTTCAGGTTGTTTCATATAAATTTCTTCTTCTAGGTCACCATTAAAAAAAGGTTGTTTTAACATCCATCTGGTGTATCACCAGGTTATGAATAGCTGCAAGTGATATAAGCACTCTAATGGATGTTAGTCTAGTAACTGGTGAGAAAGTGTTGAAGAAATCTATATTTTCTCTTTGTCTAAAACCTTTGGCTACAAGGCGTTTCTTGCACTTATCAATAGATCCATCGGTTTTTAGTTTCTTTTTCAAAATCCATTTACAACCTATTAATTTGTAACCAGGAGACAAGTCTACTAAATGTAAGGTCTTGTTAGACTATAGAGAATCCATTTAATCATTTATAGCTTCTTGCCTTAGATCTGCATCCAATGATGACAGAGCTTCTTTAAGATTTGCAAAATCCTCTTCTAAATTATAGACCATATAATCTGGTCCATAATCTTTAGCAACTCTGACTCTCTTACTTCTTCGAGTTTCTGTTTCACCTTGTTTGCGGCTTTCAACGCTTCTTGTAACAGGAATGTAATTTGGTTCGCTGCCCCCACTATTTTTCCATTTCGCAGAGAATTTATTTTCATAGAAGTCAACATCATTTGACTCTATGATCACTTTTGCATTTAGGTCATAAAACCTATACGTTTTGTTCTTTACCGCATACCCAATGAATTCTCATTCATAGGTTCTATTGGTGTAACATCCTCTAAAAAAAATAAAATAAAAAATCAATCAGAAATTATCAATATTAATCAATATTAAAATACGGGTGATAATTATTTGTCTTATTCGACTTACATTAGTTGATACAGTTGTTACTAATAATTATTTAGTAGTAATTAGCAATGTACTTGAAATATGTTTCATTTCACCCCAATTAAATGTAGTAAGTAATAACTAAGCTTATATGTTATATTTTATTTGTAGATTATAGTGAGTGACTCTATGTTATTGTCGTCCATAATTGAATGCTAAATGTGATATGCGTTTTAAACTCATGTTATAATCCCTATCATGCTATGCAAGTGATTTCTGATATGTTGTACTTAAATAAATTATGAATACCTTCAACATGTTTATTATATCTTTGGAGACTAAGTTTCGATTTTGACTGCGGTAATTTAGATATTTGTTTGCTTATTCGTCATTACAAATTTTGAGGACGAAATTTCTGTAAGATGGATAGAATTGTAACATCCCAAATTTCATGATAAACTATTTTATTAATTAAATAAGATTTTAAAGAAATAAATTTGGTGTTAAAATTATTTTAGAATATATGTTGATTAATTTTATGATTACTTCTCCTTATATGTATGAGTTTCTTATGGTTTGATAACCATATATATTTGATTTTATGAGTAATATAAATTATAAATATTATATTTAGTTATTTAATTTATTTAAAA
>JBBPBT010000420.1:2205588-2240859 GCA_037974875.1 Cicer bijugum | reverse complement strand
AATAAATTTGTAGATAGTTATATTTTAATTATTTAAAACTATTTCATATTTTAATTATTTATTTTATAATTAATGGTTTTGAGATGGTAGTAATATTGTGATTAATATCTTTATTTCTATATATTTTCTATGATATGATGGTTTTAAACATATTTATTCGGATTTAGTAATAAATATAAATTATTTGTGTTATATTTAATTATTTTATTGTTTTGACTATTCCATAATTATGGTAGTATGTTATGTGAGTTTATTGTAAAATAGTATAGCAATAATTGTAGTTAATATTGTGAATGAGTTTTTGATATTAATATATTTTCAAATAGTAATTAGTTAAATTACTTTTTATAAATATTAGTTTTGAAATAGTGGTAAAATGTTAGTATTGAAATTGTGTTAAAAAAAATTAGTTTTAGTAATTGTTGGATTTATTTAATAATAATAATATTAATAATAAGAATAACAATAACAATAACAATAACAATAACAGTAAGAGTAACAGTAACAGTAACTGTAATAGTAATAGTAACAATATTAATAATAATAATAGAAGTAGTAGTAATAATAATAATAATAATAATAATAATGATAATAATAATAATAACAATAATAATAATAATAATAGTAATAATAATAATAGAATTAGTAGTAGTAGTAATAATAGTAGTAAAAATAATATTGTATCCCTCCTGTTTCTCATTTAGGCCCAACACTAAGAAAAGAATACTGAAACCCTAGCCACTACTACAAACCCTAGTTCACAGAACCTTTTATAAATAAATCAAAAAAATCCAAGCCACCATCACCATCACCTCCTCTTTTTTCGGCATCAAAAGCTTAGAACATTTTTCTTTATGAACGACTTTGTGGGGGCTTAGAGCTTTGTACTAGGAAGGAAAGCGCCAAGGTAAGGGTTTTTCCCACACAGATTATTGTTAGGCCGTTAGTTGAATGACATGAAATAAATAATTGCGATTACTTGTATTTTAAAAGAAATAATTATAGACTAATAAAACCCCAATGTTTTATGAGATTGAATTTAATATTTGACTTCTATGTAGTAAATTATGAAGTTTTATGTGATATATGATCAAAAAGATTTAACTCTTATTATGTATATTGGTTGGAGTTGGAAATTATATTGTTATATATGTTAAGGTGTTAATTTTTATGACCTATGTGATATCAAATTGTTTATCTCTATGTGTATGTGGTGAAAGTCATAATTTTTATCATTATTTGTCTATGAATATGTGATACTCATTATATGGATGTGTGTATGTGTTCTTAATGATGTATGAATGAGGTGATGATTTTAAAAAAAGTGATTTTTGAATGCACATGACATAATTCTTAGTGGGCTGTGTGAGAATATATCTATTTCATACTACATTTTCATGGCATGGCATGTGCATCTTTGTGGAAGTTGCCTTAGTGGCAGGTGTGATTTTCTGTGTGGAAGTTGCCTTAGTGGCAGGTGTGATTTTCTGTGTGGAAGTTGCTTTAGTGGCAGATGTGATTTTCTGTGTGGAAGTTGCCTTAGTGGCATGTGTGATTTTCTGTGTGGAAGTTGCCTTAGTGGCAGATTTATATCCGGATCATGTAGTTCTAGGAGCATTCATCATACATATGTTTTGAGATACAATTTATCGGTTTGTTGGAATATATCTATTTGATACTTTATCTTCATGTCATGGCATATGCATCTTCGTGGAAGTTGCCTTAGTGGCAGGTGTATATCCGGATCATATAGTCCTAGGAGCATTCATCATGCATATGTTTTGATATACAATTTATTAGTTTATTCATTTTTTTCTTTTCAATGGAAGTTTTTGCATTTATGAGTTTTGTGTTATTCTTCTATGTGTCTTGCTTTGGTTTGATGTGGATGATGGAAAAAAATTGACCCTTACAACAATATTTTAGGTACTAATGAGTTCGAGGAGATTCAAGAGTAGTTAATGAGTATTGACGTGTGGCAAACGCGGGGTAAACATGGGTTTTACTTTCAAGACGATTTTGTAATAATGAAATTGTCCAATTATTTTAGTTCTTTTAATCTTTTAGTACTGAAGTGATTCTCTTCTGATACGAATAATCGTTTTCATATTATTTTAGTTTTGAATAAATACTTTCTTAATGATATTAAATAACATGATTGTTACTAATTATGTAAAACGAATAAATGTTAATTATTCAAAAAAACAAAAGATTCATAAACTTTTCTAACAAATAAGTATTTTTTATGTAACGATCTGGATTAAAAATCCGGGGCGTTACAATTGGCGAGTTTAATTTGCACGAGATCGGGAATTCTGACATAAGTCAGACCACCCCATGTTTGAAAATAAAACAAGTTCGATTGTCTTTTCTTCACTATCTCATAAGGAGATGTTTTGTTTTTAGAATTAAGAACTATATTCCAAACATAACAAATAAGCAATATATTTTCCGCACACTAATGAGATGTAACAATATAATTAAGCATACTAGCAACAACTAGTTCAATAAAAGTTATATTTCCTTTCTTTTCAACTTTACCATTCACATCAAGCAATTATGGTGCAGTTGTTCCACATATAATTCTAGACAATTTATAAGGCTTATTTAAACAAACTAGAATCATACTTGGAGCCTTTTAATATTTCTACTAAATTGATTTTCAATTTTAGTTACAAAGATTCTTAACATGTCAAACGTTTCATTTTTGTTTTTCATTTCGTGTTAATTTTCCCATCATGTTCACATATATTAAAGTGTAATAAATCTAAAGACTTAGATTCTCTAACTATAAATTTATGTGAACTCTTTATTATTTTAGTTTGACTACAAAAAATCATATTTTTCAAAATCATTTAACAATAACTTTGGAATTAAACCTAAGTTACTTAATTTTGAAATCAAATGGGTTCATATCACATAGTATAGCATGTCAAAAATTAAAATCACACAACATGTATGCAAAAAGATACATTTTATTGATTTCAATAATCAAACATAAAGAGACATATTAAATTTCAACACTTAATTTAAATATGTCACGAGTAACGTACCTTAATAGATGATCCCATGAGTTATCTTCTGAATTTTACAGGAGTGTGCCTCCACGGATTTGTCGTCAACCATCTGATACTCTAGGTAGCAACTCACTACATATACTCATTCAAAGCATCTCAAATATCTCTACCAGTATTGCTGGAATTGTAGTAGTTATACAGATCATCAGTAACTCCATTAAGAATATAATTCTTATCATTATTTTCCGATGGGTTAATTCTCCAACTTTCTTATCCTTTTTTTTTTGTTTGCTTCAAAACTTAAACAGTTTATTGAAGAGGCAACATAATCAAATCCAGTAATATCTTCGGTTGACATGGCAGAATAAAACTTCTTAAAATTGTTGGAATTTGAGTTTCAAAAACTATTTAAAAAATCACAATTTATACCACCGAAGATATTACTGAGTTGAGTCGTTTCGCGGCACTGCCCAAATTGTGCAAGCTAGACTATCAACCACGAAGTCCCCAGGATAAAATAGCTCAGATCACTGTATTGGAGTTCTACTGCACTGTAGAAAACCGTTCTAGAATTACACCCTCAATATGGCGCTTAAAGCCACTCTTAATATGACGGTTAAAGTCACTCTCAATATGACGATTAAAGTCATTCGGAATATGGTGCTACGACCACTCATAACTGAAAGACCGCTCTAAAAAACGAAGGGACTACTGCATAACTGCCGCTCTAAAAAACGAAGGGACTACGGCATAACTGCCGCTCTAAAAAACCGAAAGGACTACGGCATAACTGCCGCTCTAAAAAACCGAAAGGTACTGCGGCATAATAATCGCTCTTAACCAAAAGGGACTACGGTATAATTACCGCTCTAAACTGAAAGGGACAAAAAGAAAGGGGAGAAGTAGCTCGAAATTTGGCAAGCAAAATATAAGAGGGAGAAAAGAGAAAGTTGGGAAAAACATCCAACTTTGGTGTACTTTTCACAATAGTTTGATGCTCATTATATAGTGATGGAAGTAAACTCACATTTCTTTTCTAAGCAATGTGGGACTTTAGTATGTATAGATTTGAAACTACTCAAAATACTAGAGTTTTCCAATGTGGGATTTCAAAATTATTTATTTTCAATGTGGGACTTAACAAGTTTCTTTCCACTTAAATTTACAATAAAAATTTCTTTCCAATGTAGGACTTCAACAAATTATTAAATTCACACTATAACATATTTTTTTCCAATATTACCTCTATTGTTTACTAAATGTTCTACCTCAAAGGTTTAAAAGAGTACATTTATGATGGTGTTTTACATGCACAAATCTTTTCTTTTTATGGTTTGTCTCTTCAATGACTTGAGTTAAATATCTCCCTCATTTTATATGTCTTTTGTTTTACAAGCAAGAATAGTTCACCCTGATAAAGATCCTGGGAATCCTAAAGCTGCACAAAATTTTCAAGTATGCACTATGAATCCAAGTTTTGGCTTCATAAATCATAAATTAGTTAATATAATTGATTTTATTAGAAAGTCAATTTAACACCTTTCTTTTAATTAGATGTTCACAAACCGGGTAAAGATGAATATTTTATTGTAACTTATGTATGAAGAAATATTATGTCCAATTAAATTATTGTATAAATCTAATTGTTCTAATTAAATACCATACACAACCTATAACCTAAAAGTAATTTATTTATTCATTTATTTAATTTAGGTTTTTGGTTTTTTACTCAAATGATTTATTTTATTTTTCTTCTTGGTAAATGTTTAATTTTAAAAATTATTAATTGTAATGTACAAACTTTGCTTAATGATATTACAAAATATGGATATCTGCCAATGTCGTAGTTGGATGTATAATAGGCTACATCTTAGTCGAAAGGGGGTATACATATGCATTTCTAAAATAGTTAAATGAATTTGTGTCATTTGTAACTCAACAACCACACATATTAAATATAGAAATTAGATGTTTTTGTTCTATTTGCAAAAAAAAAATTTGATTTCTTAGACTTTGAAGTGGTTAAGCTTCATATTTTAAGGAAATGGTTTAAGCATGATTATTGACATTAAACATCTCATGGAGAAAGTGATCCAGAGTTGCATGTAGAAATTAAAAGGAACAATTCTGCACAAGAGCAACATAACAATCATTTTAATAGATTTGAGAGCATGGTTTATGATGCTATTGAACACACTGAGATGGATTAGTCAGGATGTCTGGAATTCCTTATGTGATCATTGGGAAACTCAAGGATTCAAAAAGAAAAGCATACAGGCAAAAACAAATCGAGCATCTGATTGTGGAGGTTTTGGAGGGTCCCTTCACATCGGTGGCTCTATCACCACATCTCAACATAGAGTTAATTTTGTTAAGTTTCCTATCTTTTTCTATATTTTAACTATTATATATGATTTAATATGTAATTGTAATATTTTAACTATTATATATGATTTAATATGTAATTGTAATGTGTGTGATTTGTTGTGTGTAACTTCTATTAATTTTTAAAGAAATGCATGCATTAATTAAATTGGAAACAATGTGTGTGTAGTTCAATGTTTGGGTTGTTGTTTAACTTTTACACAATATAATTATGTTGTGTTAAATTTTGTTTTGCAAATTAATTCTTGTAACTTTGTTTTGTGGATTTCATTTCTATTGTGCAAATTAATATTACATGTTTACGAGTTTTTAATGTTGAGTTTTTATTATGTTGTTAGACAAAATTGAATGACACCCCTCCTAGTCATTTAAATTTGTTTCTCCATACACATAAACATGACAAGGATAAAACATGGGTTGATAAAAGATCGAAATATGTTCATGTAAGAGCTTTCAACTTTAAAGTGTATATTATTATTATTATTTTATGTTGGTTTTATTCTATTTTAGTGTATTTTCAAATATTAATTAGCTTTATATTTATGTTGACAGGAAAAATTTAAACGTAGGTTGGAAGAATTGGCCCAAGAAACAACTTCACTAGGAACTCCTTCACCAAATAAATTAGATGTGTGGTGTGATGATGCAGGAATAAAAATAGGACGAGTATATGATCTTAGAATGGAATCTACTATATTATTAGGGAGACCATATTATCGTGCGTCACATTCTTCATCAACAGAGTGGGTACAAATACAAGAATTTGAAGAAATAAGAAATGAAAGATATCAACTTCAAGAGGAATTGACTAATACAAACAAAGCAGTTGAGCGCAACAACTACTTGATAAAACAACTTATGAATAGCTTGAACTTTAAAACCATGTCATATACTGGATATCAAATTCATGAAGATGAGATTGGTGATAATAATGCTCGTGATCATGATGATAAAGAACCAACATGTTGCAATCTGTTATGACTTAATATATTTTGTTTAAACTAAAATTTTATTTGTATTACTTTGAGTACTTATATTACTTAAATATATTATATTCTTTAGTTATATACGATGACATGACTAATGCTTTTAAATGATTTTGTTGCATGAACTTTTTAGATATTGAAATCAAATTAAAAAATTGTTTTTATTGTTCTTTTCGGCATTAAAGTAATTCTTTTTTTAAAAAAAAAAAAAAAGAATAACATTTAGAGACAAAAGTGGTGACCAAATATTTAATAAAAATAACAATTTATGTCATAAATTTTGTCTCTAAATCAGTCGCTAATGACATAGCAAATTAATTCAAAGTGGTTGCTAAATCAGTCAATATCTCAGTCTCAAAAACCGGTCACAAAATTCAGTCACTAAACTCGATCGTTGATATAGTCGCAATAACTGATGACTAACAGTTTACCTACTAATTTAAATTGGTCACTAAATCATTTACTATTGAATTTAGTGACTAATTTTCTCCATTTAGTGATCAAAATATTGATCTCTAAAAGCGCTTTTTATAGTAGTGCGCCAACCATGGTTACCACAAACTTTCTCGATACCACCAATCATGATCACTACAAACTTTAGGAACTCTTCATATATCGTCAATCAAGATTCACCAAGCTAGCCACGTGCATGAACACAACAATATATATATATAGTCTGAGGCGTGTTAAAATATATTAGATTTATTCATCCAAGACGAAAATTTCCAAAATTCAATAGACACTTCTCAACTGAAACTGATGCAAAAAAATGATGGTTGGTTTTAATAATATCAATTTCTTTTTGCAGTTGGATGCAGCATCTTGGATTAAAAACTTTACTTATACTGCAAATTTATTTTATTTCTTGTTGGCTTGTGGTGAATTGAAAAGTTATAAATGTTTGGTATGTTGGTAAATAGCTTTTGCATGATGTTTTTTTGACATTAGAAAGTTGTTGCTCCTGCTTTATACATGTTTCTTGAGAATTCTTGTTGCCACTTAAGTTCCTTGCAACGTGACTTTACACCCCTTTCTTTGCCTTGAATTGCATAGTTTTGAATCTAGATGGGAGCTTCTTATTGGATTCAAGCAATAGTGACTTTAGTGGGCTATTTAGAACTAGTGATGGCTGGACATAGCTAGAAGTATGAACCTTAATCAACTAATTTGCTATGTTGATTCATCGACAACAATGAATCTCATTTCTTCTATGCTAAATCAAATGCAACAATACGCGACAAAAATTCCCTATATTCAAGATTTATTGAAGGTTGATGGAATGTTCAGTAAAACCATACTTTAAGGGATGACAATCAATGTGCATAGCAAAAATTGACCCATCTAAGGGCGAAAAATTTGTTCGTTGGAGTACTTGTTGAGATTTAATTCATAACTGTCATTTTACCAATTTTAGAATGTTGTTAGTTAGTTACCAAAACTGATTGTTAGTTAGTTATGATTGTTAGTTTGTTACCTTTGTATGGATAATTGGCTTTGCAAGCAATTGTGTAACACATATAAATAACACTTTGTACTGTGAGTAATACAATCAATTAGAATCATCTCATTCTTTCATTTATTCTTTTTTGTCCTCTCTTTTGTATGTTGCGCACTAACTATGTTCATCACAGTCCTATTGCTCTAATAATTGGCATCTAGAGCTTGGTTCAATCTAAGGGAAACACACGAAAAAAGTGAGGGGAACAATCAAGGGAAACACTGAATTATAAATTCTTGATAGGCAAGATGAATAGCAATGGTTTAACAATCAAGGAAAACTATCACACTGGTGGAGATAAGGTGAAGCAAGTGAAACTATAATCCTATAGAAGAATGTATGAGATGATGTAGATTGAAGCAGATCAGAAAGTAAGTGATTACTTCTCAAAATTAACAGCCATTTTCAATCATATGAGAACTTGTTAGGAGAACATTACATATTAGATGGTAGTAGAAAAAGTGATGAGATCTTTAAATCCAAAGTTCGATCTCATAATTGTAGCTATCCGAGAAATAAAGGATGTGAAAACTATGAAAATCAAAGAGCTGCAAAATTCATTGGAAGCACATCAGCTCCTAGTGCTTGATAGAAATTCTGAAAGATCAGATCAACAAGCATTTCAATTTCAAACTTCCACGAAGGAGGGAAATCAGAGGGATTTCAAGAAGAAGGAAAAGAGCAAAGCAAATTGGTCCAACAATGGAAAGAACAAGATTGGAGACAAAGCTGAATATTCAAGGAGATGAGGTTTTGGCAGAAGTCAAAACAAGAAGATGGATTTTGACAAAAGTAAGGTGCAATGCTTCAACTGTGAGAACTATGGGCACTTTATTGATGAATGTTGGTTCAAGAAAAATCAAAAGACTGATGAAGAAGCAAATCTGGCTCATGAAGATGACTCCAATACAGTGTTGATGATGGCTACTACCAATGATGAGAATATTAAGAATGAAGAGTGGTTTCTTGACTCTGGATGCTCAAACCACATGACATCACATAAAGAGTGGTTGACAAGCTTTGATACCAGCAAGAAAACAAGCATCAAACTGGCTGATAGTAGAAATCTTGTAGCTGAAGGTAGTGGAAATATAGTGATCAAAAGCAATGATGGCAAAAGAATTATTATTGAAGATGTAATGTATGTTCCTAAGATGAAATGTAATCTCATGAGCGTTGTTCAACTAGTGGAGATTGGATTCTCAGTGACTATGGATGATGACTCTTGGAAGCTGTTTGACGCAAAGAAGAATTTGGTGCTCAAATCAAACATGTCAAAGAATAGAACATACAAATGCAACATCTCAAGTGGAAAAATGATGTGCTTGTTTGCAATAGTCAGTGAAGATGTTGAAGACTTATGGCACTAGAGGTATGGTCACCTAAATTTTAGAAGTCTTAGTGATTTGAATTCTAAAGAGATGGTGTATGGCTTGCCAAAACTGAATGTCAGAAAAGCCATTTGTGAAGTGTGTGTGAAAAGTAAGCATAATAGGTTATCATTTGTTTATGAAGCACCTTAAAGAGCTAGTGTAGCACTGCAAGTAGTTCATTTTGATATATGTGGTCCTTTTGAAGTACCTTCATTGGGGGGAAGCAGATACTTCATCATATTTGTTGATGAATTTACAAGAATGATGTGGCTGTATACAATCAAGTTTAAGAGTGAGGCCTTAGAGGTATTCAAGAAATTCAAAATCTTAATGGAAAAGGAAAGTGACAAATCTATTAAGATCTTGATAACTGATGGTGGAGGAGAATACACCTCAAAAGAATTTGAAGATTTATGTGTCAATCAAGGTATTGCGCATGAAGTGACAGCTTCATATACACCTCAACATAATGGACTTGCTGAGAGAAGGAACATAACTCTACTGAATATGGCAAGAAGTATGATCAAGCAGAAAAACTTACCACATAAGTTTTGGGGTGAAGCAGTCACTACAGCTGGTTACATTCTGAATAAATGTCCTACAAAGAAGTTAAATTTGAAGGTACTAGAGGAAGCTTGGTGTGGAAAAAAGCCTAGTGTGAAGCATTTCAAGGTTTTTGGCTCTTTGTGCTATAAACATGTATCAGATGTTAGGAGAAGCAAGCTTGAAGATAATAGTGAAATTATGATACTTATAGGCTATCATCCTATAGGTGCCTATAGGCTTTATAATCATGTAACTCAAAAGGTGCATGTCAGTAGGGATGTGATTGTGAATGAGACTGGGAAGTGGAAATGGGAAGAAGAACTAGTATACAGTAAAGAGAATCAACAAAGCTACATTTATCCTGATTCAAGTGATGAATCAGATAATGCAGAAGTGAATTATAATGATTTAGATGAACTAGAAGAAGTGGAAGCAACTATGAGACCTCAAAGAATCAGACAAGCTCTAAGCAGGTTGAATGATTGTGAAGTGATTCCTGATAATGCAGTAAATGATGAAGGTGATATCATTCACTTTGCATTATTAACAAACTATGAACCTCTCAATTATAAAGAAGCACTAAAGATAGATGTATGGAAGAAAGCTATGATGGAAGAACTCCAATCAATTGAGAAGAATCACACTTGGGAGCTAGTTAATTATCCAGATAAGAAAAAGAAAATAGATGTGAAGTGGGTTTTCAAATTGAAATTAAATCCTGATGGAAAAATTTCAAAGCATAAGGCCAGGTTGGTGGCTAGAGGTTTCTTATAAAAACATGGTATTGATTACAATGACGTGTTTGTTCCAGTTGCAAGGCTTGAAACTGTAAGACTAGTGGTGGCTCTAGCTTGCAAGAGAAGATGGTAACTTTATCATTTAGATGTAAAATCAGCCTTTTTAAATGGTCCACTTGAAGAGGTTGTGTTTGTGTCACAGTCACCTGGTTTTGAAGTACAAGGCAAGGAGAATAAGGTGTATAGACTCCATAAGGCTTTGTATGGTTTGAAACAGGTCCCTAGAGCCTGGAATAAGAGGATTGATCAGTTTTTGATTCAAATAGGTTTCAAAAAATGTTAAGTAGAGTTTGGTGTATATGTGCAAAGTTCAAGTGAAGAAGAAACCATGATAATCTGCTTATATGTGGATGACCTGCTCATTACTGGAAGCAAAGCATCAGAGATTGAAAAGGTGAAACACAAATTGAAATCTGAATTCGAAATGACTGATCTAGGTGAACTCTTATTCTTCTTAGGAATGGAATTTCTGAAGATGAAGACAGGAATAGTTATGCACCAACAAAAGTATATAGGTGAACTGCTTGAGAAATTTGAAATGAATAGCTGCAATTCAATTTCAAATCCATCAGAGACAAACTCAAAAATTGATGAGTGCAGTGAGGAAGAAATAGTTGATCCAACACTGCTCATACAAATGGTTGGTTCACTGAGATATTTATGCAACAGCAGGCCTAACATTTGCTACTCAGTCAGTGTGATTAGAAAATTCATACATGATCTAAGGAAGACTCACATGATAGCTACTAATAGGATACTTCGATATATAAAAGGCACAAAGGAGTTTGGGCTGCTATTCTCTAATGGAAGCAAAGGTGAAAGAAGTGAACTTATTGGATACTCAGATATTGATTGGTGTGGAGACATCACATATAGAAGGAGTACCTCTGGCTATGTTTTTCAAGTTCAATGAAGCAACTATATCGTGGTGTACAAAGAAGCAACCAATAACTGCATTTTCATCTTGTGAGGCAGAATATATTGTAGGAACATTTGCTACCTGTCAAGCAAAATGGTTGGATTCAGTGATGAAGGAACTGAGGTGTGAAGTGATGAAGCCTCTGATACTCAGAATCGATAACAAGTCAGCTATTAGCCTTACAAAAAATCCAATCTCACATGGCATAAGTAAACACATTGATACAAGGTTTCATTTCATTAGAGAGCAAGTGAACAATGGAATGATTGAGGTACAATATTTCCCAACTGAGTTACAGTTAGCATATGGTTTTACAAAAGCTCTAAAACTTGACATATTTGAGTTTTTGAGAAAGAAACTTGGTGTTATAAGTGTTCAACAATTATGAATTAAGGGGAAGTGTTGAGATTTAATTCATAACTGTCATTTTACCAATTTTAGAATGTTGTTAGTTAGTTACCAAAACTGATTGTTAGTTAGTTATGATTGTTAGTTTGTTACCTTTGTATGGATATCTGGCTTTGCAAGCAATTGTGTAACACATATAAACAACACTTTGTAGTGTGAATAATACAATCAATTAGAATCATCTCATTCTTTCATTTATTCTTCTCCGTCTTCTCTTCTATTTGCTACGCACTAACTGTGTTCATCACAGTCCTATTGCTCTAACAATACTCCTCTCATATTTTGTCACAAATATTGATTCATCTAACAAATTTGTTCATTGGGAGTGAATGCTCTTCACATTGTTTTTAGGAAATTGTAATAGTTTTATTTATTTTTTGTTGTCTTTTTCTCTGATTGTACCAAAACAAAAATGTATTTGATTCGTCTCGATTCAAACTTCTCTAAATCTCTCTCAATTATTTCTATTTCTCTTAATTTTACTTTATTTTTTTTTTATTTTCTCAGTTAGAATTAAAAATTTGTATCATATAGATTATATAAATAAAATTTTATATAAATATAAAATCATTTGATATGTTGTTGACATGTTTCAAAATTAACATCTTATACATTATTATTGTACGATGTTTATCTTCGTAAGTCTCAATAACTTATCAAATGATTTAAATAAAATTAAATACATAATTTATGTCATATAAATTTTTAATTCAATAGTTTATTTTGAAAATAAAATAAAATTAAAAAAATAGAGAAGATAGAAAAAAAATGTAAGAAAATTTGAAAAATGAGATAATACTACTCCAAAAAATACACTATATAGACGGTTAATAACAAACCCATAGATTTTTACTATCACCTTGTAAATGTAATTATTTTCATATAAAATATTAAATAAACCCATAGATTTTTACTATCACCTTGTTTGTGTTAGTATTCGAGTGAGTAAAATACCCGTAAATTTCTGGCTTTAGAACCATTGAACCAAGAAGAAAGTAGTCAAGGAAAAAACTCGGTAGGGCTTTGGTTTGGGATCGAAGGTTGTGTACCGGTCACCGGTGGTCATCATCATCGTCAATAACCTACTTCAAAGACTCAGTTCAGAAACATAACTCGGTGTTTATTTTCCACGTTCCCTTCTCGCGTATCATGTTGCTTCTTCATCTTTCACCAACCTCATAATCCTAATTAGGGTTCCACACTGTGTTTAAATTGGTTGCATTTCTAGCACTATTATTATTGATAAATCAATCAATGGCGTCCGTTTACATTCCCGTTCAGAATTCGGAGGAAGAAGTTAGGGTTAATCTCGATCAACTTCCCAGGGATGCTTCCGACATTCTTGACATCCTCAAGGCCGAGCAAGCTCCTCTCGATCTTTGGCTCATTATCGCGGTTCGTTTTCCATCTTTTACTTTTCTTCTCTTTTTGTATACATAATTACACAATGCTCAAGTTTCAGACTCTAGTTGCAATTTTGTATGGTTCACGAATGTGCTGTTATGGTAAGTTCAATTTAGAATTAGAAGATAGATAGATAGTGATTTTCTTTTTTTTTTTTTTTTGGCTTTGTTCAGTTGCATTAGCTGAGTAACTTTAGATATCCATTTTAGTGGATCACTTCTTCTGATGCTTGTTTGATATTTTTTCACTTTACACTTTGAAGTTAGAACCTATTGACTTAATTGAGTTTATCTATTTAACATAAAGACATGCTCACTGGTTTGAGATAGCTTATTTAAACAGCCTATGACTTATGTTGTTATTTCCATTCGCTCTCTAGGATAGCTTACGAAAACAACAAATAGCTTATATGATAGTGGTTTGGCTTTTTTTTGTCTTTTGTTATAAAATAGCTTATACATAATATGGTAAGCTCTTATGCTATAAACGCTTAACTAAGTTGTTTATCCAAAAAAGACATTTTTCTTTCTAGAACAGCTTACCAACGGCAATATAGAGAGTGCTCAACTCATAATTTTTCTTATTTACACGCATGTACATGATGATATCTATTTTTAACAACCCTGCTTCTGAAATTATTTATATTTTTCTTGGTATGCTGCAGAGAGAGTACTTCAAGCAGGGAAAAGTTGATCAGTTTCGCCAGATTTTGGAGGAAGGATCCAGTCCAGGTATACTTTCTTTATACTTTATAGATTTTGGTACTCATGGGTTTGGTCTATCTACCTGTTTGTATTTGCTATTGTTTAATATTAGCTATTCAGTTTAATAAATTCAACTGCGTTGATTTTTGTGTGCAGAAATTGACGATTATTATGCTGATATTAGATATGAGAGGATTGCTATCTTAAATGCCCTTGGGGCTTACTATAGCTACCTCGGAAAAATAGAGACAAAACAAAGAGAAAAGGAGGAGCATTTCATTTTGGCAACACAATATTACAATAAAGCATCAAGGATAGACATGCATGAGCCCTCTACTTGGGTTGGTAAAGGTAAATTTAATTTTGAATATGAATTTGTGGAATATGTTTCATTGTTTTAAAATTTGATTTTTTCTCTGCCTCATTTTGTAAGAAGTTCATTTGATGGTGTTTGATGTCATCACATGGTTGTGTGTATGATGTAATTGTGTATATTATTGGCATGCTGACTATTGAGATGCATCTCTATTTTGGCCTATTTTGCTGAACCGGTTTGACGACTGAGGTTCAGGCCTTCAGGGTTTATTTTGTTGTTTTTGTGCATGGTAGTATAGTTATTAGCCTATACTTGTTGATCTTGATAATGTAGTATAAGTTACAAGTATCTAAATTGGCAAGCCTCGTGTATGTCAAGAACTGTCAGAAGACTGTGTCATGGACTACTTAATACTTTTACTTAACAAAATTAACATAGTTAATGCTTACAGGTCAGCTTTTGCTAGCAAAGGGTGAAGTTGAACAGGCATCTGCTGCATTTAAGATTGTGTTAGATGGAGATCGTGATAATGTTCCTGCACTTCTAGGCCAGGTAAAATAATAGATATGTTAGATAATTTGTGCATTCACATGAAAGATTGTAGCATCTGCTATTTCAAAACTCCCAGTCCTAGGTAGTAGGTATTAGAGGTTGGGAATTATTACAAGTTGTATTCTCTCATTTCAGTTAGTTTTGAATGAAAAAGTTTAGTGATTGAACAGAATCAACATTGAATATATGTTTTTGGATGTCCTCTTTTCCATCCTTTGTTAACCTTTTCCAATTAGAAATTGAAGTGAAGCTATTAGTCACAATATTTGTGAGTTTGTGGTTCAAACTTTTAAGAGTCTTTATTAATTTTTCATCAACCATCTTTAAGAGCCATTTATTGAAAGAAAAGAGTGTAACATTTTTAGGGAGTCTGCTATGTTTGCTGGGATTTGCTGCATCTATTTTAAGCTCTTTTTAAAGAGTTTGTTTAATGGACATGCAGAGTGGGCTTTTAAACATTTTGAGTCAATTTGTTTTTCCTATTTCCCATGGCTTATTTTCATGTTGTTTTACTTGGTGGAAGTTATTAACATCTTTCATTTTGTATATGTATTGCTTTTTATGGGATATGTTTGTCATTTCGTCTTTTCTGGGCATAATTGGTGAGGCATTACTATTTGTCGAAGCACTCTTGAATCTCTTGTGGCTTCTTTGTCTTTCCTTTCTTCATGTCTTTCTCTATTTCCTTCTTTGGACATATTTGCACTTCATCCGGGTGATATTCTTGCACTTCCATCATTTCAAGTGTAGCAATTGTTTCTGGTAAAAATACACAAAAAATAAATCTTGGTAAAGTGTCAAATATTATTACACTGGTACCGTGATATCAATAATTTTCTGTTCATTGGATGAATTCCCAGGTTATACATAATGTAAGTATCAATTGGAGTAGTGGCTTTGAAAACTGAAATTCCTAGAGAAAATAGAGACTGTAGACTCTCTTCTCACATATACAATTGTATCTAAAATCCCTCCTCTAACTGTTAGAATACATATGTCAACTAACTTCAACTACTTTTGAGTCTTGACAACTTCCCCAACTAACCAGCTATCGGGTCTGTTTGGGTCACACCAGTGTGCGGCTCATCCCTTCTTCCCAACAGAAACCTGGTTAATTAACGTTCTCCATCAATACTCACCCTTAAAGTATGCACCTTATCCTCATGGTGAAATGTAGGAAGGCAGCTTGGACTTGGAGCGAAGTCATCCACTCCCATGATTTTTCATTTCTCAGAAGGTCATGCCACTTAATTATTAGTTCCACCCCTCCCTTAACTCTATCATAAATCTAAGACATCCTGTGGCTGCTGGGTCTGGAACTCCCATTCCTCAGAAAAGACCAAGTCTGCTGTTCCAGATACAGCCTTCTTCAGAAGGAAAACATGAACGACTGGGTGCACTCTGATAGAACTCAGAATTTTAATAGAAGAAAAATGTATATTATTTCTTAAAATTCAGAGTAGTATCTCTTACAATGACGAGATCAGGAAAGGATGCAGAAAGAAAAACTAAACCAGAGCAAAATTGCTCCTAATCAGAGAAAGAATTCCCCTAATTATTTCTTAGAATATTTTCTGAATACCTTTCCCTCTTCCTATTCCCTCATTCTTATAACTTAAAATAAGTGACATTATTAACTAGCTTTTATTCCTTTCATTCATCTTTCTTGAAACTAAATGTCTTTTCCACTTTCCTTTAATGGAATATAAGTAGAATAATAGACATTATTAACTAGCTTTTATTCCCTCCATCCATCATTCTAGAAACTAAATGTGTGTAAGGTCTGTGACTTGGGTGAGTGGGGCCCACTCTTTGGGTCCTCATTCCTCTTAATTTGCAGTGTTCTATCACTCTCTGCTATGCTCTCGCAATTGCAGTCTATAAGCAACAGCTTCTATCGTCTCCTCTATCTTTAAAAGCCCAAAACACATTCTTAATTGTGTTTTTGTGCAGCTCCCAGGGTTTGACTGTTCTTTTCATTTGTTACACTGTTATTGTGAAATCAGTAGTTTGCTGTTTATTGAACAAAACTCCCAGGCTATGCTCAATGCTACTATTGACTGGGGTGATAACATGATTTTCAACTGAAATTCCCAGACAAATTAGAGACTCTAACTCTACTCTCACATCTACAATCTTAGCTGAAATCCCTCCTCAAACGGTTTTGAGTACATATAATAATTAACATTAACTACTTCTGATGACTCAACCAACCAACTGGCTTAACGGGTCTGGTTGTGGGCCTAGCCAGCCTGCAGCTCATTCCCCCTCTTACTAACATAACCTGTTTGATTAAGGTTCTGCTATCAAATATTTACTCACGAATAAACTAGGAAAACATTTATATATAATCTCTGGTAATTTTCCAATAATTCTCATTTTAGGTACTGGTTTGTCGGAATGCATTCTCCAATTCTTGTTATAGCATGTTAAACACTATTAAGCAACTATCTGTGTATTAGCAGGTCACTACTATCTTGGAATTCAAATGTGTCATTTTATTCTCCTCAGATTTTGACAATTACATGTTTCCATCTACTGTGTATCTGTTTTTCTGAATCTAAACACTAAAACCTGAAGCCAGTTTGAGTTGTCTGTGTAACAAATATGTTTCTATGTTTCTTACAATTTTTAACTTTTTTTTGACAGGCATGTGTTGAGTTCAACCGTGGAAGATATTCTGATTCGCTTGAGTTGTATAAGGTTGGTAATATAGCCCCTTTTTTGGCTATTGAAGTGATGTATGACTAACAGTTTATATATGTGCACACTTATCTATATTTTACTACATCTATATGCATTCATATATATATATATCACCATTGCGGAATAAGATCAAAATCAAATGTCAACACTTCTAAATTAAATCAGTATTGCATCACTCACCAACTTTTATAGGGTTTAATTTCTGTGAAACCATTCTTCGAATGAGTAACTTCAATGACACCATTCACATGCATGGCATATTTCAAGTGGTATGGGATCAATTGTTTGACTGTTGTCATGTGAAAGACTAATGAGGGAACTCTATGGATCAGATGAATGATATGACGTTCAATGGTAGATACTTGATATTTATTTTTAGTGTGATTTCATAAGCCACGCAAAAAAAATCTGTAAAAGATATGAATGTTAATTAAGGGTATAGAAACCTGATGTCACTGTCATGTCTGGCATATTACTTGATTTTTCACAATTCTAATGTGCTATAAACACTACTCAATACTAGTTTTTTATTTTATTTTATTGTATTTTGATATGTCAACTTAAAGAGGGCATTGCAAGTGTATCCCAATTGCCCTGCAGCTGTGAGACTTGGCATAGGACTGTGTCGCTACAAATTAGGTCAATTTGAAAAGGCGCGACAGGCATTTGAGCGTGTTTTGCAGGCAAGTGAATCTCCTAATGTCTAGTGGTTCAACCATTCAGCTTATTTGCTGGTACTGATGTGTGTATGCTTCATGATTTATTCTTTTCAGCTTGACCCAGAAAATGTTGAGGCCCTTGTTGCACTTGCAATAATGGACTTGCGCACTAATGAAGGTTCACCTTTCTGACTTTATCATGTTCTTGTGCACCTCATACATATTTGTTAATTATCTACTTAGCTATATTAGCTTCTAACTTAGTGGACTAATATTGTTTAACATCTTTCAGCTATTGGAATTAGGAAAGGAATGGTAAAAATGCAGAGGGCATTTGAGATATACCCGTACTGTGCAATGGCTCTGAATTATCTTGCAAATCATTTCTTCTTCACTGGTCAACATTTTTTGGTTGAGCAACTGACTGAAACTGCATTAGCTGTTACCAATCATGGTCCAACAAAGTCCCACTCTTATTACAATTTAGCACGCTCTTACCATAGCAAGGTCGGAAGCTTCTCTTTTCCCCTCTTTTACTCCTTTTGAAAGTTGTCTCTGTATCTTTGGTTGATTTGACTTTGTTAGAGGTTAAAGGAGAATGATGTTTAACTTACAGGGTGAAGTGATGCTCTGGTTTGCCATGTTTCTCATATGGCTTTCATAAAAAAGTTTATACGTCTAGTGTGGTAGATATTTAACAATATCTATTTTCCACCTGGTTTTTCCAACTTCTATTATGCTCTCCTGTGAAATAGTTGTCACTATTATCATGATCTATGTACGCAATGTTGGTTGCGTTGTGGTCATCCCTATTTCTGACGGAACTCTCATATTTTACGTATCTATGTACTTTGACTTTAATACACTTATTTAAGATGCATATATTTTTTGAAAGAAACATTTACTTACGATTTCGTGCTTTTTTTATCCTTTTGACTTTCTAGTTTTTTAAGGATGATTGCGAAAATGTAAATAAATCACCATTTTCTTAATAATTTTAGTACTATGACAATTTTTGTAAACATTTGACTTTGTAGATTACCATCTTTTCTGAAGGTTAGAAATATCCAACCTTTGGCTTTAGCTTTGTTGATGGTGTACTGGTTTTTTTTTCTTCACCGCAGGGGGACTATGACAAAGCTGGGGTGTATTACATGGCATCAGTCAAGGAAATTAGCAAGCCCCATGAATTTGTGTTTCCTTATTATGGTTAGTTGCTGATCAAATTTAAAATTCTTCATTGCTTCTCTAACTTTGTGATATTCCTTGAAAAGGATTGAATTTTATTAGCTAATAGAACTAGTAATGCTTTAAACATCTCGTGGCTTCTTTGATTAGGAGATAAACCAGACTTTGTTGCCCTCAGTTTTAGCAGTTGTTCGTAAACATACAATTATCTTATAGTATTGTGATTTGATTATCTTATACAATTATCTTATTTCTCTCTACCACTCCTTTTTCTTGCTTCCTTTATCTTAGTTATCCTTTTCGTTACTTCTAAGTTATTATCTCTTTTGATTATTTTTTCAATTATAGTTTAGTTTAATGTTGTGATCCGTGACTTTCGATCTTTTCACCAATTCCCGATCCTTGGTTGAATCTATCTTGAGTTTGACAACATTGATCATGATTGTTACAAGTTGCTTTAACTTTTGCTGTAGTATGATATTAGTAGCATCTCAGTGACATTTTCAAAGTGTGTAGAATTACTGATGCATTTCACTGTTTTAACTTTTTAATGTGTTTCTAGGTTTGGGACAAGTACAAATTAAGTTGGGAGATTTTAGAAGTGCACTCTCAAACTTTGAAAAGGTGTTGGAGGTGTACCCGGATAATTGCGAGACACTAAAAGTGAGTACTAAAATTGAAAGCACAATATCTTCACCCTTTTTATATAATTTTTCAGTGTGCTGTAATTTAAGCTGCATATCATTTGATCGAATGTTTTTTGCTTGGAGAAGTTGGTTTAGATTCTATAAAATGTCGAACAATCACTGCAAATTGTATGGCAATCTATATTTGTTTATTCCTGAAGGTCCAATATGATATTATCCCTATAATTTGTTTAGGAAAATCACAAATAAGAATTCTTCAGTAAATTATTCTGTTTAGGCAGCTGTTAATAATACATGATAGTGCTGCTATTGCATTATGAGTTTTTGCTTTGCCCCTGCTAGTGATATTGAACAAGAGATAAACCCCCTCTTTCCCATCCATTTTCTTGTTGTTCGACTACGACCATTTTCTTGGGAATATTTATTCTCTTTCACAATTTTTTTAGCAGAACGGAATCTATGACCCTTGTTTGAATTTTGATTCATACAAACACCTGTTGCTCATTACGGTGTTTCCTTCAGTGTTACTGTCAAACATATATTTCAGTTGTCATACATATCGTCTGAGTTCTCACACATGTTTGTGGCTATGTGCCTTTTGTCTGCTTCTGTTCTGTTGCTCGCTCTTCTCTTATTTTCTTCCTTTTTTGTGTTCCACGTCTTCTGCTTCTCATTGGTCACCCTTCTCGTTATTTACGTCTTCTAACTTTCCATTTGTCACCCTTGATACATGTTTAACATAAGACAGTGATTTTTGATTAATGTCTTGGATGTTGGCAAATTCCTAGTTTTGAGCATTTACATGCATAAAATATTTAACTTGTATCCATAAACTTAAGCGCCATCCTATTACAGCAGTGTTTGGTTGGCTGCTCCATGCCTCTACCCAGGAATGATAATTATGAATTTTGGTTTAACAGTGTACATAAGATTTGAAGATTAGTTAGAGTACCAATGTTTTAAAATTATTAATTTGTAGATTCAACCTCGTTTATTAATGAACCAAAAGTTTGCAAGAGTAACTGGATTATCTTTATTTTATATATAGCTTTAGATGTTATTTTCACCTTCTCCCTTAATTTTGTCTTTTTTGTCCTTTCTTACAGGCACTTGCGTACATATATGTTCAGCTTGGTCAGACTGACAAGGGTCAGGAATTCATAAGGAAAGCTACAAAAATTGATCCACGTGATGCCCAGGTGAAGCTTCTGATATAAATTGATCCCCATTGATAGGATCCATTAACAAATGGAAAGCCAGATAGAAAGTTACTCCATGCCAAAGTAACATAAATAGCTTGAGCTATAGTCCCTGCTGTGCATGTATTTCCTCACTGTATAAAGGTCCATTGGATTTTAATAATTTCTGCAGATTCTGTGTATCTCGATGTGTGGTGAAGTTATTTTTTTTTTTTCATCAATGCTTTCGCGAACCCTTCTTTTTCCTGACACAATTTTTTGTTTTAAATCTTATCTTAATCTTAATAGTCTTATTAATAATTATTAATTGATAGTATTCTTTTCATGTCTCTAAAACTGAAGTTTATGATGTTACCAATATTCTTTATCTAGCTTTTTATATAATAATCTTAGAACGTTTTCTCTTTGTATTACAGGCATTTCTTGAACTTGGAGAATTGTTAATTTTGTCCGACACAGGAGCTGCACTGGATGCATTCAAAACTGTAAGGGGCTAAGAACTTACCATCTGCTGTTTTTTTGTGGTTAGCAAATGTTATCCTTATGAAATTTAAGAAAACACTTAATTGTTGAAGTTCCAGAATCTTTGTTGTAATCTAGATTTTACAAATCTGGTACAGGCTCGCACTCTTTTTAAGAAGGGAGGTGAGGAAGTACCAATTGAACTACTCAATAATATTGGTGTTCTTCAGTTTGAAAGGGGAGAATTTGAGGTTTGTACTGCTATTTTACATGCAGCATTGCTCATGTTATGGTCTCTTTCCCAGCAAACTTACCACAGTTAAGCTCTAATTTCTTCTATTTTTCAGCTTGCTAAACAAACTTTTAAGGAAGCTCTTGGTGATGGAATTTGGCTTTCTTTCTTTAGCGAGACAAATAAGTCCATTGATGCTGCTACTTCTACTCTTCAATTTAAGGACATGCAATTATTTCATGACCTTGAAAGTAATGGTCACCATATTGATGTACCATGGGATAAAGTCACAGTACTCTTTAACCTGGCCAGGTTACTTGAGCAGTTAAATGAATCTGGAACTGCAAGCATATTATATCGCCTAATCTTATTCAAGGTATAACATTGATTTGTGAATTGCTTGAGAGGTTAACTCTCAGCCCTTGCATGCGTATTTGCATAATTGCATAAATGAATCTTTGTATTTTGGGGTATAGATAAACTATTTACAGTGAGTATCCTTTCATAATATAATCCAAATTGCTCAACTAATAAGATCAGTGTATTCAAGGAAATAGTGAAATAAAGTGATTAACAAGTAAAAAATCAAGGTTGTTAATATGCGTCAAACAAACTGTGTATGAAGAAAACCTCTCAAGCAAGTCTGTGTATTAGAATTAATATGTGCAAACAAACTTGTTAGAAGAAAAGCCTGTGCTTGTCTTCTATGGTCTTAGTTATGCACTTATGATATATTTGCAACATCATAAAACCAGTTGTTTTATGTTTTACTTGCTGATATTATTATTATTATTATTATGATGTTTGTGAAGTTATTCAAGTATTGAATGTACAATGAAGCAATTATTGTCATTTAACAATTTTAATATGGCAAGGGTTGTTGAAAGTTTTCAGTGAGCTCCCCATGTGCTTAGTACTTCTTCCCATTAATTCTTGGTATTGAACAAAAACCTTATATGAATCTGTTACTGTCACGTGTAGATATTGTAAGCTACTCAAATACTTACACATGTATTTGAAAATTGCTTTACTCTGGATTCTGGAAGCTCAGCACTTCATCTCAAGTCTCCTTTGTTTTCTTGTCTTTTAATACACTGTGCATATCTACAAATAAACACAGTGCCTTTCCTGCCACCTGACATCCACTGCTTCTATTGCAGTACTGTTGAAATTTGCATTTATGTTGCTGCATCCCTGCCACCATCTTTTTTTGTTATTACAACTTCTGTTATCATTTTCGATATCAATCATAATCATGGTCGCCATTTCTTTGAATGATGTAAGATTATGTCACCACATTCAGTGATAAATTAGCACACAAATTTCTTAAACTCCTTTTTATCATGCAATTGCCAAGTTTTAATTTTAAACACATTTTTCTAAATCATACTTGATTTGCCATTTGACTTGTTTTGTTTGTTTTCCCTTGCTGATTGCTGATTCTATTTCAAGATTTCATTTTGAATAATGTTTGTTGTTGCCCTGCTCTCTCTCTGAAGGCTGGTATGCCTTTGTGGCTGTGTCATTGCTGTACATGATGGTGTTCTTATGCATATAGTTGTTCAATTACAGAGTACCTCTATTGTGCAAAAGTTCCACTGGGGACACTTCAATTCTATTTCATGAAGTCTATAATTTAGTACATAGGATTGTCATCTATGATTGGCTTATTTATTATTATTTTTTCTTGTATCTCCAGTATCCAGACTACATTGATGCATACCTAAGGCTAGCTGCTATTGCAAAGGCTCGGAACAACATTCTCTTAAGCATTGAACTGGTTACTATTATCGTCTTGACCTCCTTGTTTTCCTTTCTTATTGTACATATTGTTGATGTTGAATGGTTTGTTAATATTGCTGATCTGATATCCCATGTAAATAGTAAAGTAATCCTGCTAGAGTGAGAAAAAACTAAATAGTAAAGAAATCGTGCTAGAGTGAGAAAAACTAATATATCATCAATCCCTAGATTTTAAGGATTTATGTATTTAATTTGTAAATATTTAGCGCTATAAAATAATGGGCCAAAAGGGTTTGTCTCAAGTAATTCGAGTTTTGTTTATAATAAAAATGCTGGAAATACTTTCCAACACACCTTCATATTGATGGATTCAAATTCACGAGTCTCATCAATATGAGACTCAGTGGTTTCCAGTTAGATTTAACCAATAGAGCGTAGTGTGTTAAAGAGCATGTTGCTACTTGCTAGCAACCCTTTGTTTATGAATTTTATAACTAAACTATTTAATGCTCCTGTGTAAAGGTTAATGATGCCCTGAAGGTCAATGACAAGTGTCCAAACGCATTATCTATGCTTGGTGAGTTGGAGTTGAAAAACGACGATTGGGTAAAGGCAAAAGAAACTCTCCGGGCAGCTAGTGATGCCACTGATGGGAAGGACTCATATGCTACACTTTCTCTAGTATGTCTACTCTTCAGTGCACATTTCACTTCATAGTTTATTTATGCTAAAACCTTTTAATCCCGATCCTACAGCATTTTGTAGAATATCAATGGAAAATACATACATATATCCTTATTATTGTGTTACTAAGACAATTCTCTGTTGCACTGGTTTTGGAATGAATAGGGAAACTGGAACTACTTTGCTGCAGTTCGTAATGAAAAGAGAAATCCAAAGCTAGAAGCTACTCATTTGGAAAAGGCCAAGGAACTTTATACAAGAGTAGGCTTTCTCATATTTCTTACTTCTTAATAGTAGGAGTCACTTTTGCATTTTTGTGGTTAGTTCTAAGCTTTTGATCCCTAGACTTATGGATTTGAATTTGACTTAATAAATCCATTGATCTAGGCATTTCATCAAACATTAAACTTAAAATTAATAATTGGCTATTATAGCAAGATTTTTTTTTTCTTAAGCGGCAGTCGCAGCTTCTAAGTCAAACTGCTGTGATTTTGGCTACCGCTATAGTGAACTCTACAGACTCTACAAAATTTGCTCCACTGCAGAATTCTAATAGCGGCCACCTGCTGCTATTGCACGCTATTGACAACATAATTCGGTTCTTGGTATGATCTTAGATCTTGTTGTCTCCATTATCTACAGTTAAGCTAAATTTCAGCACAAAAGCAGGCTTGTGTATTATCTCTGTTTAAGCCAGAAGGCTGAAACATATGGTGGGTTCTTACTTATTAGGGGAATATACCATTCCTAGGTCTCTTCCTAACCGTCTATGCTTTTGCAAGAGATGTTTCTTTTCTCTATTTGAGGAAAACATAATTTATCAGCACACACTATGTACTGGCATTATTTGTATATCCTACCTTGATTTAACACTATGCTTAATCACTTTTTCGTGAAGTATAGTATATTTGATTGAGATATTTTCTACATCATTTCCACCTGTCCTATCAATAGATATTATTTGACTTGGCCCTTTTATTTTCAAACATTTGTAGGTTTTGATTCAGCATTCTGCTAATTTATATGCTGCCAATGGTGCTGCAGTTGTTTTTGCGGAAAAAGGCCATTTTGATGTTTCAAAAGATATCTTTACCCAGGTTTCTGTGATGTCAGCTTTATTTTTGAATATACAGGGTATGGACTTTTTTCTATTGGAATTAATTCAATTTATTACTCTATGATAGGTTCAAGAAGCGGCCAGCGGTAGTGTTTTTGTCCAGATGCCCGACGTTTGGATAAATTTGGCACATGTTTATTTTGCTCAGGGGAATTTTACTTTGGCCGTCAAAATGGTGAGCTTATCCTATTTTTATTTTGTATCCTCTAATCCCTTTAAGTTCCTACTCAAGTATTTATGACTGCAATTATATGCTTTTGACTTTGCTTAATATGCAGTATCAGAATTGCTTGCGGAAGTTTTATCATAACACAGACTCACAAGTACTTCTATACTTGGCTCGTACGCACTATGAAGCCGAACAGTGGCAAGACTGTATTAAAACTCTACAAAGAGCCATCCATTTGGCACCCTCGAACTACACATTAAGGTTTGATGCAGGGGTTGCAATGCAAAAGTTTTCAGCATCAACACTTCAAAAGGCAAAGAGAACTGCAGATGAGGTTGTTTTCTTTATCCTTGAATATTTTTTACTACATTTATTGATATATGATTAAAAAGGCTTATAGATAGATGGAATTATTTTGTGTAAAGATGTTAGTCGCCATGGTTCTTGGTTTAGCCAATTTATTGTCACAAAATAACTTCATTGGTCCTTCACATTGTATCTTCAAATCATTCAACAAAGTCCATAGTATCTCACAGTTTCTTTGTGCCATAACTCTAAATTCAGCCTCAACCCTTGATCGAGCCACTACTATGCTTCTTACTCCAAGCAACAAGGTTCCCACACATGTACAATAGAGTACAAACACTAATTCTTTTAGATAGATTATTCTAAAATAACAGGCCTGGTTGATGGGCAGAATTGGATTATTACATATAATAACTATACTCTATTTACAAAAAAGTTTGATTAAGCTGGTGGTCGGTTCTTCTGTCCAATGTTGTCAAAACATAGTTGGGACTCCTTCCTCTTTTGAAATGTCTCTGCACCGCATTATCTCTTAAACATATGTTGAGTTATTATTTGTTATGATCATGCATTTTGTAGTACGATCATTCTCCGAGTTAGGATCCTACATTTTGGTAGGCTTTTATGATTCATGCTACAATCCTGAGTTATATTCTATAATCCTCCTCCCTATCCTACTCTGAGTTACGTCTGTGACACCATTGCTTCTCTCTTAAGTTTGTTTATTATTGTCAAGTGGTTCCCTATTTACCTTTTATTTTTAGTAGTCAACCAATATAATGCAGGACCTAGTTTGATCGTTGCTTTCTAATTGATATTGATTGATTCTTAATTTTAGGTGAGAGCAACAGTTGCTGGACTACAAAATGCTGTTCGTATATTTAGTCAGTTGTCTGCTGCTTCCAACCTGCATATTCATGGATTTGATGAGAAGAAGATTGACACTCATGTTGGATACTGCACCCACTTACTTTCAGCTGCAAAAGTTCATCTTGAAGCAGCTGAGCGTGAGGAACAACAATTACGGGAGAGACACGAACTTGCTCGTCAGGTTGCATTGGCTGAGGATGCCCGACGTAAGGCTGAAGAGCAAAGGAAATTTCAGGTGTTTTTCTTAATTTATGAGTATCTGCTAAATTGCATTGGTTGAGATCTAAAGCTTTGTGCTTATAAATTGCTTTCCTTTTATTTTAATTTGAAATAGATGGAAAGGAGAAAGCAGGAGGATGAGATAAAACAAGTGCAACAACAGGAGGAACATTTTAAGCGTGTTAAGGTAAGAGTTCATTGTGGTCTTTCAAAATTTACTTGGGAATTAATATATTGTTGTTGAGAGTCCCACATTGGATGAGATACGACTTCAACAAGTGCGAGACATCCGTCACCTTACAAGTTTGTTTTGTGGGTTTATTTAGCCCAAATCCAAATTTTTAAGAAGGCATCGGCCATCCTACACTCCAGATGTCAAATCTTGAGCGTGAGAGGGCGTGTTGAAAATTCCATATTGAATAAGATATGACTTAAAAATGAGTTTATACGTGGGAGACATCTCTCACCTTATAAGCCGGTTTTGTAGGTTTGGTTTAAGCCAAAACCAGTTTTGTAGTCTGTAAGTGGGAGGCACCCCTTGCCTCTCCCTTCCGTGACTAATTCTGCTTGCTGTCCTATAGTGTTTTTTATTTTGAAGGTTACTTTTAGGCTGTCTTCTATATGAAACACTGAAAGAGACACAAATACCAATCATGATACTGACACTAACACAGACATCGGTAGTAATATGAGAGAATGGAAATGATTGAATGCAACCATTGTGTTGGACACTTGAACATGTCTTCAACCTAAAGTGTCAGTTCTACATAGGTGGTTATAAACTCCTGAGTCCATTCTGCTCCTTTATAATGGCATATACAATCCATACAATATCGTACTTACAGATGTATTTCTCCTTCCAAGGGAAATGGCATGTATGTTAAAGATTGTCCTCGTTGTGAATTTAGCCATGATTAGATGGTAGTAAAAGTGGTAACTGAGATCTAAAGCTAGCCATCTTCATCCTTTGTCCTAGGTTTGCATAAAAAATAAAAACTAATGTGCTTTGAAAACTCTAAGCATCTATTTGCATTTCTAGGAACAATGGAAGAGCAGCACACATTCGAAACGGAGAGAAAGGTCGGATGATGAAGATGGTGGTGGGGCTGGCGAGAAAAAGAGAAGAAAAGGTGGAAAGAGGAGGAAGAAGGATAAGCACTCAAAATCGCGCAATGACACGGAAGAGATGGAAGCTGATATGATGGATGAACAGGAAATGGAGGATGATGCTGACATGAACGAGCCCCAAACTCAGATGAACGATGTTGAAGAAAATCCCCACGGTCTTCTTGCAGCAGCTGGACTTGAGGATTCTGATGCTGATGATGAGCCGGTAATTTATTTTTTGATGGGAATCTTGACTTTTAAAACTTGTTATTTACACACTATCCTCTGGTTGGAATATTACTTTGCCATATGGTGATGGGCTAATTGGTTGAACATTTGTATTTATAAATTTGTATGTGTTGTGTCTGTGAATCGCATCATCATCTGAGTTGGTAGTTAGTCCAACCAAATTATTTTTTAGAACATGAATGTCTCAAATTTATATTTCCACCTTCCTCTTGGTTCATGCAATAATTCAGTTTACTATTTATTGGACAACAAGGCAGTAACCGTAACTCCAATTTTTTTGCTCACTTTTTGTCTGGTTGAAATAAATCTGTTTATTCTTGTTCAAGGCTGGACCATCCTCAACCATTAGCAGGCGAAGGCAAGCATTATCAGAATCTGACGATGATGAACCAATAATGAGGCAATCAAGTCCTGTAAGAGAATATTCTGCTGATATGCAGGAAAGCGACGGAGAGATCAGGGATGAGGACAAGACACATGGAGATGATGCCAGTGACGAGGAGTAACAAGATTGAACTTTTTATACCACAAGTTAGACATCTATTTCTGTGAAGTGGTTTCTTCCAGGGAAATCATTGTTCACACATTTTTGGCGATTCTTCTCAGTTGGCAATATGATGTAAATACTTACTACAAAAAGCTTTGGCATGGCTGTTTATTTTTTCATGTAGATTTGGTAGAGGAAAGAATGTAAAGTAAAGCAACATTTTTTATCCTATTCATATATCCTTATTTATTTCCTAAATTTAGAACCATTGAGGAAAGAATGACCATGACAAAGTTAATTTACATTCAACTAAAATATTAGACTTACATTTTTATGAGTAGTAAAAAACTTATTGGTAATTGATAAAATTTAATTTAATTTTTTCAATAAAGGGATTATGTTTGCAAATTACTTGTATGGTGGCTACGGGAAAGCTTATATCCAACCTCAGCACATTCATCCTAAAGTGTTATATTCATTGTTTAATAATACATAACTATATCATTTCACATTCATTAACCCTTTATTTATAAAAATATCCCTACTTAATTTGTAGGTTTATTTAATAATTAAATATTAATGAGAAATGGAAATTTAATTTTTTCTCTGAAAGTGTGTTTGGTTTGCAGTAGATGGAGGAAAGGGGAAGTGAGATACTATTTTAAATTATGATTGTTTCAACTTTTAAGAAGAGAGGGAATATAATCTCTCTTAAACTTCATTTTGGAGGGATTTAGAGAGGAAGAGAGGTGGTTAAATATACTTAAAAATTGTTTAAAATTGATCATTTTCCTCCTCTCTTTTAAACTAAAAATATTACTACTTTTCTTCCCTTCTCTTTGAACCAAAATAGCATTATGATTAGACAAGATAGTCTACTTTTTCAATTATTTCAATTGTCTTATGGGAATTATGATGTCCATAAATGTAAAGGTAGTTGTGGAAAAATATAAACAAAAAGTAGAGTTTTTTGGACAGGGTCAAAAAGTTTTAAGCCGCAAATTGAACACTTGAGTGAAGGCAATCTCACAGTTCAGAAGACCACAATTCGCAAAGATTATTATGGACCTATTGTGTGTCGATAACCTTAATTGGGTGTTGATAGTCTTAGTTATGATGGTTTCCATCAATATAGTACTTTTATTAAATACTAACGTTTAGACAGACATTCCCGTGTTATCTTATATTAATGGTGAGCAGTAACTCTCTTTATAATTTTAATTCTTATTTAAAATTAAATGACTTAGATTGACTAAATATCCTTAAAATTTAAACATATCATTAATGTAGTTGGTGTTATAATGCTTAAAAATTAAACACGTCTATATATTTTTGTATGTTTCTTGTGTAATTTTGATTAGGATATAAATGATTTGTCTGTTATTTGCTTTCTTTCACTCACCAATAACATATACAGTAGGATTTGTTGTATGTAGTAGCTATTACGTAAATATAATCTACAATTCAAAAATAGAAGTGTTTAACATGTATAATTTTTTGTGACATGATTTTATTTGGTAAAATTAAATTATAAGTTAACTGATAATTGAAAAATTAATAGATAATTGAAAAGTTAGTTGATAGTTGATAACGATAATTTATAGTTGAAAAGCTAATTAATTAAAATTAAAGTGTTTGGTAAATTTAATTTTTAACAATATAAAATAATATAATTAATTAATTTAAAATAAAAATAAAATGTAATATTTTTATCCAATCTCTCTTAAATATTATTTTACTCTATTTTCCTTTTTCTTAATCAATTTTTCTACTTTTTCTTTTTCTTTCTTCTCCATGTTTTCATATCTGCAATAATATAATTCTTCATATCTTACATGCCTAAAACCTTAATTTCAAGTTTTTTAATTGGTTCTACTTCTATTCGTCCAAGTAGTCATTTTCGTATCGTTTTATTTTTCAATTCACCGTTTGATTTGAATTCGACTTAAAAGAGGATACCTCGACAATGACGATACCCCAATTACTCCTCCAACCTTAGGTTATTCCTTGGTAATCCTCCTTTCATTTTTTACAGTACTAAACTCTAAGAAAATTTGAAAATGCCGGAAATGTTGAGATTGTTATAAAGTTTGTCATTTTATATTTTAATTAGATACCCTTTTAGATGAAAAATCTTAGGTTGCAGGTAATTTAACTGTGGCTATTGTTTGAGTATCACAAGTATGCAAAGAAAATGTTCTTGCTGATGTTGGACAAAGCTCTTAGTTAATCTTCTTCCATCTAAACCATACACATTCGTTCATCTTGATGAACTTGATATAAAGTTCGGAAAAAAATATTTTCATATTCTTTGGTTTATTTGAAAGTCACACTACCGTCAATATTATCGTTAATTGATGCCATCTTATAACTTTTATCAAAGCAAAGCAATGAATCAGTTTTCTATAATAAAAAATTGATAAATAATTTTTCACATAAGATTACAAAAATAAAACACTAAATCTCTCACTTGCACTTTTCTCTTATGCTTCTCTTCCCAATGAGATTGTTCATTTCACAACAAAACTTTGAAATAAAAATCAAACAAAACTGTGAAATAAAAATTAAAACCTTCCGGTTCATTTACTTTTTTTTTTTTGTTTATAATACAAAGATAAATTTGAAGAGTTCTTAAAAAAAGTTTAGCAAACTCCATATGTATAAATAGTAATCCTAAAAACAATGCAGTTCATTGACAATTTACAATTTAACTTAAAAAATAAATTTAACTTTATCACAATGATAAATTAGAAGATTAACAAATAATAATAATTATAATAATAATTATGAATAACCTGAAGTAATGCATACCTTCACCAATTTTTCTTAAAGATGAATAACCTGAATTTTTTTTAGAGTTATTTTGTTAAATAATTAAAGAAATTAAGTAGAACTTTGTTCACCAAGAACAAGATATGTCGCTAACGTATCGAATAAGCTATAAACTGATGAGAAAAACTTGTTTTCCAAACACACCTCTTTTAATTCGATAAACTAGTTTGATAAATCATAAGCTAATTTACTGACCTTACTGTAGTCCACCAGCTTAGTTTTATAGATGCCAAAATAGTAAATTCATAAAAAAGTACATATATACGTGAAGATGTTAATAAAATCACATTACACAAATTAAAAATATGAATCAAATACAGATAATAGGACTCAAACATAAAATAAATCAAGAATATTTGTTTATTTCATGAAGGCCAAACCTTCATTTTGAATCAAGAGCATTTTTATGTTCCCTGTATTATTAGGTAATCCAAAATGTTAGAGAGTAGTATTTTGCCTCTTTCCATGTACCTTGATTTTTCTATCTTTTTTTGTTGTCTTTTATCTCTTCCTCTCCCTCATTGTTCTCTTTCTTTCTACCTCTCCATTGTTCTTTATTATCTTTTTTATGGTTGAATCCTCTCACACACATACCTTACGGTTATTGAAATTGAAATACTAATGAGAGAAGTTAGTTTTTTGTTTTAGGTGTTTAGAGTTGTGTCCAGTAATCAACTAGTTTCTCTTTGTTTTTTAACTTGAACTACTAGTGATTAAAAAGAAGTGCTCTAAGAACAAGATATCCCAAATTTTGTAGTTCCAAGTGAAAACAAGCAAAAATATGTGCCAGTGAATATTAGTCCAAACCATTAAAATTAGGTGTAGTGTCACAGAGAGAGTTTCATACTATTTTTAGAAGTAACAACTGAAACAAAGAAAATATATTAACACACAACAGTTGAGATTGTCATTAGATCTCTTCATAGAGACACAAATCCATTGCAACATCCTTTTGACAGATAAATTAAAAAAGAAAGAGGAGTCTTCAAAGCTTCTGAATCCAACCTTGTAGATACATCATTGGCCTTTGATTCAGGTACATGAACACAATATTCAAAACTTTCCTTAACCATCTACAAAACAATGTCAAAGTTATAGAATATCACAAATGTCAGAAGAATTTTTTTTTTTCTTCTTTTCTGCAACTACATTGCATTAGACGTATTTTACTGCAATTTTTAGTAATATCAAGAATCACGATGCGACTGTAACAACATTTTCAAAACTATCAAAAACATTGTGATGAATATAAACGTTCGCAGTTTAACCGCTACATTGACCATAATTGCAATTTAAAATCATGTACATAGCAATCTTTATGGAAGTTCAATTACCATGGTGTGTTCTAGAAGTGAAAGTTGGAAAATCATGAGCAGAGGAGGGAATAGAAATTGAGAGTTGGGTAGTGGAAGATTTATCATCCAAATCATGAAGCCATTGTTCTCTCCCTTTGTGTGGCCATTCATCAAAGAATCTATGAACAGTTTTCTGAGGTTCTTTTTCTTGTTCTTTCTGTTTTGATTGTTCACTGAGACTCTGAAGTTGCAAGCAAGAGTAATCATTGGACAAAGAAGAAAAACTCCTCAGTCTCGATGATGAAGAAGAAGACGAAGAACTCATAGTGAGTGGTGTTAGTTGCCAAGAATCATGATCCATAGAAGAAGTAGAGAAGCTTTTCATAGTACTACTTCCAGAAGGTTCTTTGAAGAAAGCATACTCATCTACCTCTTCTTTCTCTCCATACACATACCTGTTCCTTTTTTACCAAATGAAAAACAAAACCAAAGAGCATATTCAATCACAATTCTCATAAACTTGAAAGTAAGTACTTCAAAACATGGTTTTTAAATAAGGTGACAATGTGATTTTGTCAAAGCTCTAAAGTGAAGAAGTTTTTGTCAAAATCATAGTAGCATCCAAACACAGACATGTATTTTGGAGTAAAACTAGTGATTAAAATTAAATGATAAAAATTATTTAAATAAGAGAGAATTATTGATAAGTCACATGAGGTAGGAGAATCTTATTTCATATATCAAAACCTTTTTGAAAACAATTTTCCAAAGTTAAAAAATACTAAGAAGAAGGTTGGTTATGAGAAGAACCTGTAATCTGTGTTATTCTGAGAGGAAGAATTAGTATCAAGAAACAAGGGAGCACTATTATCTTCAAATGATGACAAAACAATAGCAGTTGATGATGAGGACTTTGATGTTGGATGATGATAAAGAAAGGAATGTTGCAAATGATGAGGAGTTTGTTGTTGTTGTGTATCAAATGACAAAGAAGAATTATTAGATGTAAGAGTTGAAGGAGTATTTTTAGTGATTGAAAATGTTGAAGCATTATTTGCATTTGTTGTTTTGAAAACTTCCACAGGCTTTCTTGAACGGTTTTTTCCTCTATGCATGTGTCTTTCACAGTATTTAGAATCTTGATAAGCTTCTTTAGAGCATCTCCATTTTTTTCCATCTGTTCTTCTGCATCTACCTGGTTCAGGATCTATTTTTCTTCCTAAACCCATTTGAAGATAGTTCCATCCAACTGAGATATTCATTAAGTCATAACAATTTTGATTCCTCTAAATAAAAAGAAAAAATAAAAAGAAAGAAAGAAGACTTACAATGTTGTTGTGGTTGGTTAGGCAAAAGAGTTGAAGAAATGATAGGAGAATCCAAAAAGCTTCTTCTAATAGTGAAAAGAAGATCAGGTGGAATAGAGATACCAGAAGCCATGTACTTGTAGACAAGAGCTTGATGTTCAAGTTCTTGCCATTGTGATTGTGTGAAGGGGAACCTATTCTTGTTCATTGCTAATAATTTTGAATTTAGAAGCATGAAAATGAAATGAAATACAAGTAGTAGTAGTAGTAGTAGTAGAGTAGTAGGTAAGGTATATATTTTATTTATTTATTATTAATAGTGTTAGAGAATCTTGTTGTGAAGATGGATACAATAAAAGTAATGAATGGTTCTGTTCGGTTGTTGCTAATGCTATTGCTAGCTACTGCTGCTTTTGCAGGTTTCACTGTCAACTCTTGTCTCTCACATTTCTACGGAAATCCATTCAATTCAATACTTCTTTATTCTCACAATAAATAAATGTTGGATCTGTTTTAAATTCAAGTTTTTTATTTTCTACAAATGTTTTCTTATGTTTATATATGAACCTATATAAAAGTAATATAATTTATTTTCAATTCAATATTACAAAATTAATTTTAATATTAAATAATTTAAATATTCACTATTAAATATTCTATATAATAAAAATTACTCTTAAAATGATTTTTATAATAAGTTACTTAAAAAAACTTTTAATTTCAAGTGTTTTTCAGATTTTGTTTTTGAATTTTTTTCTTGGTAAAAAAGTTTAGCTAAAAACTGAAATACATAAAATTGTTTTTATAAGAAATTATTCAATTTAAGTTCTCATTTGAAATTTAATATATATATATATATATATAACACAAAAGATTAAATAATCAATT